>JAMZEH010000045.1:460000-837500 GCA_024699665.1 Ostrea denselamellosa | reverse complement strand
ATATGAAGGAATGAGTAATTTTGATAAAAGGCAAATATATTGAATGGTGAAGTTAACAATGTGTTAATCGTAATCATAAATCCCAAAGACATATACAAGTTCGAGTGTGGGGCAACATGGACCTCCGATTAAGCGAAGATAGGATCAGGTGTCATGGAGGAGTAAGCACCCTCTGCTAACCGGTCACATCCGCCGCGAGCCCTTAGTCCAAATTAGGTATACTGGATTACCCGTAGTCAAAGTTAGTATGAAAAATGACACTCTAACAAAAGGTATGAAACAAATCATTCAACATATCTCCCAGAGACACTTTGTAATCGCAAACAAGGTCATTATAGCGACCGTAAAATTTACGAAATGATGACTTCAAACGAGATTCGTTATAACCCTGCAATATCAATCTTTTTGTCAGTTTGATTTCATAACGAAGGGCGTTATAGTAGATTTGATCACGTACCAACATCATGTCATATCCCAATAACATTAAAAAAGAAATGATATCTTATTTCTTATATTTATATTTGTTTCCATTGGTGTTGTTCTCATCAAGTTTCCATATTTGTGTAGGCAGACGATTGTACAACATAAGATATAGTTCGTTAAAGTTTGATCAATAAGAAATTGGGAACAATATCTAGGAGAATATGAAATATAAATATTTATGATAGAAGGATTAAAATAGATTAAACAAGTGTAAAATAAAGATAATTAACAGCGTCAAGCTAACTCAATTCAAAACAAGAAGCGCGAAGTAAACTACATCCAGTCAATCGGTGATGGAGAAAAGGTGGCGGTCTCCTATCTTATTTAAATTTGTAAACGCAACTCCTGAACATAGATTTCGACAGAAATTCACAGGATCTAAGAGAGATGACGAAGGATAATTGGATCAAATTAATGTTAAGTTCTACGTCAGGTTTGTGGAAGGGAGGAACTGCATGTTCATCGTTAGGACTCGTGTTGTAACATTATACCGACAGATTTAGACGAAGTGAAGGTACGTTGTATTTTAAAATTTTTACTTCCAGGGTATTTAAGAGAAGATAAACACAAACTGAAATAGACATTTCGTTCAATCGAGAAATTTCTGTTGTAGGATTTAAATAAAGACTCGCAGTGGTGCCCTGACTTGAACAATGTCTCGAGCTCGAAACCAGCCTCGGTCATGGCGGTGACGGCTATTGCCCGGAAACAACAGGTTACCATCATCATAAAGCGAATCTAATATTAGATTACCATAATGTAAATATCAAAGACATTGTATGAATTCGCCATACTTCAGAAGTTGCAGTTTAAGTTGCAGACGGTATTTTTAAAAGATAAAACAACTGAATGGCATTGTGAATGTTTCTGTTTTATTCATTAATGAAATTCTTGTCTGTTTACAAAATAAATTCTCTGTAAATATTCTGATGCGTTTTATTTATTTTGTTTCCGTTACGACAGGTGACGGTACTTAATACAAATGACTCAAATACGATTGCATTCATACACAAGAATAAAATCTGATCATGTGACTGACTTCATGTTATGGAAAATTGAATGCCAATTTTGTTAATAGTGTCATATAAGGCAAAACATTGGCAAATGTAAATATTTTCTTTTAACATGTATCAGAAAAGTATAGGCTTTACACATACCAACTATGTCAATTGAAGAGTTTCTTGGGCAACTATACCTGTTTGGTGCAAATGGGTCAAATCCTTAAAATTTGACAGAGATACTCCTGTGGTGAAAGAAACTCCAGAAAAAGTTAGTTACCTATTTTGTCCTATCCTTTGAATTGAACACCCTTCCATACACTCGTGTGCCTATATTATAATAGACTGTCAATATAGTAAGATTTATACCATTATATCAACTGAACAATTCCCCCACAAAATGTAGCTGTACCATGAAAAAAAAAAATTATCAAAAGCTTAATCTTTTCAAGATATGAATTGTATCAATAGTATTCATCTATTCTCATTATCGTAAAAATAGGTAGTGATTGCTCCTTCATCAAACGCTCTGCAATTAGAAGCGAGAATCACGGGACTTTCCGATATAACCTTAAACAATGGAGGTCCCGTGTCACGGTAGGCGTTGGCACGTTAAAGAACCCTCACTGCTGCGGCCCTGAGCGCTAAGCATAGGTCAAAATTTGTGGTACTTCATCTACAGCTGGTGATGTCTCAATACGAATGAAAAATTCTCGACGGGACGTAAAACAAACAAGCAACCAATCAATCATTAGCGCTGTATTGAAAATGGCGATATAAACAATCAAACAATGACATAATGTTCTTAATCCAGATACATTAGAGAAATAAACAGGATTTGTAATTATGTTTGTCATTTCTATGGCAAGTAATATTTATAAAATATAAAGCCAACATTTTTATTACTGTGCTGTAAGCAGTTCACTTAATATTTATATTTTTCTGCTCCAAAAGTCCCGAAATTTGTGCTTACGTTTTAGATTAGTTTCTCGTTGTTTAGATGATTTGATCGCCGAATAGTTTAGAGAATTGTTTACTTAGTTAGGATTTTAATTGTATGATTGATTGATTATATATTGTTTAACATCTCGCTCGAGAATTTTTCCTGATATGGAGACGTCACCATTGCCGGTGATGGGTTGCAAAGTTAGGTCTATGCTCGGAGCTCAGGGCCTTTGAGCAGGGAGGGATCTTTATCGTGCCATACCTGCTGTGACACGGGACCTCGGTTTTTGCGGTCTCATCAGAAGGACCGCCCCATTTAGTCTCCTCTTACGACAAGTAAACTGACGTACTGAGGATCTATTATAACAACCCGGATCCCCAAAGGATTTTAATTTTCAATTGTAATTAAATGTTTATTAATTGCATATATAATACTACAAATATCAAGAAAAGGACAGTTTACAACACTACAAAGAGATTTGGTTTCAAGAAGCAGTTGTTACGAAAAGATGAAAGAGTTTGAATTTCCTCGACGAGTGTTAAAGGGGTATCGCTAAAGCGGGCAGTGTAGATCAAGAGATTTTAGTTTCTCAGTTATTGTTGTTTACATCTAAACAAAGACAAATATAGCTGAATATATTAAACCAGTTTTATTCCGAATGGGTGTATTAAACTAATATATAAATTAATATTAAAATTAATAAATTAAGATAAATTAATTTTCAAAAAGCCCATTAAATAGAATGACAATATAAATAAAATTGACAGAAATGATTCATATAAAATGATTACTGTAGTCAGCATATATAGAATTTGAATGATTTTTTTAAATAGAGAGGGTGAGATTTTGCTACGAATATATCGCAGGGTCAAACTTGTTGAGCAATCTTGTCTATACTGATTATATTTGGGGTTTACACCTTACCACCCTCTTTTAAACCATAAGGTTATATTCGTCGATGAAAATTATTTCACAGGAACCGGTCTGCAATAATAATAGCAGGGGTCTATACTATATCCACCCCACACACACAGAGAGAGAGAGATAGATAGAGAGAGAGAGAGAGAGAGAGAGAGAGAGAGAGAGAGTTTACTTAAAACGTCAATCTGAAACAGCTCTAAAATTTTGCTTTTCTCGTTACCCACCCCAAAGTTCTTTCTGATCAGTAATTTCAATAATTATTCCATTGATTTACCATAAAAATAATACTCAACAGCGCATAAAACCAGAAATATTAGACAGTTTTTACTACCACTTTTCGGGCAATTCCTTGTTTTCCTGGTGGACATTAACAACATCACTTCCGGTATCCCATTTAGGCAGATAAATCGAAGTTTGAAAATCAAATGTTTCGATATTGAAAAACAATTGATATTTTTAAATATTGTGATGCAAATATATCAAGGATTAAATAAGTTCAAAATATTTTATTCGATTAATAATATTATTATTGGAGTAATTATTTATTGACCACAATTTTCAATGAAGGTAAACTGTTGGAAAAATATTTCCCAAACGTTTCAACAATCTTTGATCCGCTCACTAAATGAAAACTTTGATCCGCTCACTAACTGAAAACTTTGATCCGCTCACTAACTGAATACTTTGATTCACTCAATAACTGAATACTTTGATTCGCTCAATAACTGAATACTTTGATCCGCTCACTAACTGAATACATGTGGTTTTGTGTGTATGAGGAATTTCAGAAGGATGCATTCAACACAAACGGAAACACGCACTTAACGAATGAATGTACGTTTAATATGTGTTTCTATATATAGACGCCAGTCCACATTTATTGAATGACGGAAATAGTATAAAACACTAACAGTCACAATGTCGTTCTTTGTGAACATCAGTTGATGTATCATGTAGGATACAGTCATACCGAAAACAAAACCCGCCTCCTCAGAGAAAGATTTCAATATTGTGGATTTGGATGTGTGTAAACCTCTTATACAATGTCAGATAACACAAGTTACTGCAGTGAGAATGCTATAGAAAAGGATCACCAATTTACCGTAACATCCGGGCTTTATATTGCTCTTGGAGTTCTTGGGAATCTAGCGGCCATTGTTGTGTTAGTCAAACAATCGAGGTTTCACAATTGGAAAGTTTTTTACCGACTCGCTCTATCACTCGTCTGTGTCGACCTTTTAGGGGTCCTGATCTTTGGTAGTATCAGTGTGAGAGAAAATTCAACGTCAAAATGGCAAGGGGGAGATAAGATCTGTATAGCAGAATCCATCATTATACTTTTCATTTCATTGACAAATTTACTAACAGTGACAATCATATCTCTGGAGAGATTTCTAGCTCTATGGCATCCATATTTTTATTCCTCGCTGAAAAACCACCAAATCATTAAGTTAATCCCAATACTCATTCTAAGTGTGGCCGTCGTCATGGCGGCCCTTCCTGCAATAAGTGTCGGTCATTTTGAAAGGATGTATCCTTGCGACTTCTGTTTCATTAACATTTATGACAGTGAATCGAAAAATTTCATTTACGCTTTAGTGTACAGCATTCTCGGACTCGTCTGCATTGCAACTGCCATCGTGTTAAACATTTTGGTGGTTACTGCTTTGTCTCGTGGTCAACGAGGTTATTCGAGACAACGCGAGAGTCGTATTTACATCAGTTACGACAAACGGGATTACTGTGGAATGGCGTTTCAGTTGCTGGCCATCATTGCAGAGTTAGCTGTGTGTTGGGGCCCAGTAATGGTAGGAGTAGTTTCCGTGATTTCAGTTACTGCAAACTGTCGTCTAAGGTTCTAATAATATACCATGGATAGATCCTCGCTCATCAGATAATGTATCAATATTTCATTCTAAGTTTGACCTGAAAATTTAACTTTATATTCATACATTACTTATCAAATTACTTAAAGTACAGCTTTTCATGAACATTGTACCTCACAGTTACCATGACGAGAGTATGTGTATTGTACTACCTCAGTTCTCATCTAGTGTATTTGTCCTATGAATACAATAATCTAGTAGATCTATCCTATCAGTGTACAAATGAACATGTGAAGATAAGGAATAGTGATTAATTTCATAAAACATATAAATAAAGAATATAAATTTAATAGAAGGCAAAACACGGACCACTGGACATACCAGAGGTGGGATCAGGTGTGTAGAAGGAGTAAGCATCCCTTTTGATCGGTCACACCCGCCGTGAGACCTTTATCTTGATTGAGTAAACGAATTAGTTCGTGGTCAAACTTGGTACGTAAAGAACATTTTAACAATTGATATGAAACACCTGACACCATTCGACAAAATGACAGTTTGTATTTGCCAATTAGATCATTATAATGACCATAGAATTTGCTAAATGCTGGCCTTAAAAGAAACTCTTAATCTAGTATATATATATATATATATATATATATATATATATATATATATATATATATATATATATATATATCCTATGAGTGAATTAATTGCGTTAATCTAGTAGATCTGTCCTATCAGTGAACTAATGTAGTAGATCTGTCCTATCAGTGAACTAATCTAGTAGATCTGTCCTATCAGTAAACTAATCTAGTAGATCTGTCCTATCAGTGAACTAATGTAGTAGATCTGTCCTATCAGTAAACTAATCTAGTAGATCTGTCCTATCAGTAAACTAATCTGGTAGATCTGTCCTATCAGTAAACTAATCTGGTAGATCTGTCCTATCAGTAAACTAATCTGGTAGATCTGTCCTATCAGTGAACTAATCTAGTAGATCTGTCCTATCAGTGAACTAATGTAGTAGATCTGTCCTATCAGTAAACTAATCTGGTAGATCTGTCCTATCAGTAAACTAATCTAGTAGATCTAGTAGATCTGTCCTATCAGTAAACTAATCTAGTACATCTGTCCTATCAGTAAACTAATCTAGTACATCTGTCCTATTAATGAACTAATATAAAATATATGTGTTATCACTGTTCTAATTAACACATGCCCAGTGGGTGTACTAAGGTAATGATCCTTGAGCTTACTAATTCCTACTGTTTTCGACATATCTGAGCTTTTCTGTTATGGTGATATTTAATGTTGTGTGTGGGTACGTAAGAAATACATTCGTACTGATAGACAATACGTCTCTTCACATCGGCTAACGTGACATGAAAATGGCCATAATAAAGATATTTGAATAAGTTTATATATAAAATAATATCAACAAAATAATAGTGGAGATTGATGTATATTTCGTTGCGATGTTTTATTTCTGTATATTCATAAATGTACTGTATGTTTCCACGCAGTATGAATTCTGGTTACATAACCCCTGATAACCTTCCTTTAGGAAATGTACATTATATATGTTTGTCTAGATGATTACTTTCACATAAATATTCTTCGCGTTTTCCCGCACACTGCAATTGCAGAACTCCAAAAATGCTACATATAATGACATTAAACCTTTTATTTTCTTCAACACGCTAATCAAACACTGATCGTACTGTCCTGGTCAAATCTCTGTTATGTAGCCGTGATAAGGATATATTGCGAATATCTATGTCCCTGCAAGACTATATCTGGTTTCCTTGTTTGTTTTTTTTTTTGGGGGGGGGGGTATAGAACAGTAGACACATGGAGGTAATTCGATTATGCTGAATTTCCATCTTGTTCCATTGTAACACCCATCATACAGACACAAGGCACACATTTCTTAGTTTGTTTATATAACATTGTGAGGTTTTCGCAGTCTTGCTGTAAATAAAAATACCAAAGAAGGAACAAAACGATTCAATTTCTTACGGAAACATTGACTAAAGCTTTAACTTGCAAGAAACCGTATGCCCCTTTTATGACTGTATTGGCATGCCCAGGTGATTTATACATGTATACCCTCATAATGTAAGGAAAATATTCCAAAAACAATTTTATAAAAATCTTAAAATTCCGAAGAGTCTGACAATGCCACGTTTAATTTGATATTTGTATATAAGAGAAGTTTTCGCTTTTACAGATTAAAACCATTATCACAATGGTTTCAAAAGAAAATGACGTAGAAACACAGAAGAACAACTATTTATTTTTCCGTTTCGCCGCCTGGGTGCTGGTTTTGGATCCATGGCTATACGTTCTCTTAAGGCGCGAAATCATCCTCAGCGTCTGCGCATTCTGCAAACGACAGGAGCGCCCTCATCTGACGTCATCAGAGGACAAGATGGAGGAAAAGGCCTTGCAAAACAATCAGAATAGAACAAGTTATGGAACGATATGATTGTATAACTGTGATTCTACAAACATTTATAACAATTCTGTTATGCATTATAGCTTATATTATGACTTGGCAATATTGAAGATTTGCCGTCTTCCATGGAAAGCTTCCGACATGCAAGTCCATTTATGTCCATATTGTTTTACTGGCGACAGAAACAAAACTAAACAAAAACAAACACTGGTCGATACAATAAATGCTAACATATGTGTAGTATGTGGTATGACAGAAATCAGACATTAAAAATCCAAGATAAATGTACCTTATTGTCTACAAAACCAAAAGCAGGAAAACACTGAATGAAATGATAGAACGCTTGGAAACACGTCTGATAGGTTGAATTCGATGAAGTATGACAAAAAACAATTTAAAACTGCTAATATTTTAATAAAAATGCGATCGAAATTTGTTTATCTTTGTTATTAAGACGTTTGGAGACTTATTGTTTTCGCGTCAGTTTTAATTATTTTCTCCTTCCTATTTCGCACAGCTAACCATGTCCGGAGCGGATTCCGGAAATTGGTTTGATGTAAGTTCACAATATCTTATGGTAGGCCTATGTTCATAAAGATCTTAACCATTTAAATTGTATAATATTTGGAAACGAAGGTATATTTAGGGGGTGCGTGTGTATGTTATGGATAGTTATATATTTCAATTATGTTTGTAAACTGCACAATCATGTTCTAAACAAAGGGAGGGAACTGCTAATTTAAAAAAAATATATATTTTGGGTATTTGCAGAAGTTTGTATCTAACAACATGAAAAATATGCGCTTTCGCACATGAGGTCATTACATATCTGTTATAGATATATCGTGATATCTTATTAAAATGTATTCTTAAAAAGGTGTAAGTTTTGGGCACAAACATTGATATAATAACAGTGAAACACCCATAATTTATTTTTTAAAAAAATAAAAAAATGTTGGAATCTTATCGCTTTCAATAAGTATCTACCGGTCGCGGTTGCTTAGTGGTTAAAGCGTTCGCTTCTTAAACGGAAGTTCGAGTTCGAGCCGAGCCAAGTCATGGCCGAGTCAAACCTAAGACGTTAACATAGGTAGTGATTGCCTTCGCCAAACGCTCGGCATTTAGAAATGAGAATCACAGGTTTTTCGGATATGATCTTAAAATCGAACGCGGCAGGCGTTGGCAAGTTAAAGGACTCTCACTGCTACGGCCCTCAGCGCTAAGCATAGATCTAAGTTTGTGGTACTTCACTTACAACTGGTGATGTCTTAATATGAGTGAAAAACAACGGTACGTAAAACAATCAATCAATCAATAAGCATCTAAACACTCAATAAGCATCTAAACACTAAATCCCGTGGGGGATCCGGGTTGTTAGAATAGATCCTCAGAACCTCTTGCTTATCGTAAGAGGCGACTAAATGGAGCGGTCCTTCGGATGAGACCGCAAAAACCGAGGCCCCGTGTCACAGCAGGTGTGGCACGTAAAAGATCCCTCCCTGCTCAAAGGCCATGAGCGCCGAGCATAGGCCTAAATTTTGCAACCCTTCACCGGCAATGGTGACGTCTCCATATGAGTGAAATATTCTCGAGTGGGACGTTAAACAAGATTTAATCAATCAATCAATCTAAACACTAAACAATCTCAGTGCATTACAGTGATGTGGTAGAAAAGTTCTCTTAACAGATTATTCTAGCAGCAATTTCAGTCTATAAGTTTATAAGCGTTCACCCGATATATAAGTATCCTGTGTAGTGTTATACATATGTACTCTTGTTTCAGTGATTACATAACAAAATTCGCAATGCATAAAATCAACATGCCTTCATAATCTCAAAAAATCTCATTGTTTCACATAAAATTATAATATGTCTTCCAGTGGCATATATTTTGAATGTTCAATAATTTGTGAGATATATATATATATATATATATATATATATATATATATATATATATATATCAGGGCTGTACATTCACCTTTTTTCTAGGTTCCCTCTACCCGGGTACATTGTATCTGGGTTCTCTCCTCCATCTACTAAAACTGGACGCCACCAGATAACTGAAAAATTGTTGATTGTGGCGGAAACGACAATCAATCAATCAATTAACCTTTTTTCCTATTTGTCCATTCGGACAAGGGACAAAGATATTTACTTGTCCGAACTTCAACTTCACTTGTCCGAAAAAGTTTCAAAGAAGATCCAATAATATTGACAATATTGTCAACTTGAAATTTGTTTTACTTAAAACATAGTCCATTTTATGCTTACTTGATTGATTTTTTAAAAATCTTATTCAATTGATAAAAACAAACACATAAAACAAAATTTTATCGAGTCTTCCTGTCTTGAATCAATGGCTGTGCTTGCTCGATGATGATCTAGAGAATCCAAAGTTCGTAAGATCCATGCCTCTTTACAAAATTGAAAATAGTACGCAACAGTTGAATACAGATCCCGATCGAGTGTGAATCAATGTACATAACGATTGATATCGGGATCGAATTTCATTTTTCATGCATTGCGTTAGACCTTGAACTACCGATAAACTCCGTGTCCAAGTGGTTAGAGCACTGCGCGCAAAATCACAAGGCCTTTCACCTCTAGTCGATGCGCCGATATCTGTGAGAAAGTTTGCCAGTTTAATTTCGGAAGGTCGGTGGTGTCTTCCCGGGTACATTGTATCTGGGTTCTCTCCGCCATCAATAAAAACTGGACGCCACCAGATAACTGAAAAATTGTTGAGTGTAGCGGACAACAATAAACAATTAATCAACCAATAAACTGTTCACCAATCTTTTTATTATTTGGAGACTTCTTTACATAAAAAAAGCACATGTCCAATCGGACAAATGCCCAGTAATATTGATCGAATTTTTTCCCACTGGTACCGAACACTTGTTTGTCTATATATATATATATATATATATATATATATATATATATATATATACGCACATAAGTGATACTTTAACAATTTCTTTAGACTAGATGAATAGCTATGACGTCATCAGTTTCATTTCATATTGATCAAACATAAATTACACGACAGCTGTAGAACAAATTGTATTTCTTTTTAGCTGCATGTTTATTTCATGTATGTATAAAACTTGCATAAAAATAAAGTCGGAGGTAAATTCATATACGTAGTGATATACTTAAGACAAGCAAGGGGGTACTGAAGACTTATTCTAGCCCTGCAATTATGACGTCACATTATTTCGCGGATTTTCTTTTAGCAAACAAACATTTCCATGACCTGCTTTAATAAAACCGCGTATCAAAAGGGGGTGGAGCCCAACGAGACCGCAAAAAACAAGGTCTTGTGTCACAGCAGGTGTGGCACGATAAAGATTTCTCTCTCTGCTCAAAGTTCGTATGTGCCGAGCATTTTTGCAGCCCTTCTCCGACAATGGTGACGTCTCCATATGAGTAAAAATTTCTCGAGGGGCACGTTTAACAATAGACAACCAACATCACCCTTTAACAAAGAGTGCTGACCATTCAACATACTAAATCGATCCTTTATTAAATGAAACATACCATATTTTGTGTTATTTCTCACTCTTTCACAAGGAATAGTGACTATTTAAAAATTTAAACTGACCGTTTATTATATAAAACGCACAATTTATTAAGTACTGTCAACCCTTTAACAAGGAGTGGTGACCATTTAAGATACCGTACCGATTATTTATTAACGGTCGCGGTAGCTCAATTGTAGAGAGTTCGCTTAGTAACCAGGGGATCGCGAGTTTGATCTCCGCTCGTGCCATGGTGCGTTAAACCCAAGACGTAAACATAGTTAGTGATTACTACTTCACTAAACGCTAGGCATTTAAAAGTGAGAATCACAAGCGTTTCGGATATGACCTCTAAAACGGAATCCCCATATCGCGACAGGCGTTGTCACTTTAAAGGACCTTCACTGCTCCGACCATAAACGTTAAGCATATGTCTTTTTTACTTCAACTGGCCACGCCTCAATATTATTGACGGGACGTAAAACACATAAACAACCATCACCCTGAAACAAGGAGTGGGTACCAATTAACATGCTTTGAAAGGAGATGAAGATAATGAGCAGTGATCAATCTTAAAGAATACAACATTGAGGGTTGGGCAAACATGGATCCCTGGACATTCCAGAGGAGGGATCGGGTTCCTAGGAGGAATAAGCGTTCCCAGTCGACTGGTCACACGCACCATGAATCCAGGTAAACGGAGTAATCCGTCGTTAAAAGCAGTATGTCAAGAACGACCAAACAATTGATATGAAACATATCAGACAACATTTGACCCAATGACAGATTGCATTGGTAAATTAGATCGTTATCACGATCATAAAATTTGCGAAATGTTGACTTTAAACGAGACTATTTGAATCCCCATTAACATCAACTTATTTGACAGTAGACTGCCTCCATTTAAATTTGATCATATGCAGAACACGCTTTTACGTATCGAATCAGATGAGAAACATAAATATCATTTGCAGGTGAAAATGGAATATTGCTACATAAATATGGTAATTTAACGATGGAGAAGCTAAAGTAATCCTGTTTGTCGTAACGAACGTTTATTAAGTTACATGAAATACACCATGTCTGATCTACTGTTTACCTTATAACAAGGAGAGGTGTTCATTTAACATACTATAATGACGATCTATTAGATGAAACGCACTGTGAATTATTCATATTTATTCGATAATCTTAAAGACTCAAATAAAACGATAAACCACTACACAGAGCACAATGAGAATGAATGAATGTGTAAAAATTGCAACGAATGTCGTGAAAAATATTTAAAGTTATTAAAACAATTACCGGCATAATGGGGTCATATCAGACCCTGGAGTCATGAAACGTAGACAAACGTGTGTACTTTAGATTTAAATCCCATCTTTTCACTCTTTTTTTTTTTTTTTGATTGAGTCCAGAAAGCCCTCGGCAGTGATGATAATGGAGTTGTAGTACAACGGATTTTGGCATTCTCGTGACCATTGCATCTCTGACGTCACAATGTAAAATTTGAAAACATTACAGTGAAGTAAAACTTGAGAGAATCTATTGGAGACGTCAACCGAGTGTCAGGTTAATAAATGGATTACCTTTATTGCGTCAGGAAAGGAGTTAATTGCAGAATAGAAACTATTACATTTCATCTTTAGGATAGTATAGTTTGTTTTAATGTGAGGAAAGTTAGCAAATTAACTCATGTGGTTTAATGATCCTAAAATAAAATAGTTTTACCAATTAAGCCTATGCATTAAAACTAGGGTGGAAATAAAATGTAGTCTTTCTAAGTGGACCCATGCATTAAAACAAAAGTGACGAAGCGGATTTTCTTACTTTAAAAAATATAAAGAGGTATAAAATACTATTTTAACAGGTTTTTTTTCTTCATTGTTATGTCTATTACTTGGCGAGTGAATCGGTATTCAGATAAGTAGACGATGGAGATTAAACACCAACCGTCAATAACATTACAAAGGAAACATAAAAGTCTCTCCTACAAGCACTACTAAATGCATCCGATACGCAGCAAATAACGGCAAGTGGAATATTTTGAACTGATATACAGAAGAAAGTTTAAATGCTTTTTTCCTGTCCCTGAATATGTTTTTAATTGTCTTCCAGCCAATAATATTATACATTCTTAAAGTATACAGTTTTCATCCTCGAGTGTGTTCTCTGTAAGTCCTCCATTTTGAAACTTGACAGATTCTAATTTTCACTTCCTTGTTTTGTTTCCATACTTACAGTTTTATGTACAGGCAGTGATGAAATTTATAGAGAAGTTTTTATCTTCTTCAGTATTTTATTTCGTAGTGCTTTTCTTATCACCTGCGTATAACAAACTAGGTGAGTTTTTTTTCAATTGAATCGATGTTTAGAATTTTATTCATAGATGATATGGTTAATGCTAATTATTTATGCTGTAATTATTTGACGAAGAAAAATTCAATCTAATATGCAGAATTTTTAAAACATTCAGATTTCGATAAAAATCCCACTTTTTAAATTCAATTTTTTTTTGCATAGTGTAATCATTATCCTTTATTTGACATGTTAGAAAATCTTGCGCTTGATAAAGAAATTACGATGAGTCCTCCTCCCAGTGTGGGGAACAAAAAGACGGATGGTGACACGACGCAGACCAAAAATCTCTGTATGCAAACCGACAGCAACGCATTCGCATACGCCTACATAAAGTTGGGAAATATGTTCAATATCTACAATATTACTATTCATTTTGGAGAAAATCGTAAGTATATTACCAAAAGGCTTTTCATTAATTTTTATTATAACCATTCTTACAATTTTGATCGCATTCTTGTCACCGTGAATAAATGTTCTCGTCACATCAGCAATTTTTTTTATTAGGTGCTTTTCAAAGATAGCTGGGTCTTTACGGGATTTATGAGATTGATAACTGCTAATCTTTACCGTTCATAATTGTATTTCAGTTGATTATAATAAAATGTTTGTTCCTTATACCGTATGTTAAGTTTCTCGCTTTTTAAATGTGGTCACGCCGTATGATGATGGTTTACTATGACACAGGGTCTAATGTTGACTGTCTTATTTTCTTGGTCACGTGATCAGATACAATCACGTGGGTGCTATTTCTTGTATAAATGCAAAGTCTAAGAAAAAAAAAAGACGCCTGGGTCATGAATGTAACAATGGAGGAAAATCAAATCACGAATAAATATTTCTCTCCAACTTTTCTTGTATCATTTTGCATTTTTTCATGTTTCAGGAAGCTTAACAACATGCGTGATTACCATAGAATACTAATTTATCCACGTCTTACAACAATATCTTATCCCACTGATTCATATATATACTGGACAAAATAAGTCAGGGATCATGGACTATTTCATTGATTAAAACGAAACAGTTGCATGTACATGGCAGAATACATAAAACAAAAACGATCATATTATTTTTCATCAATATTTAATCAAAAATTTTGATTTCAATGATTGATTTTGTGGGTCATGGTGCACAAAACAACATGTCACTGAATGACGTGAAGAAATGTGACATGATAAAACAATTTGAACGTTACAGAGCATGTCCAAGATTGACTCCACACAATCCAGACAGAATCGGGACTCCTCTGTGAACAGTACTGCTCTCAACGTCGTCTATCCCAATACACATGTTGACGTGCGAATTCCAAGCGTGAATAACAAGGCTTGCAATTCAATCTAACCCTTCCCTTGCTCCAGGACATATATTTTTCGATTAAAAGCTATATCTACTGCTAACCACTTGGTTTTCAAACCCTACTTCACTCCCGGTAATTCTTTTATAATGATTAAAATCCTCTAAGAAAAGCTATCTATCCGTTGTATATTTTTCATAATTTCTTCTGTCGAGAGTCATCTTATTCAAATCTCTAATCAAGGGAAGTGTGTGAATAGTACAAAACTCGAAACAGAATAAGGGAGTATTCGATTAATCTCGAGTTCGGAAACCCCGGAGAATATTGGCGCTCTATCCAACAACAGTATCATACTTATTATTATCTGTGCATATGATCGTTTTCACGACTAAACTTTCAAGGTTTTATGAATTCCAAAACGATGCAACATGAAATGAAATGACAACAAATTAAAACGGGTACCCAGAAGCGAAGAGGGGGTGAAGGGCAGGTTATTTGTCCCACTAGGATCTTTTTTCAGTTTAGATTAGAAATTTCCCTACCTGCCTAATAGGTTTCCTCCCCTCAAATGTGAAATGATTTGTAATGCAATATATATATATATATATATATATATATATATATATATATATATATATGCTTTCTGAGTGCTCCCTCTTCTATTTGTATATAAAAATTGAGAAGGATGCAAGCTTTCAAGTCCTGAAATAATAGTAAAATCCTCCATCACCACATCCCTCCCACAGAGTAAGAAAGTGAAGACTGAAAAATTTCAGTTTGAGACACTACAAGACATCCCCTACGAATAAGGAACGGTGTTGTTTATTGTTTTTGTTTGTCAGGAAATTTTTGAAAGCCAACTATCCAGTTTTTTCCCCGGCTGCCTCCGTCTCCCTTGACAAATGTGGCATGTGCCATGCAAATTACAAATTCTGTTCTCACTCCTATAAATCATTTTTCGGGGGTGGGGGGGGGGGGGTGGGGGTTGTTGTCTGTGTTACGTCCCGTTACAATCGTACTGACGCATCACCAATTGTAGGTGAATTGAGGTCATGTCTGAAAGACCCGTGATTCTCACTTCTAAATGCCGAGCGTTTGGCATAGGTGCAATCAGTACCTATGTTTACATCTTAGGTTTAACGAGGCCATGAAACGAACAGGGCTCGAACTCACGACCGGTTATGATGCGAACGCTCTACCACTGAGATATCGCGACCGCACTACCACCGAGCTATCGTGACAGGTAACAGTCGACAGAAAACAAAAACCTCGACAAGCAACAACAACAACAACAACAAAAACAAAAACAAAAAACCAACAACAACAAAATCCTAATTGGTAAGGGTTGGTGGGTCTTACAATGCTTCAAATTAAAAAGAAATTTCCACATTCTTCACTTTCTTACTCAGTGGAGAGGGAGGGGGAAGGGGTATGGATTCTTCTCATTCACTACTACTGTTAAAAATGGGGGAAGCACTCAATATATATACTTGATTTGCATTACAATATAAATAATGGCCATTAGAAAAAAGAGAAGGGGGGGGGGGGGGGTAGCACCCCCCCCCTAATTCTACGCGTGCCTTTTTTTAGTCATTTCATTAAAGAAAAACCAATTCTTAGGAAGGTAGTGAAATTTCTAATCTAAATTGAAACAAAAAAAAAAAACACATCTTCGCACGAAGGAGTTAAATACTGAGGATTATTAAACACAGCACCAACCCACCCGTTCACCGCACTTGACCTAGCCGCACCAAATTCGGCCACACTTGACCCGGCCGCAGCTGCCATGGAGTTGCGCCGCTCTAGCTGCCTTATGACGTCATCGCTTGATCTTTGAACCACCCATCAAGGCGGGTTATACTACTCCCATGTATTAAGATGTTTTCCAAATACACTTTATATGGGATTAATTATTCTACTGAAAAATTATGGGAATATTAGGATTTTTTTATCCCATAAGATAATGCCAGGATTTTGGTAGGATTTAAAACTATTCTCTTATACCATTCTCAGGTTTTTTGTTTTTGAAGGCTTAAACCTATTATTCTAGAAGGATGTGTGAGCCCAACATTGGACTATGACATATTGCTAAAAAAAAACCCACCACATGCACTTTGAATTTTCACAAAGTCTTTATCATAAAGGGTAGCAAAAAGTCTGGACTTTGTCGTGTGCAGAGTTAAATATCGCACTGTTTAAACAGAATTCATTTGCAAATATTTTGTAATAAATGATATAGATTTCATAAAATGAGATCAGAGTGATTGTTCAAACAACGGATATTTTTCAATGAAATATATAGTGTAAATAGTAAAAGTTGAGTCGACTAATATATAACACTATACTGTAGAACATTACATTCGAATAAAATTTATCTACAATACCTCAGATATGTGTAAATGTACATAACACAGTAAATGTGGCCTACGTCATTGTTTGCAACTTTGATCATAACTCCAAAAAATTACCTTGATTTTTTTTTTCACTTTCACAGATGCACATCTTCATGTCGTCTTTGCTATCTGTGTAGTAAGCGCGTTTTAGTGGCAGATTCCAACAAACTTCACCGGATTATTTCTTGTAATGATATAATATGACATGAAGTCAAATCATGGAAATTTGATTCATTTTAAATATGAAATATAGTTCTGATATTTTTATATGATCCTAAAAAAGAGGTTTAGCATGCATATCCTAATATGGTATTTTCAAGGCGGAGCATCTGTCATGACGCAAAAGCTCATTATCACCTCATTATCATGCCAATTTCTTTCGTTGCCTTAACTGAATGGTGCAGACTTGGTGGTACTAACTTCTTATAAAGAAAGTGGGGGGGGGGGGGGGGATTTGGACATCTGAACGATCTGTGAATATCTTTTTCATTTTATTTCAGTTGATATATTTCTTCGTAGATCATGCACGTTTTCAATTTGTAGATGCACACAGATACAGTGGTTATTCGTTACATTACTCTGAATATTATGGAGAGGGCGTAGAGGAGTGGACTATCTGTTACAGACACAATGCCTCCACAGGGGTCCCGGAAACAGTAGTGTCGCACAGTTGTAAAAGCAGAGCAAGTTACATTTACGTTTATCAAAACCACGCGTCTGACCAAAAGAAGACATTTCTTGAGATTTGCGACATAAAAGTTTCTGGTACGTCTTTCTAATTTATAAACAGATCAATTTATACAAATACTGATTAGTGAAATATTTTCGCTTTTATCAGTATGCTTAAAGTTGTATGATCCGAATTTCAACAAATGTGTCCATCATCTGTGAAAACACTGTTAAACCATAACAAGTGTACACGGATTGATGAGACTTTTTCACCTGTTTTAATCAGAATTACTTGGTTTTAAATCAGTGTTTACAAACATCTGTCACTCGGCAGTTTCAAATGCAAATTCAGAAGACATATCACGTGACAGTTGCGTGTCCAGTTCAGACTTCCAGAGGTAAGATCATCGGTGGTCTTATCTGTGTGAAGCTGAGTATTTTGTTACTACAAAAACGTGCCATTAGTCTAAGAAAAATAAAAAATATATCAGATACTTCATAGTAATTCGTTGTTTTACACCCTTTCAAACTAAGATTTATACAGTTGCGCCCAACTTGTATACATCATGTGGGGATTTCTCTTGCGCGTGGGGCTATTTATTGACGCCTATCAGACTTAACGAGCGGCAAATGCATTCATGAGTTCCCACTTTTTTTTTTTTTTTTTACTTTTTGAATAATCGTCTCACCGTTTTCTTTTGCATACAAATGTTTTCCAGCATGCAGTTAAGGGAAAGTTAATAACTTTAAAAACTAATTCATCGGCGATTTTGTACAAACGTAATAGATGAACATCGACCACAAAGCTTTAAGATGGATATTGAATGTTTGCTATAAATCATTTAATTTTTTTTTATTTATTGCGTGGACCTTAAGGTATTATGTATAAGAGAGATTAAACCGGATGTCACATAAAAAGTCAGCATGCACATGCACAAGTGTACATATATCTGAATCGGGTTCAGCATTTCCGACTGCTTTGAGGAAAACTTGAGTGTGATGACGTGACGGTTGTTTGGTGTTTTAACTCCCATCGAGAATTTTTCACTCACATTGAGTGACAAATTCTCAAGAGGATCGTTAAACAGTATACAATCAATCTCAGTGTAGGTTTTTTTTGTATTTTTTTTTCTTTTTGTTGTTGTTGTTGTTGTTGTTGTTTTTTTGTTGTTGTTTTTTATTATGTGTGTGTATCACACACACACACACACACACAGATATATATATATATATATATATATATATATAGTGGACTCCAGGTATAAAGAGATGGAAGGGGAATGAAAAATATTTCGTTACATCCGTCATCACAATTCTGAAAGTATTCACAATCCGATAAATTTGTGTAACCCATGGTGCGTTACCAGTCAGCCGCTTTAAACGCAAACCATCTTATTTTCTTGAGAAATGAAACTAATTTCGATTATTATTCATTTTCAGTTTATTAAATGCAAAAAGATGAAATATCACTATACACAATTACAAGTATATTCTTTGACAACATAGTTACATGAAATTGCCGTTTTATTTGGTCGGAAAATGTTTGATTATAAGTTGTTTTTCATTCCTTTTCTTTTGGTCAAAATTCCACGGAATGTTTTGAGATGTGTAGTTTTCTCGTCAATGTCAGCACATGGCATGAAATAAAGTTTGAGTGTTTTCAAAGGATTTGCTGCTTCTGCTGGAGATATAGTGTCTAAATCTCTGCTATCGTCAGTTTCGTCATGGTCTGAATGTTCATCGGTGTCCTTGATTTGGTCAAGTATATTGTCCACGATATCATCTTCTGTTAACGATTCAGTTGCAATAATTTCATTATCAATGTTGGCATATTCTAATGGTTCAACAGCATGGTCTTTGTCAGTACTTTGTGCATCACGTGCAGCAGGAAGAAGGTTACCTAATTCGGCCAAGATGACGTCATCGTCAGGGTCACTGTCTGTGTCCAGCACATCATGTGGTCGTAGGTCATGGAGAGTAAACCCAGGTTTATGGAGACAATTCTAGACGCATTTAGGCGTGACTTGGTATCAAGCCCTATGTAGCCAATTCACAGCGTCTAACAGTGTTAAATGTTTTGTGGGTTTTTTTCTCTCGAAATGTTCTAAAACGTTTTCAATCAAACGTATCCTGTAAATTACTTTGAAACTTTGAATAAATCCTTGATCACACGGTTGTACAATGGAAGTGGAATTTGGAAGTAAAAATATGTTTCACGGGGATTTTTTCACACTTGAATGTGCCGGGGAGTTATTTACAAAAAGAAGCAAAGAAGCATATCTTTGACTCTGCAGCCTGTTTCAACAACATTAATGCAGCAGCACAGGCAAGGAAATGGCTTAATTTTCCAACAGGACAATGCGTGCGCAGATACGGCAAGATTGACACAATTTTTTTTTCAAACGAACGCCATTGACGTCCTTGATTGACCCGCTATGTCCCCAGACTTGAATCCAATCGAACATTTGTGGGACGAGCTGGGGAGACGTGTGCGCAGCCGCCAGCTTCAGCCTCAGAATCCGCAGGAATTAGGGAGAGCCTTGATGGAGGAATGGCAGAATATTCTTCAGAGGACCATCCGAAATGTTTGTCAATCAATGTCACATCGCCTTCGTACCGCCATCACTTCTAAAGGAGGTCATACCCGATACTAGTGAACAAAACCATGGTTTTGAAGCACCCTTCATTGACATTCAACTGTAGCCTCTTTGTGAATAAAATGATGTTTAAAATCAAAGAATAGTGTTCAGTTAACATTGTTTATAATATACCACTATGAATTTGTTTATTAGATATATGAACAAATTTATAATATATAAAATTATCAAGTGTTGCGTTTTTAAAGTCCGTCAGTATATCTGATTTTCTGTAGGAGGGGTTTAAATATTACCTCGTTGTATCTGAGGGAGCTTTTTGTAGATTAATTGATTTATTAAATATTGTTTAACGTAACGCTCGAGAATCTTTCACTCATATGGAGACGTCACCATTGCCGGTGAAGGGCTGCAAATTTAGGCCTATGCTCGGCGCTTATGGCCTTTGAACAGGGAGGGATCTTTAACGTGCCACACCTGCTGTGACACGGGACCTCGGTTTTTGCGGTCTCATCCGAAGGACCGCCCCATTTAGTCGCCTCTTACGACAAGCAAGGGGTACTGAGGATTGCTCTGTGTAGAAGGGGTTTAAATATTACCTCGTTGTAAGCGAAATATCGCTGTAACCGATCTCGTTATAACCGAAATATTTCTAATGCAATTATAAAGGAAATCGAGCGGGAAAAAATTTTTTCTCCCTACATGCGGTATTTCGTTATATCCGATCTCATTATACTGATATATATATATATATATATATATATATATATATATATATATATACATAACTTACTATAAGTTTTGGTTCATTTGTTTATATGTGCACGGTAATACCTAAAGTACCATCACCTTCATTCATCCAGATACAATTATTTAAATCGTTCATTTATGTACCTATTCTAATTATGTTAAGTTGATTTTGATTCAAAGCTAACGAAAATGCACGGATTATACATTACAATTTATATTCTAAATATAACATTATATGTGACTTATTTAGTACCATGATTGGATTATTGTTTTCACTGAAGTGGAAAATTTCATCCGTACTGTTCCAGGTTGCATGGTAAACCAGTACTCGAATGGATCGGATTGTGTGCCATGCCCCAGCGCATTCTGTAGAGAATGCGATCCCGATGGAAAATGTAGAGGTATAGAAGTTCTGGTAACACATCAAAATATTCCATTTGAGCAGCAATAAAACTGTGAACTTGAGACGAATATTTTAATTGTTGCTTCTCATTTCAATTAATCACTAGTGCTGGGTATTGCGACTCGAAAATCGCATTGTGATATATTTTGATATTAAATTTTGTATTGTAAAATATTACAATATTACATATCATTTTCGGATTTTTCTTTCATTCTACACTTTAAACACTATAAATAAATATTGACAAATGAATGGACGAATCCAAACATGGTTCACATCAGTAAATTGCTGACCTCTTTGAGCTTTTGCTAGGATATTTCAACCCAAATCCACCATTCATCATTCCAGAAAGTGTAACATGACCAGGGGTAGTGGAAGTCGATAACACCTGACAAGATCCCGCTTTGTGTTTATTTTGACCCGAACTAACAATATATTACCAGTGTCAATAACATTGCCGGGGTGTCTGGCTAGATGTGTAGTGTAGCCGGAATATTTAATGTTTTCGTTACAATAATGACATACTCATACATTGCTCTTTCATTCAGACATTCCCGATCAGTTTCATTTGCCGCCATTTTTAAACTTTATATCAGAGGCAGGTAACTTTTTAAGAAATTTACAGGATATTGAACCCAAACCGGTATTTACAAAATAACATAGTGATACGTATTGTCGTCGATGAAATCGGGATTCACCGGTTAACCGGTAATATCACACAACACTATCAATTACACACCTAACTGAGTACCTTTTTCATAAGTTTTAAGTCATGCAAATGTATCTTTACATGTAAAACAAGAGGCCCATTAGTCACATAAATAACATGAACAAGTAAATGGCAATCTAGAGTTCATGGAGTTGCTTGCTTATCAATTTACATTTTATTTTAAAATATATAGTCAGGATCACATTTTGAAGACATTGTGACAATAGCTTAAGTATAACTTCACGACAGACACATTTGACTGGTTGTGCCCCTTGTGAATCTTGGGATTTTCAAATATTTTTAGGACACCGGAGTAAACTGTGACCTGTTGCAAGTAGTTCTCGTCCGTCATGCGTCGTCCGTTAACAGCTGAACATTTTTAACGTCTTGATAACTGCCATTTCATTTCTTTTCATATTTGATACGAAGCATCTTTGGTGGACAAGGGGGGGGGGGGGGGGCATAAGTTGTAAATTTCAAGACTCCTGCACACCTGGGGCCTTAGGTGCGGAGCAAAAACTGCCAAAGATTGACCATTTTCAAAACTCTTCTTCTCTATGCATGTTCAAGAAAAATAAATGCATAATGATGTATGTTGGTTCTCGAGAATCTGATATCCTTTTACCCAGTGATACTTTGTATTCAGTTTTATAAAATTGGCCAATTAGTTGTTCGGAAATATTTACAGACAAATAGACAATAGAAAACATACATCAGATATGCTATTAACTTCAGCTAAAAATCTATAGCACCCCATAATTGGTATACCATATATAGGAAAAAAGTGAAGATAGCGAAGTGTATTCATCTCAATACATTCCATAAAGATTTCGTTTGTTTGTTTGTTTTACGTCCCGTCGAGATGTTTTCACTCATATTGAGAAGTTACCAGTTGTTGGAGAAGTACTACAAATTTAGACCTATTCTTACCGCTTAGGGCCGTAACAGTGAGGGTTCTTTGACGTGCCATTGCCTACCGTGACACGGGACCTCCGTTTTTAAGCTCATATCCAAAAGACCCGTGATTTTAAATGCCGAGCGTTTGGCGAAGGAGCAATCACTACCTAGTTTTACGTCTTAGGTTTGACGCGGCAATGACACGAGCGGGGCTCAAGCTCACTATCTCCCGGTTACGAAGCGAACACTCTAAACACTGAGCTACCGCGACCGGTTAATTTACGAGTAGAGCAAATACGAACTCCTGGACATACCTGAGGTGAGATCAAGTGCTTAGGAGGAGTAAGCATCCCTTGTTGACCGGTCACACCCAACAAGCCCCACATCTCGATTAAGCAAACGGAAAAACCCTTGTCAAAATATCAGTATGTAATGATGGGCCTAACAATCGGTATGAAAACACGTGAAACAGCGCCCGACCTAATGAAAGATTGTATTTGTACATTAGATTGTTATAACGGCCATATATTTACGAAATGATGACTTAAAACGAAACTGTTGAAATATTTCAAATAATTTTGAAATATTTCAAAGAAAGCGTATGACATGTTGTAACGAGCCATTCAGAAAATTTGGTTTAGGAATCCACCTGCACGGTTTCTCTCCAATCGTTTTAAATCTGACATGCTGGATCTGTATATGTGTAACAATATGTATATCCATTCTTTCAGAATGCGAGAATGGAACATACGGAGATCATTGTGAACAAAGATGTCCGGAATCATGTGAAGATGATCAGTGTGACTTGAACACAGGAAAGTGTAAGAGTAAGAAGAATTTTGCAATTTAAGTCTTGACGAGTTGCGGAAGGTGTTTGACCCGTCCGTCTGTCTGCCAGTCCTGTTCAGCACAACTCCTCGGAAACCGCTGAAAGGATTTCATAAATCTTAGATGATAAAGATACTGTGAAGATGTACATTTTCATTTTTATTTTTTCTGAGAGTTATGCCCCTTTAGAATTTAGACGTTTGGCTAAAATGAAATATGCTACTGAAAAAGTTTGTCAACACAACTCCTTTGAAACCACTGAACAGAATTTTCAGAAATGATAAGAGGATACAAATTAGTATCAAGATCACTGTGACTTTGACCTCAGTCATTAACATAAAAATGGTATAACGCAACATATACCTTATATGAGGAAACAGGTTTTGAACGGGTATTGATCATCTTTCACACAAATAAGCAAATGGCTTTCGAAGGTTACTCAAAGTCATTTTGTAAAAAGCCAAGACACTTATTATATTTATATATATGAAAAAAAAAATCATTTTAATATTTCCTCACTTATAGTTCATTGTTAAAATCATTACGGTTGCAACATTTAGGCTATACTCAGCGCTTACGGCAAGCAAGGGGTATTGAGGACCGATTCTAACCCGGATCTCTACGGGGAAAATATACATTTGCTCCCAGTTTCTCCCAACTGGTAGATTTACAAAACCCTTAAAGATAAAAAACAAATAATAGAAATTGCTCAAAATTTGTGGATAATAAAATTGTAATTCTTATTTTTAAATTGAATTATGCTTTCAAAATAAAAAAAATTTAACTAATTACAATAAGTTAAAGGACAGTATAACGCCGTGCTCCCGTGGGGATCCGACTAGAATAGGTCCTCAGTAGCCCATGCCTGTCGTAAGAGTCGACTAAATGGGGCAGTCCTTCGGATGAGACCGCAAAAACCGAGGCCCCATGTCACAGCAGGTGTGGCACGATAGAAATCTCTCCTGCTCAAAGGCCGCAAGCGCCGAGCATAGGCCTAGATTTTGCAGCCATTCACCGGCAATGGCGACGTCTCCATATGAGTAAAAAAAAAATTGAGTGAGACGCTAAACAAGATACAAGTAACCAGTTATGCTCCCTCTTGCTAACGACTTGTAGATCGCAATTTTACAAAAAATGAAAATGTTACTTGCGTTAAAATAAAATAGTATAATTTCTAGTTTAAATTTTATTTTTAGTATGGGCCGACAGGAGGTGGCCCATTCTATGAAATAAGATTTGAGAAGTCCCAAGCGTACGCCTATTTGTCAATGATGTAGAAAACAGGTAATCAAGAAATAAATATTAATTGCACATTTTATTATAAAACAATGCCAATACGAAACTTTTGGGATGAGTCTGACGTGTATACACCACGGTCACGTGATACAGTTTCTGAAACGTTCTACGTTACCATTTTTCCGTTCGTTCACCGTCCGTTCACTGTTTGCTCTCCGTTCACACTTTTGCGTACAAAAATCATTCAGCGTGCTTTCACAGTTCACCGTTCAGTCTTTGCATTGTCATTTGGAACATGAATGCGACAGGAGCGATATTCATTGCAAGGAGAAAATGAAAAAGGAATGTGTACAGAAGTAACTATCAATAATACATGTAGGTGGAATCAATTGCTGATGTAATATATCACATCGCTTAATACTTTCTCATCTCAAAACAAAATAATAACATTCGGGATCAGGATTCCATAAATCTTTTATAATGTTGTTTTCTGGTCAAAAGATCACTAAAAATAAATACTTTTGACAAATATTGCAACATCATTTTATAATGTTTCCTGAAGTGGTATAGCTTTAACTAAACAATCGAATTGTACTAAATTACGAAATTTTAACAGGGTATTCTAGAGCACTTCAAAGTACTCTAGCGTACTCTGTTTAGTAGTTCCCATTAAGAAATCTAAATATAAACCAAGCATGCATTTCATTTCTACTTTTACATGTACACATAGTGGCACGATAAAGATCCCTCCCTGCTCAAAGGCCCTGAGTGCCGATCATAGGCCTAAATTTGCAGCCCTGTCACCGGTAATGGTGACAGCCGCCGGATAGCTGGAAAATTGCTCAGGCGGCTATAAACAAAAAACAAACAAACAAATATATCTCTATATGTAATACTGCACACAATGTACATATGAAATTTGCTTTTGTTTGTGTATGATTGCTACGTGCATGATGTAAAATTTATAATCATTTCATGAGAAGTATAGATTCAGTACTTGTAAAGAAATGTAGTTTAGACTAAATATATTTAGAATTGTAGAGCATGCATCTTCCCAATTCCGTGCTATCTATTCATAAATAATAATAATAATAATAATATATATATATATATATATATATATATATATATATATATATATATATATAATTTTTCTTGTCTGAATATGAAATACGCTGGAAGAAATGAGACTTTTCAGTTCAACTGAAAGGTACCATCCAGTGACATTTCAGTCTACAGAATGGCAGGCACATTTCGGTGACCATTCAGTCATTATAATACGCGGGAGCATCAAAGCCCTCTGAAAACAGTCTCTACGGGGTATATGTCATTTGATTGTGGCGGGAAACTGTCAGACGCCACAGGTACTTCACGGTAAAATAGCGATTAGCTTGTAAAAAGTGAGAATCATGGGTCTTTCGGATATGACCTTAAAAATGGAGGTCCCGTGTCACGGTAGGCGTTGGCACGTTAAAGAACCCTCACTGCTACGGCCCTGAGCGCTAAGCATAGGTCTAAATTTGTGGTACTTCACCTACAGCTGGTGACGTCTCAATACGAGTGAAAAATTCTCGACGGGACATAAAACAATCAATCAATCACATTGACCATGGAGACGCAAATCAATTTCCTGTAGATGATATTTAACTGAAATTACGGCAAGCATTTTGACTCAAAATTAGGAGAGTTCAGAGAACCAACAAAAATGGGTTGCACCCGTACAGAACAATCGACAAAGATTTCTTCAGCATCTAAATTTCCGTATACGGCAACTCCATTAGCCAAACTCAGACGAGCTCCATTATCGCCTACATATCCGAAATGAGTCAATCACAAATTCAATTGTGAAGCCACTCGATCAACTTCCATGCAGAGAGGTCCCATCGGTTATAATCCTATCAATGCAGACATAGAAGGGGAACAAAGAATGTCAATAAATTATGGAAATAATGTGGATGACCAAGCACCTTCGAGTACCACACACCAATATTTACAGACACCAAGAATATCTTGCCTTCGCCTCAGCTGTCACCAACCATTGCTCGTCATCATGTGACGGCCACTGAAAATCAGGGCGACGCAAAACGAATCCAGTATATCTAACCAGTATATCTACCGAAAGCTTTGTGGTATGATGGTACTACAAACTGGGAGGCTTTCTTCGTTAAATTCAAATTAGATATGTTGAGGTATCTCATTTGACCACCACAGAACGCAAAGACCAGTTATGTTGGTGTTTTGATGCAAAAGCAAGTGAATACTACACCAGCATTATTAGCGGAGACCACCACATGGACTTTTGGAATTAGTCCGTAAATTAGAGAAGCGTTTTAATTTTGTTGACCTACCAGAAACATTACAAGTCCAGTTTATGGGAGACCTCCAGAACTCGAAAGAAAAACTGGGAGATTGGGCAGATCGATTTCTGTCGTTGGTAACAAAAGCTTTCCGGGATTAATCTAAGGAGCATGTATATTCGCAAGCGATAAGGAAATTTTGTCAATTCTCCTGCGATTAAGAGGCTGGTCAACACGCTGCAATGTCCAGACCTAAAAACGTTTTAAACTTATTGATAACTACCATTCCAATTCCTCCGAAATTTTGTATAAAGGCATCTTTAGGACAAGGGGGACACACATTGTAAATTGCAGGACTCCTGTTCCCCCGCGGCTCTAGGTCGGGGTAAAAACGGTTGGATATTGTGAAATTTAAGATCATAGCTCCCCTAGGGTCTCATGGTTTGGGCAAAAACGAGGGGAGGGGGGGGGGCGAAAGTGTTTTAAAAAGTCTTCTCTACTCGCACACATGTGAGAGGAAAACCAAATACTGGTTATTATGTCCGTGAAACCCTTGATATTCATTGCATCTTGCAGGTCAGGGATGTATGGACTGATTTAAATGCTTCAAACTTCACCGTTCCTTCTATTGTAATTGAATGGGAATTGTATGCATATTTAGATATATCATAAAGCAGTGAACAAGGCTCCAGAATGAGGCTTAAATGCAAATACGAGACTCCCTGACAGGTCTGTGTATGGACTATGGTATTCAGGTGACCGTAAAGGCCTGTGGGCCTCTAGGTTCAAAAATAGGTGCGTAATATGTAAATGGATTTCATTCAAGTAATTCATAAAGGACCTAGAGGGGCTTACGAAGGTTGCCCCTTGGGATGAGTTTTGTAAAAGGCATTTTGCTATTATGAGGTCAACAACTTCTCCTCCTTCATTAATTAGGCGGAAAAGGTACAAACTTGCAATACCCCCTTTAAAAACTCTGGATCCGCCACTGGTAAATGTAATAGTGATGCTGCGCACAGTGACTATTAGGATTTTACGATGATACAAAATAGATTTTTTGGGCTAGTTCAAAAGTTCAATGTTTGAAAAGAAACTAAATTTACATAGTTTTCACCAAGAACCCCTCCTTCTCAAAACTTGATACACTGAATGTTGAAACTAATCGATATATATCGATATAAATAACTCTCTGTATACCATCCCCACTGTTTATTGACAAATAATAGTGTACATTGAAGCATTTAAATATTATTATGTTGTTTTTAACAGTCACTCGTCTTTTTTGTCTTTTTTTTTTCTTTTTCCACTAAAGTGCAATCGATGTCGGATGACAGAAACTTACGGTAGTTTTAAACTAAACCCCCACCCCCCCCCCCTTTCCCCTAACTATTTGAATTAAGATATTTATCCGACATCAGTCTTTTGATCTCGCCCCTTAAGAATGTGCAAACAATGCAAGAACATTTTACAAACATTGACAATTATATTATTATACAGTTTTTACAAGAATGCTATTTTTGCAGAAAAAATTGAATACTTTAATTTATAATATAACTGATTATATACATGAAATTATATGTATTTTTTTTTTACCTGTTTGCGTATTTTTAACTTTTATGTCCGTCATATGAGACAATAAAAGGTGTCTCGTGTCAAGGATTACAACCCCCTTTGGACGCAAAAGATCGTATCTTGGTTTTCGGAAAAGGGTAGGTTCACTGGGGGCCGTCTGAGTAAATTTAACTTTCATAACCAAACATATCTAAGTTTATTGCCCACCGTAAAATGGCTGAAATATTGCCAACATGGCGTAATTAATCGATCAATCGATCGAATATTATCAACAGGAAAAAATCCTGTTACAGATACACCCTATATAAAACCTTTGATTTATGGCGCACTTACTTTTCATGTATGCAAATTTCACTGGTTGAGCCACCTCCTACTTTTCTATGGCAGTGGTCAATGGTAACGGAGAAGTAATTAATATTTCTACTGAATTTACCCTCGTCCTACTAGTAATTAATATTTCTACTGAATTTACCCTCGTCCTACTAGTAATTAATATTTCTACTGAATTTACCCTCATCCTACTAGTAATTGATATTTCTACTGAATTTACCCTCGTCCTACTAGTAATTAATATTTCTACTGAATTTACCCTCGTCCTACTAGTAATTAATATTTCTACTGAATTTACCCTCGTCCTACTGGTAATTAAAATTTCTACTGAATTTACCCTCGTTCTACTAGTAATTAATATTTCAACTGAATTTACCCTCGTCGCACTGGTAATTAATAAATCTACTGAATTTACCCTCGTCCCACTGGTAATTAATATATCTACTGAATTTACCCTCGTCCCACTTTGAGAAGCGATACTACGTATCTGTACCGTACTTTGTATGTCTTGAACACCTACATCAGAGGATTTTAAATGTAACGCATATGGGGGCGTGTCCATCCTTAGTGTGCCTCTAATCATTGGAAGGGTTTATCATCCTATACACAGGACCTTCCTAAGCATACGACGGTTATCACATTCCATCCAACAGTGAGTTTTTGAGTTTGGAAGGAAAACCGTCCTCTACCAGGCTGTAAATGTAACCCTCTACTACTGGACGGAACAAGCACTGACTGTCATTTTCGCTGTTAAATATTGTTATTGAAATGTTGGTGCTTACAAGTTCTGAGAATTACTGATATTTTTATTGTTGGTGCAGATAATTTCTGTCGGTGCTGAAATGTAGACATATACTATTGTATGGTGGATTATAATATTCACTGGCGGTACTGAGAATCGTTGATAAATTATTTTAAAAAAACGTTCGATATGTTTACAAAGCTTTTCGTGGAAACCTTTCATCGTTCTGTGCAGACCGTTCACTGTCCGTGTACGAATCGGTTCGTACCGTTCCGTGCAAGTGGTATAGTAGTTCACTTCAGGGTCTGTATGATTATGAAATGTGTATTGAAAGACTGTTTAAACATACACTTCGATCAGAAGGAAAGTCACCTGAGCTTTTCAGCTCGAATGTTCTTTACTTTTAAGGTGAAGATTAATAACTGTGATCAATCTCACACATTATCTAAAGAACGGCAAACACCGACTAGTACTTCTTTAAATACTATAACGGTTGGATCAAATGTCTAGGAGTAAGCATCACATGTTGACCGGTCACACCCACTGTGATCCCTTTTTATCTTGATCAGGTAAATTGAGTAATCCGTAATCAAACTCAATATGAGAAGACAACTTCTGTGATGCATGTCAGACACTATTCCACACAAAGATATAGGCTTTATTCATAACGATCATCAAAACGACCATACAGTATGTGAAATGTTGATGCGTATCAAATCAGTGGGGGACATAATCATCATATGAGCATGATGAGTTTTCAAATGAAAGTCAGATGATAAAGACACGTGCAGTTATATCTAGAGCAATATATATATTGACAACATAAATGTTGCAACTTTCCATTTTAGGAAAAGCTGTGAAAAGTTATTACAGTTAGGATCAATTGATTGTATTTTGTTTAATGTTCCGTTCGAGAATTTTTCACCCACATGGAAACGTCACCATTGCCAGTGGAGGGCTGCAAAATTTAGACCTATGCTCGGTGCTTTTGGCCTATGACCAGGGAGAAATCTTTATTGTTCACACATGTTGTGACATAGTGCCCCCGTTTTCGCGGTCTCTTCCGAAAGACCTGTCTAACCCGGATCCTCATTAATTCAAAGTTAGGAATGTTGATAAGGTCCAAAGTATTAATAGCGAAGTGCTAAAAATTCTTATATCACTTACTTTGAATCTTAATATATGAAATATTTTTTATCTCGTATTAGAATGCCCTAAAAATAAATTTGGTTTCAACTGTACGGAGACGTGTGGTTATTGTGAAGTTGATCCGAAGTCCGACAGCTATTGTGATGACGACAGTGGTAAATGTGTGATGGGATGTTTGCCTGGTTATACCGGAGGGCTGTGTACAGAAAGTAAATATTCAATGAAGGACCAGCTAGTGAATGTTTTTAAAACTAGTCATATGCACTAATTGGCGCAACATGTTCGTTATCTTAAAGTTTTCATATTTAGATACAAAATTCTAATTACGAAATTTTTCAAAGATATTCATTCTTTGCAACCTTCATACAGACCTGACGTAACAGTTGGGTAAAGAATTATGTGATTCGTCCTATCATCTTTTTTAATGACTGAACAAAATAATTAAATGTGTTGTAAGTAATTATGTGAAATATACATGCTCTCCTGAATTGACTGAAACAACTCATTTAACTTGTTTTTTTAGAATGTACAAATTCTAAATATGGTAAAGACTGTCAACACAACTGCAGTAGGGAATGTCTAGACCTTAAGTGTAATGGAGCTGATGGCGTTTGCTTGAGTTGTGTGGCTGGGAAAAAAGGGAAATTCTGTGACAAAGGTACGTGTGTATACTGAAAATAGCATTAACAAGTCTTACATTGATATAAAGCTTTTAAATTTACTTTGTATGTTCTTTTACTATATTCTTAAATGACGTTACTTAACTCTGTCTGAATCAGATTTATGTCCCTCAAAATGTAGCGAAGGCTGGGATATCACAATATAGAGAAAATTATTATGCTACTGTCATTATCGTTCTTTCTGTAAATCGCCATCAGAGTGCGAAGCCATGTCATATGGTAAGAACTGTAACCAGACGTGTGGACACTGTCTGAGAAGAAAATGTGATCCAAGAGATGGAACTTGCATTGAAGACTGTGAGAGAGGATACCAAGGGTTACACTGCAATGAAGGTAGATTTCTGTATGTAACCGATGAACCGAGTTATTGATCGCACTAAGGAATTGTACGGTATGGCATTCACTGAAATCGTCCATGTACCAGTTTAACTTACACTGTATGTATTTGTTTATTTCATTGTTTTACGTCGTTTTGAGAATTTGCTACTCACTGAAACGTTACCAGCTGTAGGTGAAGTACCACAATTAGCGCCCAGGGCTGCAGCAGTGAGAGTTTCTTAAAGTGCATCACACACACACACACACACACACACACACACACACACACACACACACACACACACACACACACACACACACATTATCTATCTAGAGCATGTATGCAGTGTACATATTCTTATGTGCTATAATATTTTTATTTTCTCTTTTTAAACATACATTTCCATATGAAAAACTTTACATGTAACCGCTAATATTATATAAATTGCATTGGTAACAATACAAGTGTCTCGCTTGACAGTCGCGGTAGTTCAGTGGTTAGAGGTACAATTTGTAACCAGGAGGTCGTGAGTTCGAGCCTCGTTCGTGTCATGACAGCGTCAACCCTAAGACGTAAACATAGGTAGTGATTGCTCCTTCGCCAAATTTTAAACATTTAGAAGTGAAATCACGGGTCTTTCGGATATGATCTTAAAAACGGAGGTTCCGTGTCGCAGCAGGCGTTGACACTTTAAAGAACCCTCACTGCTACGGCCCTGAGCGCTAAGCATAGGTTTAAATTTGTAGTACTTCACCTACAGCTTATGATGTCTCATTATGAGTGAAAAATTCTTGCCGGGATGTAAATCAAACAATCAATATTTTTTGTTTTCTTTACTATAGCATGCAAATACTAGGTGCCAATTAATATGTTTAATTACATTGAAGATAAAAATGGTCTAATACATAATGCTTACATAACATTAAATTGAGGGAAAATACAATGTTACATAGTGTTTATATTCTTAATTGGTTTCCATACTTGATTGTAAGCTAAATTTCCTCTGCCATAATATAATTACTTTTTGATGCGCAATTTACTTTTTCAATAATTGCCTAGCTGTACTTCTGTGCACTGTATCTGAAGTAAAGCCTGGCCGTATGTAATACCGTGAAACGGCTAAAGCCTGGCCGTATGTAATACCGTGAAACGGCTAAAGCCTGGCCGTATGTAATACCGTGTAACGGCTAAAGCCTGGCCGTATGTAATACCGTGTAACGGCTAAAGCCTGGCCGTATGTAATACCGTGTAACGGCTAAAGCCTGGCCGTATGTAATACCATGTAACGGCTAAAGCCTGGCCGTATGTAATACCGTGTAACGGCTAAAGCCTGGCCGTATGTAATACCGTGTAACGGCTAAAGCCTGGCCGTATGTAATACCGTGTAACGGCTAAAGCCTGGCCGTATGTAATACCGTGAAACGGCTAAAGCCTGGCCGTATGTAATACCGTGTAACGGCTAAAGCCTGGCCGTATGTAATACCGTGTAACGGCTAAAGACTGGCCGTATGTAATACCGTGTAACGGCTAAAGACTGGCCGTATGTAATACCGTGTAACGGCTAAAGCCTGGCCGTATGTAATACCGTGTAACGGCTAAAGACTGGCCGTATGTAATACCATGTAACGGCTAAAGCCTGGCCGTATGTAATACCGTGTAATGGCTATTTTTCTGTGGTTTCCATTTTGGGGATAGGAAAATCCGTAAAAATTACAATCTCAAAAAGTATATCGATACATATACGTATAGGTAGATATAAAGCAAACGCAGAAATTGGAAACGCAGAATATAATTTGCTTTCTTTTAGGGAGCGGATCGTAAAAATTACACGTTATACGGTATTTAGAAAGCAGTACACAACATTTCAAATTTTCGCATTTTTCTTTATGAAATCCCAGTACTATGTCTTGATAAGAAATATGATTCATAGGAGTAATATTCAAGTTATTATACCAATTTGGAAAATATGCTATTACTGTTTACACGTTCACGTAAACCTGACATCTACTGTATGAAGATTTCCGCTTAATACACAAAGCGGTGATGTTTTAATTTTCGTTTCATATATATATATATATGTATAAGCTATAAAATAATTTAGGTGAATATAATTTTATGTAGTTTGTTCTAACAAAACTTACGGCGATAAGTGTGCAAATTTATGTGGACACTGTATCAACGACGTGGATTGCGACCACATGAATGGAGTATGCCCCGGTGGCTGTCAGGATGGGTACCAGGAACAAAACTGCAAAGAGAGTAAATATTGTAATAGATGAAATTGCTGTAAGATTGTTAATAAAATATGATTTTTGAGAACATGACTGTGAGCGCAGCTTTTCCATACGGTTTACGTTTTGTGACGCTTTTGGTTCGTCAATTACAATTTAAAAAAAATATAATTCAATTTTTTAAATTTTACTTTTTCTTGATAGGATGTGATGATGGTACTTACGGGAGTAATTGCTCTGAAACATGTAATAAACACTGCTCTGTTTCAAAGTCTCAGAACAAATGTGACTATGTTACTGGCGAATGTCTAAATGGTTGCGAAGATGGTTGGAGAGGAAAGCACTGTGAGTCAGGTATACATAGGGTCTATCAGCTGAAGTGTTTTATTACTAGCGGCCCTATTTGATAATCTGCGCACTTGACCCCTTGTTAAAAGTTTGATACTATATTTACTATATTATGAAAGATTAGAATATTTTGGAGATGATTTCCAATATGTATTTCACATAGACGAAATTGAACAAAACAAATGCTGTAGGCCTGCCGTTGAAAAACAGATTATTGTTCGCGATGCTGAAATCTGTAAGTGAAAAGAGTGTTATTTGCTGGTACTAATAAACATTACACTTTATGTAGAAATATCACATACTGCAGGTATTTCTGAAAATTTTAGTGGAGAGCGTATTAAATCAACTTTCCACTTATATTGAGATGTTTTGAAATATAGGAAGATTACAACTCGGTTTGATTTCAACTTTTTATCTAGCTGTAGGTTTAAACTTTCCAAGTATTGTGTTTAACTTTCTGATGTACAGCGATAATTATTAATAATTAGTGTTACGAGTAAGATATTAATCTTCCGTTTACAGAGTGCACTAACGGAACTTTTGGAAAACAGTGCTCCCTAAGATGCAACCCATGGTGCGCAGGAAATTTTCAAACGTGCGATCCATTGAATGGACGATGTTTAAATGGCTGTATAACTGGTTACAGTGGAACATATTGCAACATTCTTGAACGTATGCTTCATAATGATACTCTGTTTGCCATGTTTTGGATTTAGTTGTCTTTTCTGTCTTTTTTCATTCATGTAGGGATATTACCAACGTTATATGAAGTTCTACAGAACCTCTGTTACCAAGTTAATATCGGAAAGACACTTCTAATACCAGCTGTTTGATTTGATATTTAAAAAATTTAAAATGTGATATTGGTCAGAGATCTCGAATCGAACCTGGGCGCCTCGTTGTAAAGCTGGTATCCTAACCATTAAGGTACTGTAACCGGGGCGCCTGGGTGTAAAGCTGATATCCTAACCATTAAGGTACTGTAACCGGGGCGCCTGGTTGTAAAGCTGATATCCTAACCATTAAGGTACTGTAACCGGGGCGCCTGGTTGTAAAGCTGGTATCCTAACCATTAAGGTACTGTAACCGGGGTGTCTGGTTGTAAAGCTGATATCCTAACCATTAAGGTACTGTAACCGGGGCGCCTGGTTGTAAAGCTGGTATCCTAACCATTAAGGTACTGTAACCGGGGCGCCTGGTTGTAAAGCTGGTATCCTAACCATTAAGGTACTGTAACCGGGGCGCCTGGTTGTAAAGCTGGTATCCTAACCATTAAGGTACTGTAACCGGGGCGCCTGGGTGTAAAGCTGGTATCCTAACCATTAAGGTACTGTAACCGGGGCGCCAGGGTGTAAAGCTGGTATCCTAACCATTAAGGTACTGTAACCGGGGCGCCTGGTTGTAAAGCTGGTATCCTAACCATTAAGGTACTGTAACCGGGGCGCCTGGGTGTAAGGCTGGTATCCTAACCATTAAGGTACTGTAACCGGGGCGCTTGGGTGTAAAGCTGGTATCCTAACCATTAAGGTACTGTAACCGGGGTGTCTGGTTGTAAAGCTGGTATCCTAAGCATTAAGGTACTGTAACCGGGGCGCCTGGGTGTAAAGCTGGTATCCTAATCATTAAGGTACTGTAACCGGGGCGCCTGGTTGTAAAGCTGGTATCCTAACCATTAAGGTACTGTAACCGGGGCGCCTGGGTGTAAGGCTGGTATCCTAACCATTAAGGTACTGTAACCGGGGCGCTTGGGTGTAAAGCTGGTATCCTAACCATTAAGGTACTGTAACCGGGGTGTCTGGTTGTAAAGCTGGTATCCTAAGCATTAAGGTACTGTAACCGGGGCGCCTGGGTGTAAAGCTGGTATCCTAATCATTAAGGTACTGTAACCGGGGTGTCTGGTTGTAAAGCTGGTATCCTAACCATTAAGGTACTGTAACCGGGGTGTCTGGTTGTAAAGCTGGTATCCTAACCATTAAGGTACTGTAACCGGGGTGTCTGGTTGTAAAGCTGGTATCCTAACCATTAAGGTACTGTAACCGGGGTGTCTGGTTGTAAAGCTGGTATCCTAACCATTAAGGTACTGTAACCGGGGTGTCTGGTTGTAAAGCTGGTATCCTAACCATTGAGGTACTCTGACCGGTAGTTACTTGTATCAATTTACATTCAATGGTCGGAAAAAGGCCAACGCAGCGATGAAAATAACTTAATTTAATCTTAAATTCGTTTCACTAGAATTGTCTTAACTGGACAAATACCCCATTACGGAACATAGGATGGTAGGAATTGAAGAAGCTGTGCTCATTGCTAGGTTTGATGTATATTGTTTAAGGTCCCGTTTGGAGACATTTGGCGGTGAGGGGATGCACAATTTAGGCGTATCGTCAGCGCATACGGCCTTTGAGCAGGGGGAGAGAACTTTATTGTTTCACACCTGACACGACACGGGACCTCGGTTTTTGCGGTCTAATTCGAAGCACCACACTATTTAGTCGATTCCTACGACAAGCAAGGGGTACTGAGGGCCTACTCTAATCCATATCCCCATGCGGTTGTACTCAATAAGGAATAAACACATCCCTTTGACATGAAGAAGACCTCTATTGTGGGGGTTAATAAAGAGTGTAAAACCTTTTCTAGGAAATCCATCATTTAATCTCTTGAGAAATGTCTTTCACAAAATCATATCCACAGACAGATGTGCAGATAGACAAATGGATTGATGATTCCATTATACGCTCAACTACACTAATATCCATAACTTGCTTAACTATTAAAGAATATCAATAAAAGTGACAGGTGCACAACTCTATTATTCACAGAATATATATCAAAACGTTTGAATTAAATCTCTTCATTGTTATAAGATGTATTCTGTGGAATGACAACACCCCTTCAAAATGGGAAAAAAATATCCACAACTTATCCATAACTTCCTTGAATGCAAAAAAAATTCAATTACAGTAACATATGTACAACAACATAAACATAAGATAAAGTCTTAATCAAATCTGTTTAAAGACAAATTATGTCTACGGACAAACGATTGATAAATTAATCATATATTGGTTAACATCCCGCTCGAGAATCTTCACTCATATGGAGAAGTCACCATTGCCGGTGAAGGGCTGCAAAATTTAGACCTATGCTCAGCGCTCAGGGCATTTGAGAAAGGAGTGATCTTTATTGTGCCACACCTGCTGTGACATGAGGCCTCAGTTTTTGCGGTCTTATCCAAAGTGATTCTAGTATATCCCCTAAACCTCGTTTTCAGGGGGAGGGGGTATTAAAAAAAAGTCATGTTCTTCATGAGATTTTCTTTTATTTGCTTTCTTGAACAATACTTCCGTTTATGGAAGAAATACAGATACACATTGTAATCTATTATTCATCACATTTTGTATTCTGAAACAAACATTATTAGGCGTCATTTCTTTTTCTTTCTGCTGCAAGAATAAAACCACACCGACAATTACTGTCTTTTTTAAGATAAGAAGTTTAAATTTATGTCTTAAATATATACTCAACAACATAAAAAATGCACCATAAAAGAGAAAACGAACAATGTTTTAATTATTCATTCTTTCTCATAACTTTATATCATAAAAGTTTTATTTGGTTACTGGCTTTAGAATAACAAGGCCATAAAAACATCTTATTAAGAATTACGTCATATACGGCAACAATGCAAAGTCACAAAGTCAATACCTGGTATGACCGCCTCTTGTGTTGATGCATGCTGTGCAACGGCGTTTCATTGACCTAATGATGTTTTGAATTTGGACTTGTGACATGTTAATCCACTCTTCCGTCAAAGAGCGCTGAAGTTCCGGTATCGTCGTCGGCTTAACGGGCCTATTATTGACCATTCGTCCTAACTCATCCCAAATATGCCCTATTGGTGCCTTGTCAGGCAAAAAGAAGGTTGTGTCATTACTGGAATGTTTGCATTGTTCAAGAAATTTGCCGAGCGTCTAGCAGTGTGGGGACGAGCATTGTCCTGTTGAAAATCTCTCAAGACCTGGTGGTTTTGAAACCTGGACTGAACATGAGCTGCCAAAATGTCATCCATGTATCTTTGAGTATTAAGGCTATTGTCACAAAAGTGCAAGTCAGAGTGATGAAGGAAAGTTACAAATGCTCAGATCATAACACTACCACCACCCCAACAGTCAACTTCTTGTATACAACATGATGCGAGTCTTTCATTGCGTCTTCTCCATACGCGGGTACGACCATCAGCTCTAAACAGATGAAAATGTGATTCAACTGAAAACAGGACATCTTACCATCGTTGACGTGTCCAATGAAGATGACGTCGTGCCCATTCCAGCCGTTGACGTTTTTGACGCTGCGTAAGTACAGGACTCTTATACGGGCGACGAGCATTAAGGCCATTTTCACGGAGCCTTCTGCGAACAGCCTGTCTACTGATTCTTTGTCTGTTCCGTTCAGGGGTTACATTAGCAGTCTGTGAAGCTGTAAGGAAACGATTCCGAAGATGTCTAATAAAGCCGTCCTGTTGCGGGTTTTTAACTCTTGGTACACCTGGTCTCTGACTGTCGGATACGGAATTTGTGACAAGAAAACGTTGATTAAGACGGACAATGGTACCGTAATGGCAATTGAAATGATTCGCAACATTCCGAGTGGAAAGACCTGTACGAAGCATACCTACAGCTTGGTTGTGCTCGTCAGTGCTTAAGCGTGGCATCAAAACGCATTAATTTGTCAACAAAAATGAAATTTCAGACTTTCCTTTTGAAGATGGAGTTAGACGACACAGGAAACAAGTTTAATTTTCATCCAGCGTAATTGGCATGTTTTGCACGTGCAAAAAGGTGTTTTAAAACATTTTTGAGTTTGTAAGTGCTTCATTTAACATGACCTTCAAATTTTACAGGATAAAAACGTTAAAGGGTGTATTAATAGGGACAGTTGAAATTATGATAAGATATATTTTAATTTTTGAAAAAAAAAATAATTTTAGCGGTGCGTTTTTTATGTTGTTGAGTATACATTTTGTTATCAGTATTTTGAATTCACACTTTTTATCAACATATCTCTGCATGTCACAATTATATCTACCTATTAAATGAACAGTAAATCAAACATTATCAACTTGTCAGTCTGATTAGTGGTCTAAATATGTCTCTTCAGATTGATTGTTTCTTGTTTTCCGCCACACTAAGCAATTTTTCAGTTATCTGGTGGCGTCATTTTTTTATTGGTGGAAGCGAGAACCCAGATACAATGTACCCGGGAAGAGACCACCGATCTTCCGAAAGTAAACTGGCAAACTTTCTCATACATATCGGCGCGAGCCAGAATCAAACCCGCATCGACTAGAGGTGAGAGACCTTGTGATTTTGAGCCACGGAGGCCCTGTGTCTCTTTAGAAGTCATTACTTCATGTCTGTTATTGCTGGGATCTTGCAAGGACAGAAGTGCGATGCAAGTATGTGCAGATAATAAAATAACTAAATGTTTTTCAAAGGTCATGATAATAGGCTAAGCAACTGAATGTGACAGGGGCTTTAGCAGTCTCGTTTAGGTTCAGGGTATTGTTATAATGTTCTTCTTACCAAATACAACCTTCAGGTCGAATGCTGTTCAATGTGTCTCATACCGTTTAATACTGGTTTTTTATTACGGATTATTTTGTTTAGGATAGAGAGTTTGTAGTCGGTGAACAGTAGATGTTTGCTCCTTCTACTCACGTGATTACACCTCGGTGTTACTGTGTGCCTTGTTGTCAGTTTTCATTATTTATATGATGATTAGCTTAATCCCATTTGTTAATTTCAACCTTGTTCATGTCAAGTGTACATTGGATATTTATAAATGTGAATGTATAACAAACAATTTCTACTTGCTTCCGCCTGTCAGTTTATAATAATTGGTGAAAAGATAGTGTGTCATTGAATACTGTAAGAGATGGCTGCAAAGGTAACGTTGTGACTTCAGCACATTTTTTGGTTTGCATCCAACAAAACGTTATTATGTCGTCACACCGTCGGACAGCAAATGTAAATTGGTTTCCATTTACTTGTTTTGTAGCGTGTGATGCCGGCAGCTATGGAGTGAATTGCTCTAAGCGGTGTGGAAATTGCTTTCTGGACGTCTGTTCTTCTATAACGGGGGAATGCATTTACTCGGAGCCCATCAATAATGGTTGGTTGTTTGTTTTGCGTTCCGTCGAGATTTGTTCACTACTATTACGACGTCAACAGCTGTAGGTGAAGTACAACAAATTTAGAATTATGTTTAGCACTTACGGCCGTAGCAGTGATGGTTTTTTAACGTGTCAACACGGGACCTGTTTTAAGGTCATATCCAATAGACCCGTGAATCAAGAAGCAATCATGTTTATGTCGTTAAATGGTTATCATGTTTACGTCGTTAAATGGTTATCATGTTTATGTCGTTAAATGGTTATCATGTTTACGTCGTTAAATGGTTATCATGTTTACGTCGTTAAATGGTTATCATGTTTATGTCGTTAAATGGTATCATGTTTATGTCGTTAAATGGTATCATGTTTATGTCGTTAAATGGTTATCATGTTTATGTCGTTAAATGGTTATCATGTTTATGTCGTTAAATGGTTATCATGTTTACGTCGTTAAATGGTTATCATGTTTATGTCGTTAAATGGTTATCATGTTTACGTCGTTAAATGGTTATCATGTTTATGTCGTTAAATGGTTATCATGTTTATGTCGTTAAATGGTTATCATGTTTACGTCGTTAAATGGTTATCATGTTTATGTCGTTAAATGGTTATCATGTTTCTGTCGTTAAATGATTATCATGTTTACGTCGTTAAATGGTTATCATGTTTATGTCGTAGGTTAAATGGTTATCATGTTTACGTCGTTAAATGGTTATCATGTTTATGTCGTTAAATGGTTATCATGTTTATGTCGTTAAATGGTTATCATGTTTATGTCGTTAAATGGTTATCATGTTTACGTCGTTAAATGGTTATCATGTTTACGTCGTTAAATGGTTATCATGTTTACGTCGTTAAATGGTTATCATGTTTACGTCGTTAAATGATTATCATGTTTATGTCGTAGGTTAAATGGTTATCATGTTTATGTCGTAGGTTAAATGGTTATCATGTTTACGTCGTTAAATGGTTATCATGTTTACGTCGTTAAATGGTTATCATGTTTACGTCGTTAAATGGTTATCATGTTTACGTCGTTAAATGATTATCATGTTTATGTCGTAGGTTAAATGGTTATCATGTTTATGTCGTTAAATGGTTATCATGTTTACGTCGTTAAATGGTTATCATGTTTACGTCGTTAAATGGTTATCATGTTTACGTCGTTAAATGATTATCATGTTTACGTCGTTAAATGGTTATCATGTTTACGTCGTTAAATGGTATCATGTTTACGTCGTTAAATGGTTATCATGTTTACGTCGTTAAATGGTTATCATGTTTACGTCGTTAAATGGTATCATGTTTACGTCGTTAAATGGTTATCATGTTTACGTCGTTAAATGGTTATCATGTTTACGTCGTTAAATGGTTATCATGTTTACGTCGTTAAATGGTATCATGTTTACGTCGTTAAATGGTATCATGTTTATGTCGTTAAATGGTAATCAAGGACGAAACTGTGACGCACGTATGTAGAATTACTAATACACACAAATTACTAGGCATTATTACTTTATATTACGAGGGTACTTTATTTAGTGAAATCTATGTTCAGTGTGAATTGTGGAGAACGTACAATCGGAATATTTTACAATGATGTACTTGATATTTCCGCCTTAAGAAATAGATTCATCAATGGTATACCTTTAGCTGCTTTACTACACTGTTACAAACTGTAGATGAAAACAAATAGCAAAGAAAGACTTCTAGTAATTGCCTGCATTAAGGTACCTCTAAAGAGTGGTACATGTAACAAATTGCAGCTTTAGCAAATTAAATACCATTAAGAATGTTTCATCACCAGACTTTTCTACTTCAATCCAAAAGGTAAAATTTGTTGTTGTTGTTGTTTTTTAGATAACTTAAGGTAATTTCAGTATTTTATTTCCGTTACCTGGAAAACCAAACACTTATTGTAAACAGATTACACTACCTAGAAAACCAAACACATACTGTAAGTAGATTGCCACACCTGAAAAACCAAACACATACAGTAAATATATTACGCTACCTGAAAAACCAAACACATACTGTAAGTAGATTGCCATACCTGAAAAACCAAACACATACTGTAAATAGATTGCCACACCTGAAAAATCAAACACATACTGTAAATAAATTACGCTAGCTGGAAAACCAAACACATACTGTAAATAATAGACCATGATACCTGGAAAACCAAACACATACTGTAAATAGATTGCCATACTTGAAAAACCAAATACATACTGTAAACAGATTACCATACCTGGAGAACCAAACACATACTGTAAATATATTGCCATACCTGAAAAACCAAACACATACTGTAAATAGATTACCACACCTGAAAAACCAAACACATACTGTAAATAAATTACGCTACCTGGAAAACCAAATACATACTGTAAATAATAGACCATGGCACCTGGAAAACCAAACACATACTGTAAACAGATTACCATACCTGAAAAACCAAACACGTACTGTAAATAGATTACGCTACCTGAAAAACCAAACACTTACTGTAAATAAATTGCCATACCTGAAAAACCAAACACATACTGTAAACAGATTACCATACCTGAAAAACCAAACACATACTGTAAATATATTACGCTACCTGAAAAACCAAACACATACTGTAAATAGATTGCTATACCTGAAAAACCAAACATACTGTAAATAGATTACGCTACCCGGAGAACCAAACACATACTGTAAATAGATTATGCTACCTGAAGAACCAAACACATACTGTAAATAGGTTATGTTTTGCGGTAGGGAAATGTTGGCTACTTAGGTGAATGAAGAAAAATTATTTACAGGACAAAAGTTAATACTAATACCATGTGCGGTGATAATTGAATAATGTTAACATGTTTTAAAGATTACTCACAATACGTGTAAAATATGTAAGTCCTTGTTAAAATCAAGAGTTACTCAGCCATGTAACCCGAAATGTTGATGCCATAATGGTACTTGTATACAGTTCAAACATATTAAGTGTGGAAATTTGTTTGTTAAAACTGATATACGTATGTTATTGTCTTAAAAATCGATATGTGCTTTTTTGAGTCAGACACAAGTTCAGGCACGCAGATGGGAAGCAGTAAAGAATTCAAAGTCTTCCTCCTCCTAGTGGCTTTTCTCACTGCAGAATTGCTGGCGTTCATGGTGCTAATAGGGGCATGCAGAGTAGCTTTGCAGTACAGATCTACACGACGTGGATCCAGCAATAGTAAGATGTTAAAACAGGCATCTCTTAAGTTTAAACAGACTGTAGATATATTAAACTGGATGTCTAGAATCTCATAATTTTATATTTTTAGACATCAGAGTGACATTGTATTTTGCTACTCTTAATATACGGGACAAACAAGTTAGGGATCACGGACTATTTCATTGATTAAAACTAAACCTTTGTACGTACATCGCAGAATATATGAAACACAAACGCTGACATTATTTTTCATCAATACTTAATCAGAAATCTCGATTTCCTTTATTGATTTTTTGGGTCATATTGCATAAAACAACATGTCACTGAATGACGTAAAAACAATCTGGCATGCTAGAGAACTTGAACTCTACAGAACATGTCCAAAATTGACTCAGAGTTTTATCAATACTCGGTGTGACCACCGTTTGCTCTCAGAACAGCCTGGCGTCGGCGTTGTATAGTCATTATGACATTCACAATGTTCTGTTGTTGGAGGTTGTTCAATTTCTCTCTCGCATCGCGTTTTCAAAGTCATCCGAAGTCTATGGTTGGTTTAGACACTGTGAAAGTTGATCCCACACATGCTCGATGGGATTCAGGTCCGGTAAGATAGCAGGTCACTCCATATCATCGATAGTGTCCCTCTGCAGATACTTCTGAACCACATGAGCAAGTTGAGGACGGGCGTTATCGTCCATCAGATTGAAATTTGGCCCAATTGCACCTGCAAACAGCCCGACGACTGGATGAAGATTTACATCACTGTATCGGAGAACAGTCAAGTCGGTGCGACCCGCCAGAGAGACCCCCACCACAACCATCACAGAGCCACCCCCAAACCAATTGTGTTTCGCCACCAATGCCTGGCGGTATCTCTGTCTGGTTTCTCTCCACCCATGTCTACGACCATCTTGGAAGTTCAGAGAGAATCGGGACTCGTCGGTGAACAGTACCGGCTCCCAACGTCGTTTTCCCCAATTCACTTGTTGACGTGCGAATTCTAAGCCTGCTTGTTGATGACATGGAAGAAGTCTGGGGCGCACTACTAGCCTGTAACCTCTGAGATTAGTAGCATGAAATCTATTTCGGAAAGTCTGGGACGTAATGTGCAGGCCTGTGACAACATTAAACTGACGAGTCAGTCTTGGAGTAGGTTGAAAACCTGCGCTATACATTACGACGTACCGATCTTAGCGTTGCGTTGTGGCACGGGGTCTGCCATCCTAGGCCTCTCATTGACTCTACCAGTCCCTTGAAATCGTGTTCAGAGTCTATATAACACTTTGTGACATAACAGACCGGATAGCAGCATCTCGCTGGGGTTGCCCAGCCTGAAGCATTCCGATTGCTTGATTGTGCTCATTTGTTTGTAAATGACGTCTTTGTGACGGCATACCTTTACTTAAGTAACGTACAATCACTTTTCATTTTATCAATGACGAAGTGATGTCTGCTGACTGTTTGCCTTACACAACTACCTAACGTGTATCACAATTTTTTTGTACGATTGATGGGCATGTACAAATTGTGAAGAAGCATACAGTGAACAGGATTCAAGTCACAAAATGTTTTCTTAATCCATGTATATGTTGTATTTCACTAATAATTTCTCCCAAAAACTTATTCAAACCAAAACTTTTTTTGTCCAGTATATGATTGATTATATAATGTTTAACGTCCCTCTCGAGAATCTTTCACTCATATGGAGACTTCACCATTGACGGTGAAGGGCAGCAAAATTTAGACCTATGCTCGGCTCTTAAGGTATTTGAGTAGGGGCGGATCTTTAACGTATCACACCAGCTGTGTCACGGGACTTCGGTTTCTCCGGTCTTATCCGAAGGACCGCCCCACTTAGTCGCCTCTTACGACAAGCAAGGAGTACTGAGGACCTATTCTAACAACCCGAATACCCTCGGGGTTTTGTCCAGTATAATAGCAGGGTATACTGTGAATAACATGCGAGATACCTGCGGTAAATAAGAGTCAAAAACAGATGATTCAGGAGGAGTCTGTCTTGTTCTTGGTATATTTTCAAACATATATTTCAAACTTCTTTATAAGGGTAATATTGTCATTTTAAAAATAATCATTGCTCCGAATTTCAGAATCATTTTGATAGTCATGCAAAGTATATTGAATACAAATATCTCAACTAGAAGATACTGAAAACCAAGAATTATGAACTGAATAATTCAATCGTATTGCAGGACATGAGTTATTTGAAGATATGGTTGCTAGGATACCAGAGGAACCATTTACACCATCACCTGTTATAGATGCTTGTATTCCAGTAGATGCCTTACGTAGTGTTATTGAAGCAAAATCAATGGACAATAATGCAATATTTCTTGCAGAATTTACGGTAATGTTTCCGGAATATATCAATATTGTTTTATCTCGTCGTAAAGAGGTATCATGGTGTTTTGCTACTATTAAGGCTAGTATCGAACTAAAAGGAAACCTGGGGGTGACGACCTTGAGAGATCACATTCTATAATTATATATCATATGAAGGTCATAATCTTTACAACACCACTGACATCATTTGATGTTAACATTGTTCTTATTATCAGATGGGAATGAAAATCATTATTGGTATACATGAATGATATAACATTATACGTTATTCATCCGCTCGTATCATACATTGCGAGTTTAAAGAGACACTACAGCTCATTTTGCTCAAAAATCGTAAAATTCAGCAATTTTCTCTTATTTTGTTGCATAATTGAATGTATAAACTTTGCGAAAATAACATTTCCAAAGTTGAAAATTCTCATCTAAATGCAAAAAATAATACTTTTTGGAGGCCCTTTTTTAAATACATTGAGACTTCTCCATTCCGTCTTTGAAGGCATGAGCACGGACGGTAAGCAATCCAGTGAAAGGAAGTGTACAATGGCTAAACTCAGAATTTTGACAAATTATGTGATATAAAGACCCAGGGCTTTTGCAACTTTAATCTTGGCATTTCCAACTTAAGTCTTGGACTTTCCAACTTTTCTCTTGGCCTTTTCAACTTTTAAGTTAATTATGTATTAAATTTGTTTACACTGTAAGACCTAAGTATTAGTCAGTATGTTTACTCTTTATGACCTAATTATTTGTATCTTTACTCTGTATGACCTAATTATTTGTATCTTTACTCTGTATGACCTAATTATTAGTCAGTATGTTTACACTATATGACCTAATTATTTATCAGTATGTTTACTCTGTATGACCTAATTATTTGTCAGTATGTTTACACTACATGACCTAATTATTTATCAGTATGTTTACTCTGTATGACCTAATTATTTGTCAGTATGTTTACTCTGTATGACCTAATTATTTGTCAGTATGTTTACTCTGTATGACCTAATTATTTGTCAGTATGTTTACTGTGTATGACCTAATTATTTGTAAATTTACTCTGTATGACCTAATAATTAGTCAGTATGTTTCCTCTGTATGACCTAATTATTTGTCAGTATGTTTACTCTGTATGACCTAATTATTTGTAAATTTACTCTGTATGACCTAATAATTAGTCAGTATGTTTACACTGTATGACCTAATTATTTATCAGTATGTTTACTCTGTATGACCTAATTATTTGTATGTTTACACTGTACGACCTAATTATTTGTCAGTATGTTTACTCTGTATGACCTAATTATTTGTCAGTATGTTTACTCTTTATGACCTAATTATCAGTATGTTTACTCTGTATGACCTAATTATTGTTCAGTATGTTTACTCTGTATGACCTAATTATTGGTCAGTATGTTTACTCTGTATGATCTAATTATTTGTATGTTTACACTGTGCGACCTAATTATTGGTCAGTATGTTTACGCTATGTGACCTAATTATTGGTCAGTATGTTTACGCTATGTGACCTAATTATTGGTCAGTATGTTTACGCTATGTGACCTAATTATTGGTCAGTATGTTTACACTATGTGACCTAATTATTGGTCAGTATGTTTACGCTATGTGACCTAATTATTGGTCAGTATGTTTACGCTATGTGACCTAATTATTGGTCAGTATGTTTACACTATGTGACCTAATTATTGGTCAGTATGTTTACACTATATAACCTATTCCAAGATTAAAGTTGCAAGAGTCAGGATTTAAGTCAGAAAATCCAAATTAAAACTTGGAATTCCAAGAGTGAATTTAAAAAAGCCAAGTTTAAAGTAGGAAATTCTAAGATTAAAGTTGGACAAGTAAGACTTAAGATGTAAAATTCAAAATTATTTTGGAATGTCCAAGAGCAAAGTTAGAAAAGTCAAGATCAAATTGGAATCTGCAAGATTAAGGTTGGAAATTTCAAGATAAACTTAGAAATTCCAAGAATAAAGCTGACATTTTGCGAGAGAGAAAAAAAATAAATGTGTCTCGTATACGCTTACGTACAACTTATTTTGCTAGAAATAAGATTAATCACACACACAGAGAGAGAGAGAGAGAGAGAGAGAGAGAGAGAGAGAGAGAGAGAGAGAGAGAGCTTTAGACTTCCAGGTTACACCATGAGTGTGTTGTAATGTGTGCGATGTGATATGTAACACCGGTAGTTCATTTTCGGACTTTCAGAGACGCTTTTGGTGCACAATAAGAAAGCAAAATTATTAAACATGTTCATCGTATATTTTTAGAGTGCACCAAAGATTTTCATAGCCAGTTGCAAATCAAATTAAATAAAGTAAAAATGACAATTCATCACAACCATTGTAAATGGCGAGTCCGCATGAGCATGCACGTGAACAATCTGAATCTAGTTCATGTGGAAGCACCTGTGAATTTAGTGTTTGAAAACCATGGATTTCAAATTTTTATATCAAAAAGACGGAATCTATGTTTTGCATTACAGTCACTTCCTGTGATCCATGATCACGAGACCGAAAACGTTCCGCGAAAAAGACATTCCAAGTTCTATACGGCATCTCGTAAGTTTTCTTTTTGCCATTTTCATTCATATTATCAAAGCCAATTTTATCAATAAAACCCTGAGGTCGTTTTTTATGCACGGTTAAGAAATTTTTATCATTTGACGCAGCATAAAGATCAGTTTGTTTACTATGCTTTATTAGAGTTTTAAAGGAAATTATGCATGTAGGTTTTTACTTTAAGGTGACGAAAGAAAAAATGATGCACCAAATGGCATCAAATCCCCGGATTCAATATATGCCAGCTACATAAAGGTGAAACAGAAAACCAAATTACATTAAATTACTGGATCTATATAATTACAAATAGACATATTTCCTCTTTTCTAGGCAAAAATGAAAAGTTATTTAAATCATATGGATTTAGTAACAACTCAAATTTAACACAAAAATATTCTTGTAGAATGTTGATGGTAAAATAGCCTATATTGCTTCACAAGGTGAGTAGTAAAATATTTTATAACATAGCAATTATGTTTAGGAAATGGTATATATATATATATATATATATATATATATATATATATATATATCTGTGTGTGTTGTTTCCATCCTATTCTAGAATTTTTCACTCATGTAAAAGCTTTACGTGCTGTACGTGAAGTGCCTCAAATTTTCAACTATGCGTCACGTCCAAGGCCGTGGCAGGAAGAGTTTTTTGTCGTGCATATATCAATCTCCGTATTAGTACATCCGTAAGACCAAGACTTTTACGTCAAATGCCGGGTTCTTGGAGAAGAAAACGTTCTTTCGTGAGTGACGCGTCTGATGATTGAAGCAGTTCAGGATACGAAATGGGCGTCGTTTGGTTGTTTATGTTTAGCTTAATGAATGTTTTCACTCAGATATAGACGTCACCATTGCCAGTGGAGAACTGCAAATTTAGGCCTATGCTCGGTGCTTATGGCTTTTCAACAGGATAGGTTATTTATCATGCCACACTTGCTGTGACACGGGGCCTCAGTCTCTGCGGTCTCATCCGAAGGACCGCCTTATGTAGTCGCCTCTTACAGCAAGCAATGGGTACGGAGGACATATTCTAGGATATGAAGGAAACTGGAAACAAGTTGATTCATTTACTCTAACGTAATTAGTCAAAATACACAACTAATATCATCTGGATTCAAGTGGGTGAGAAGTAGATATCTTACTATTGGCTATTGTGGTATTGACGGGCGTTTATTTTGTAGACTTCGCAAACTATGCCATATAACAACACAACGCCTCCATCTTTTTCGGATTAGAAAGTAGGTCACCGCGATAACTCCTCAATATTTATGTTTTTCCTCAGTCTAGGGTCTAATAAACACGTACATAGGTTACCGGAAAACCTGTCTTGTACCTCCTATAGCCTCCCTTACGTCACCCCTCCATAACACTCACCTTGACCCCCCGAATTAAATTCGCCATTGCGCATGCTGAAATTCCAGGGTCACAACGGCTCAAAATTTCCAGTTTGGCAACCGCGATGTGTTAAGCACATTCTCGTTGGCTATTGGTATTCTCTGGAATCTTGGTAACATTAAATGAAAACTCCAGATGAAATTTGAAATATTACTGGAGATCTTTTTGACGTGTTTTTACGAAATAATATGACCATATTTTGGTGAATATTACTGTAACAGTAATTTAAGTATTGATAACATTATTATATTAAAATGAAATAGTTTGTAACTCAACTTATAAGACAAAAGATTCTCTAGAATACCAATAGTCATTTAGAGCGCGTGTTGAGGAACTGAATTCAAAACAAACTTTGGGTTAATAGTATACTCTAGCAGATAATTTGTAACACATCCATATCTTCGTTTAGTATAGTCCTGTGTATAAATGACCATGGAAACTCTACAATTCTTATATTAAGTACCGGTTGCGGTAGCTCAGTGGTTAGAGCGTTCGCTTCGTAGCCGGGAGGTCGTGAGTTCAAGCCCCGCTCCTGCCATGGCCGCGTCAAACCTAAGACGAAAAATAGGTAGTGATTGTGCCCCTTTCGCCAAACGCTCGGCCTTTAGAAGTGAGAATCACGGGTCTTTCGGATATGACCTTAAAAATGGAGGTCCCGTGTCACGGTAGGGGTTGGCACGTTAAAGAACCCTCACAGCTACGGCCCAGAGCTAAGCATAGGTCTAAATTTGTTGCACTTCACCTACAGCTGGTGACGTCTCAATATGCATGAAAATTCTCGACGGGACGTAAAACAAACAAACAAAACAAAATCTTATATTAAGCATTGTACATTGATAAATATGGGACTTTAATTTTATAAAAGTATTTTTTTTTGGATGCATCTTAAATGCAATTTGAAAGTCATTTGAAAATGAATTAAGATTATTACGTTCTATCCAAGTGGGTTGCAGCTTTCCAAACCTACACTATAATTACAAGAAATCTCCGTGCACATATTTATAGAGAATCACGTATGACATTTACTGGTATCTACTATTTTCTCAACATCTGATTTATTATTCTGTAGATGATAGAGATATCATTTTATTTACGTCAAGGTATTCGGGTTGTAATAATATTTACTCAGATGAATAAACATAATTATGTGTGTTGATGATAAAACTTGTTTTTCGAAGAGAGCAATAGACCCAGAGACAACAGAGCCAGGACTTAATGATGAGTTATGAGGAGGCAATGATTTCCCAAATATTTACGGGAAAAGTGATATAGGGTCATTAAACTATCACATTATCTACAATATTATGCTGCGATTGATTGATGATTGTTTGGGGTTTTACGCCGTTTTGGCGGTATTTCAGCCATTTTATGGCGGTTAACTGAAATATGTTTGGTTGTGTATGTTGAAGTCTCCCTGACGCCCCCCCCCCCCCCCCCTCCAGTGAGCCTACTCTTTTTCGAAAATCTGGGATTTGTAGAGTGGTAGAGAGGTTTGATCCGAGCTACCGATAACAGGTGAACAACAATGAATATGAACAAACAACGTTTTCTTTCTAAATAAAAAGAATGCTAGATTTTATATTTTGTTTTGAACTTGAAATATAGTGGAACCCACGTTTAACTGGAACATGATTTGGAATGAAAACATCCATAAAGTCGTCCTCATTTACAACAATCAGGAACACAAGGTAAACTCGTTTACGACAATCAGGAACACAAGGTAAACTCGTTTACGACAATCAGGAACACAAGGTAAACTCATTTACAACAATCAGTAACACAAGGTAAACTCATTTACGACAATCAGGAACACAAGGTAAACTCATTTACGACAATCAGGAACACAAGGTAAACTCGTTTACGACAATCAGTAACACAAGGTAAACTCGTTTACGAAAATCAGGAACACAAGGTAAACTCGTTTACGACAATCGAGAAAACAAGATAAAGTTTTTCCTTTTATCGTCATGAGAGAGTGTATAATCAACGGAGAAAAAAGAAATTGTTTCATGCAAACACTTTATATTTCAACTATCATTTGAAATCATTTATAATGATCATCTCTGTACATCATACATTTGCACTGATCAATAGATTTTACTGTAACAGAGTATATATTTAGCAATGCTTATTTAATATCTTTTTCGAACGAACAGGCACTGATCTGTTTAATTGTTTTAATCACTGATATGTTTTACTTTAAACTTACAATATTTCGTAATCAGCTGTGAGAAGACACTGTTATTCGATACTGTAGGATGAATGTGTCTCATACTGGCCACAAGCGGGACATTCTACGAGATCGGGGACATTCCTTGTTTCAACAATTCAAGAGCGTGTCTATGCTTACTACTCCTTGTATTTAATGAAAGTTCAAAAGGTAAACATTTTTTAATTTTTTACAAGATACAACAAGAGTCCCATGGGTTAATGCTCAACTGAGTCACTTTTGCCCTGCTGTGTTTTCAAAAGATTTTATTTTTCAGTATTCCCATGAAAAATTGACCCCATATTGTGGCCCCAACCTAGCCCAAGACTCATAATATAACAATGATACAAAGCCACGTTGTCATAAATAATGGTATAAAATGCACGAACTTGCCATAAGAAAGCTATAAACATTTAAACACCTATCTTAAACAGTTCTCAATATATTTGCTAAGGTAACGTTACTTAAAAAGAGGTTAATATCCTCGGTTAAGGTCACAAGGTCAAATACGTTTGCTACTAAAAGAAAGGTTTTGCCACCAATAATGTAGTTTCGGTTAAAATTTTGAAATTTGGGTCAAACGCCAGGGGCAAGGTCAAGCATCATGGCATCAAATGAATTTTCTTGTTATGCTATATGGAAACAGAATTTGAAAGTCCTACCTTCCATATTTAAGGAGGTATTACCTGGATTGTTTTTTAAAGTAGGTCAGACTCCAAAGTAAATATCACAATGTTAGAAATTTCAGTATCAACTAAAGGTCTTGTCACAAGAAATGCACATTTAAAATAAGAGTCCTATAACTTCCCATTCAAAAGTTATAAACATTTGTAAAGTTCTGTACAGACAGACAAACAGACGATAGAGAATCAACATTCCCTCGACTTTAGTTCCGGAAAAACTTGAATCCATACAACTTACGAAGATTTTTAAAGATTTTTTTCATAAATATTCCACCGATAACATGAGGACCATGGTTAGAGTAGATCCTCCGTACCCCTTGTTTGTCGTAAGAGGCGACTAAATGGGGCGGTCCTTCGGATGAAACCGCAAAGGCCGAGGTCTCGTGTCACAGCAGGTGATGGCACGATAAAGATCCCTCCCTGTTCAAAGGCCCTGAGAGCCAAGCATAGGCCTAAATTTTGCAGCCCTTATCGGCAATGGCGACGTCTCTATATGAGCGAACAATTCTCGAGCGGGACATAAAACACAGTTTAGAATATTTATTTGGAATAAGTGGGTCTGCTTTAGCTTGGATAAGATCATATTTGACAAATCGTTCGCAACGTGTTGCAATCGGATCCATCTACTCAAATGAAATGTGTCTCAAATACGGAGTGCTCCAAGGATCTGTGTTGGGTCCAAGACTTTTTGTCTATTTACGACACCGATTGGTGAGCTTTTGTTGACAACACGCAGACGATATTCACGTATATCTTAAAACATAAATGGCACAAATTTTCATGCAGCAGATACGTATTTCGACAAGTATTGTCTCTTCAGAGATCCTCAAGTCAAAAATGTTGGAAATCCGAAATATGAAGAAAGTTGGAAGAGCTGAAAGAACTAAAAATACCAAATAGTGTTAGATAGTTGGACTGACATATCAAGTCGCACCTAAGCATGTTTGGAAGATATCAATGACTTGGTGCGATCAAATCTTATAGAACTGAATCAGAATAAGACCGAATTGATTGTTTTCGCCCCTAAACATGAGTGAGAGACGAGGTCCCGTGTCACAACCTGTGTGGCACGTCAAAGAACACTCCCTTGTCAAAGACCATAAGCGCCGAGCATAGACCAAAATTTTGCAGCCCTTCACCGGCAGTGGTAATACCTCCATAAAATTCTAAAGAAGAAAGTTAAGCAATATACAATCAATCAATCTTGTATATCTCCATTTATAAACTATGATCCCCTATTAAGGCTTCATCCTAACCCCGTGGGCCATGATTTGATATACACTACCTCAGGAAATTGATGTAAATTCAACTTTTCTGGCCCAATGAATTTTGAATGACCCCATCCTTTTCTTGATTATTTCCCCTCTGACGGCGACAGGACACTTCAAATGAAACAAATTTGAATCCCTTCACCCAAGTTTGACTAATACTGGCCAGACGCCGTCGAATTTTGATCAGAAGAGCTCACTTAAGTTAAAATGAAATCAATGTAATGTGGCTATGCCCCATTTACTGTGCATTCATGCATGACGTCTTTACCATTCATTAACATTCACCACTAACATTACCAACTTTACATAATACATCTCCAGAGTTTTAATGATTGTTCGTTATTGAAAAAATTAAAAGATAAAGAACAGTGATCAATGCCATAACTGCCCCTGGGGACACGGTTAGAATAGGTCCTCAGTATCCCTTCCTTGTCGTAAGAGGCGACAAAATGGGGCGGTCCTTTGGATGAAACCGCAAAAACCGAGGTCCCGTGACACAGCAGGTATGGCGCGTTAAAGATCTCTCTCTGCTCAAAGGCCATGAGCGCCGAGCATAGGCCTAAATGTTGCAGTCCTTCACCGGCAATGGTAACGTCTCCATATGAGTGAAAAATTCTCGAGCGGGACGTTAAAATATAATCAATCAATCAATGTCATAACTCTTATACAGAATACAAGAGTAGGACAGATGCGGACCCCAGTAGGGTAAGGTGTCGTCTAGGAGGAGAAAGCATCAACTTACGACCGGTTATACCTGTCGCGAGCCCTGGATCATTATCAGATAGCCGGAGATCTTTCGTCAACATTAGTATGGAAACAACAGCTTAACAAACAGTATGAAACACGTTAGACAGCATTCAGCGTAATGAGGGTGTAAATTGTAAATTATATTGTTGTAACAACCATAGAATTTGCGAAATGCAGACGAGATTGGTAAACCTCTGTACCATCAACTTGTTTGTCAGTAGCTTACCGCGATTTAAAAACTGATCATATCCAGAAATTACGAATGTGTATCAAAACAATTGAGAAACATAAAAATCATCTGAAGATGATTATGGAATATTGCTACAGGAATATGAGATGTTAATAATGGAGAAGTTGAAGTCATCCCATTTCTCATTAAGTAGGTAAAATATTTGGAACAATATTCTACACATAGGTATAGAAAAAGGATTCATTGCAGGACAATCTAAATTTTATACAACGTGAGGTGTTGCTCTTCCACTACAAGAATTGGCTGTGCGAAAAGGATCCTTTACCGGTGGACTTCATTTCCTTTTACTTCCGGGTCGTTGCTTTTCCTACAGATGTGGCCACACCCAGTGGTCCACTGCTTGTGCAATGCAGGTAAAATGGTTTGACAAAAATGTTGCATCTACTGAAATTTACAGCTTTTGTATTGAACGACTCTTAATAAAATAACATACTGAAATGTATTTGTGTTCTATAACGTCTTTGCTGTTTAAAATCACACAAAGTACGATTCAAAATGAAAGGAACTCGAGATACATTTGCCCACTATATCTCTACAGTGATGGCAACGGAGAATCTGGTGTATTCATAGCTTTAGACTCTTTGTTCAACTTCGGACTCCACACCAAAAAGATTAATGTTCTGCATTACATACAGACAATGCGGCAGACCAAACCCAGTATGATACAATCAGTTGTGAGTTTTACCAATCAGTACCGAAACGGTGTCAGTAATAGTAGGCCACAAGGTGCTCTCTTTTTAACTCTAGTATTGGACATCAATGATATACACAGAGAAACTGAAAACACATTGAGTTTCGCGTTCTCCTGAGTTTATTGTATTATAATATTATCATTATTTGATACTTGTTCGATTGAAAATAATTTGAAGCATTGCTTTTGTGGTTCGTAAATGCTTGTCTTAAAACTTATGAAATGAAAAGTAAAGTTAAAGCAATATGAATGATAAAGGTCAACATTATTGATCATTGAAAGATTACTTTCCCAAAATACAATGTGGCTATAATCGAAGACATTATATATATATATATATATATATATATATATATATATATATATATATATATTTGTGTGTGTGTGTTTCGGCTTCTTTTTTAAGGCACAGTACATCACGATACACCGACTGCTTCTCGAGGTTTTCACCAGCACGCCCATCCTTTTATCATCCAAATGTTTATTACTGGATAAAGTGGACGATGACGCACTATTTAAGATGTTTTCCGTATGCTTTGTCTTCTTATTTTCTTCTTATTTTCGCGTTGTTTGTTTGTATCGTTGGTTTTTTTTGTTGTTGTTGTTTTTTTTTGGGGGGGGGTTAAAACAATAATTGATTGATCACATGCAGCAACGTTAAAACTATAGATGAATTATTGTAAAATGCAGGTATGTCACTTAATTAAAATCCTTAGTAGTTCTTTTAGTTGTACACAAGTTATAATATTATAATATATCCTTGGTTTCAATTTTTACAGGGAATCAACACAAACAGACCGACTTATAAACTGTGTGATTTTGAACTGGCTTTCCAAAATATGGACCTCGTTTCCGATATAAATGCTTTACCGCGTACGTATGATATTTTTCGATGCTTTACCTTCACTCAATGCACGTTTTATGTAATCTTGCAGTAACACTATTTACATTGATGTCATTTCAGTGGACGTGTTTCATTATTCTCCTGATTGTGCAGTGCAAACTGACTCGGCTTTGTTTACAAATTCCATTACTGTTCCTGTAAGCATACATGTTGATGAATTCGCTCAGGGCAAGTAAAGTCCACAAATTATCATACTCTTCTGATTTTATGCAATTTCGTTTAAAGTCGATGCATTGTATTACCATCTTAGTTTTCTGTGTTTGCGCAAACAGTTCGCAACAGTTACCATCAGCATCAGTGCTCACAATCAGTATCATTACTCACCATCATCAGTACTAACCATCAGCATCTGTACTCACCATCAGCATCAGTACTCACCATCAGCATCAGCACTCACCATCAGTATCAGTACTCACCATCAGCATCAGTAATCACCATCAGCAGTACTCACCACCAACAGTACTAACCATCAACATCTGTACTAACTATCATCAGTACTAACCATCAGCATCAGTACTAACCATCATCAGTACTAACCATCAGCATCAGTACTCACCATCAGCAGTACTAACCATCAGCATCAGTACTAACCATCATCAGTACTCACCATCAGCATCAATACTAACCATCAGTATCAGTACTAACCATCATCAGTACTAACCATCAGCATCAGGACTCACCATCAGCAGTACTAACCATCAGCATCAGTACTAACCATCATCAGTACTAACCATCAGCATCAGGACTCACCATCAGCAGTACTAACCATCAGCATCAGTACTAACCATCATCAGTACTCACCATCAGCATCAGTACTAACCATCAGTATCAGTACTAACCATCAGCATCAGTACTCACCATCAGCAGTACTAACCATCAACATCTGTACTAATCATCATCAGTACTAACCATCAGCATCAGTACTAACCATCATCATCAGTACAAACCATCAGCATCAGTACAAACCATCAGCAGTACTCACCACCAACAGTACTAACCATCAACATCTGTACTAACTATCATCAGTACTAACCATCAGCATCAGTACTAACCATCATCAGTACTAACCATCAGCATCAGGACTCACCATCAGCAGTACTAACCATCAGCATCAGTACTAACCATCATCAGTACTCAGCATCAGTACTAACCATCAGTATCAGTACTAACCATCAGCATCAGTACTCACCATCAGCAGTACTAACCATCAACATCTGTACTAACTATCATCAGTACTAACCATCAGCATCAGTACTAACCATCATCAGTACTAACCATCAGCATCAGGACTCACCATCAGCAGTACTAACCATCAGCATCAGTACTAACCATCATCAGTACTCACCATCAGCATCAGTACTAACCATCAGTATCAGTACTAACCATCAGCATCAGTACTCACCATCAACAGTACTAACCATCAACATCTGTACTAACTATCATCAGTACTAACCATCAGCATCAGTACTAACCATCATCAGTACTAACCATCAGCATCAGGACTCACCATCAGCAGTACTAACCATCAGCATCAGTACTAACCATCATCTGTACTCACCATCAGCATCAGTACTCACCATCAGCAGTACTAACCATCAGCATCAGTACTAACCATCAGCATCAGTACTAACCATCAGTACTCACCATCAGCAGTACTCACCATCAGCATCAATACTCACCATCAGCAGTACTAACCTTCAGCGATTTATTATTCTTTACTTAGTCTTACACCTCAAAGAACAGGTTCATTGTGTCACAGTTACCGTATCCATTCAATAAGGAAAACTCAACAAAGGTGCTTAAAAGTATACCTTGTAACGTGATGATATTGATGGGACCACGTGAAAAAACGGGAAAAGTGAGTAAGGTCTAAATATTGAATGTAGAACGACTGGCCAAAAGTACTGCAACAAACATAGCTGACGGATGCATCGGGAAAGCCAACTTTAAGTACTTTAAAGGTTGTCTACGAATATTCTTCTTTCTGTATTTTGTCGCATATCCTTTCTGGATAATAACCCGATGAAGTTTTGAAGGGATTATGTAATGTTACCTTCAATAAGAAACAGTTATCGTACGAATTCATTTGTCCGCAAACGTCAATGTATTTCTGTTCGAGTGGGAACAGTTTACCTTGACTTAGGATTGGAAAACCCAAGCTAACCTAGGTTCAGCTAAATACATAACTTGCACATACGCACACAAATTTGCAATATGATCGAGTGAGGTCAATTGATCATGTTTTTGATGTTTTAAGGTTACTCGACATGTTTGTTTCATCCTCTATCAACCCGATTTAACTTAGATTTGCCAATGAAAGTAGGCCTTTGTATCCATGATAGTATGAGGATTTAGAGCCCATCTAAGTGTAAGCGATGTTTGTTTGTAATCAGTGTAACTGTTCGTTATCTTTGCCTTTTCATTAGCCCGATAGTTAATAATGTTACATGTATTGAATTGTGTAGGCAAGCTTATCTGTTACTGGGCCCCATATTTCGTAATTAAATACAAGTATATCTTTGAAATTGTCAATGGATTTTCAACTAGCTTATTATTCTTACAATCGTTTCAGTTTTCATAAAATATATAGATCAACATTGCCACTACAGTGAAAGAATTTTTACGCAGCTCACACATCACATCGGACGTCTTCATAGGCGCAAAGCTCACCAGAATCAGTTTGAAATACAAGTTGATATTTATGAACAATTAGTCAAGATGTACGTGTACCTTGAAGAGATGTATGCTTCAGATTGCACCAATGTAAATTACTTATCAGAGCTTAGATAGTTCATGCTATATTTGTGAGTACAAACTATCCTCTGTATGGGAACCCCCTAAAGAGGAGATTATGTGCAGAAACACGGGTATTCCTACCGAAATATGGATACATCTGGACGTGTTGGAGATCAATTCACCTTCCATTCGACTTGAACTGACACTACTGATCGTCTGCAAAAGAATTCTTCCCAGATCGAATAAAGGTCAAATCAGATTTGATGACTCTTGTACAACGCCTCATCTCATTACGCAAAACTGGAATGACTCGGTTTATTTAGGAGATTCTCTGTTATACTTACTTCATCATCCGATATGCTTTTACGTCCGCCACAAGTGGACCGACTTCCATATACGAGACACAAAACTGATTTATTAGAATTCGGTAAACAGAGGCTCGCCTTGTGGATCAGTGTTATAACTGTACTCCAAGTGGAGAGATAAAACTGTCAAATACAAATGAAGATACAATGTGACCTTTCACAGGTCTTAAAACCGTGATCAGCGTTGTGCATGGGACATTTAGATTCCGCGGTAAGGCGAGTCTCTTGTTGCTTACACAGAGACTTCTGTTTTCTGAACTAGCTGTGGACAAAATACGAATCTAGGGCTGTTCAAAATACTGTTGTGTTTGGGATAAATTCAAATAATTCCCAAAACGTATTTGTCATTCCTAAAGCTCTCTATGGCCGACAGAAAGACGTTCTTGAGGGACCGTAATTTGCGTTTCAAATGCTTTAAAACTAACAGTCACTGTGCAATAGATTGTATTGTACCGGTCAAATGTGTTTCAGCGATAAACATTCCGCAGCATTTTGTTTGTATGTCGCACAAAAACGTTGAGCTACGTGCGGGTGCATAGTTCGAGATCTATGACGAGAAGCCGCAAACCTTTCAATGTGCAGTATGTATATCGGGTTTTCTGGGAAATCCTGCGGAAAGACTGTGATTGTGTGTATATACAGACTCACCTCTGAACTTTTACCACATTTACGCTTTTATCGATTGTTAAAGCAATAAGATACTAGCTCAATCGAAATCGTAGCCCAAGGATTGAGTCGGTGGACAATCCAAAGTGGCTCCAACACTTGACAGTGAGTGCAGAATGCTGGTTGCTAACGTTATTTGGGGTTTACAACCCACGGAAGGAGGACCAATTCGAGTCTTGTTCTATTTCTGGCAACCTAAGTTGATGAATTGCTTGTTTACTCTCGTCGAAAACTTTCCACTCATATCAAGACGTCACCAGCTGTTGAAGTACCTATGCTTAGCGCTCAGGGCCGTAGCGTTGATGATTGGCAAATGACCTAACACGTTAGATATTGCTATATATGACTTGCCTTTTGAGCTGTTATGGGACTCTAAACTCAGATACATTCACATATCGCGTGTGGGATTACGAAAGTCTCATTATTTACTAAATTGCATTGATCGTTTACACACCATTTGTTCACAGTTCAAGTGAAAAGGCTAAGATAATGAACAGTACTCAATCTGGCAATTCCTACAGGAAATATAAATCAGAGAGATGGGCAAACAGGGACCCCTCAACATACCAGAAACGGGATCAGGTGCCTAGGAGACGTAAGCATCCCCTGTTGACCGATCACACCCGCCGTGAGCCCTATATCATGATCAGGTAAACAGAGCAAGTCACAGTCAAAATCTGTGTGCCAGGAACGGCCTAACAATTGGTATGAAACACATCACAGCATTTGAACTAATGGAAAGTTGTACTGGCAAACTAGATCGATATAACGGTCACAGAATTAGCGAAATGCTGACTTTAAACTAGACTGTGGAAACACCTATCTCACCAACTTCTTTGTCAGAAGCCTCACTCAATTTAAAAGCTTATCATATACAGAAAAAGCTCTTGCGTATCGAATCAGTTGAGAGATGCAAACACCATATGCAGGTGATAATGGAATGTTGCTACATAGGTAAGGCAAGTTGACGATGGAGAAATTGAAATAATCCCAGTTTGTCATAAAGTTGAGTTGCCAGTTTGCCGTCGGCACCTATTTTGAATAAAATAAGGTGTCGTCTAGTCAAGTTTAGTGGGATATATCGTTGTTAATAGACAAAAGTCGTTGATATATTAAAATGTCGAATTGAGGGCCATCGCAAGAGTTTTTCTTGAAGAATCTTTTGAATGAATTTTGCTTCATAAGAATATAAAATCTGGTCAGCTAATAAAGGAGCACATTTCGTGCCCATGGGAATTTCAACACACCCAATTACCAAAGTCTACAAAGATAATGTTAATGAGGAAGTCTAACATATTTTAATATCAACTTCAGAGTAATTGTGCGTGTGAAAGTGTAATGTTTCGGGGACTGTAGGTCATTCCGGTTATCAGCATAATCAATTTAACTCTGCAGCTTAATTCGATACAACATCAGACATTTCCATAATATTAAGATCTGGAGATTGTGCGAGCCAATCAAATTTTGGATGTTGTTGTCGTGTTCCAGGTATTGATCTTGCATTTGGCTTCTAGGGAATTAAATTGGTGATTTCCAAAAACTTCGACAACAACAGGTCATGTGATTATTCAATAACTTTACCGTGTTTCATCTGAGGTGTCACTGTTCAGACAACAATCGGGGCCTCCGTTGCCGAATGGTTAGAGCATCGCGCTCAAAATCACAAGGCCTCCCACCTTTAGTCGGCGCGGGTTCGATTCTCGCCCAAACCAATATATGTAGGAACGTTTCTCAGTTCACTTTCGGAAGGTTGGTGGTCTCTTCCCGGGAAAATTGTATCTGGGTTATCTATTCCACCAATGTAAAACTGGAAGCCACCGGATAACTGAAAAGTTGTTGAGTGTGGCGGAAAACAACAACCAATCAACCAGACGAAAATTCATTTCCCTTCACACATCAAACATCGGTGTTGTGGGTTGATTTTTTGAGATATTCATGCTTTCTGAATTTCTCCCACACGTACCCTTCCTGATGTAATCTACGTACAACAGAATTCTTGGACGCTTGAGTCCTTCATTTTCATTAAATGTTGACGTGACATAATACGATAAAGTTTTCTGTCACTCGGCGGTATTTTATTACTTGGTTCCTTTTTTAAAAAAAACCATAGCCCAGTTATCTCACTTCCTTTGTACAAGTCTCAAGTTTACTTCGTAACATGTCGGCAGTAAAAATCAAATTTGAAGAGATCAAATCATCATGACCTCAGTCATATTTCTTGCAATACTTTGGACCACTCGGTATACCTTGATACAGTTAATTGTTGATAAAATATCTATATAGATTTGTTTCATATAAGCAGGGTATTTGATAAAATATTCATATAGATTTCATATCACCAGGGTATATATATATATATATATATATATATATATCTGTGTGTGTGTGTGTGTGTGTGTGTGTGTGTGTGTGTGTGTGTGTGTGATAAGACTTTCAATTTGCTGTTATATATCCCGGTGTTTTATTGTAGGTTATATCCCAGCTGTTGGAGGAAGGTTCAATGAACAGTGGTGTTTACAAACATAGAATTGTAAACACAACAGCTGTCTCAAAAACGTTGTGTTTCACTGAGGCAGTTGTCAGAAATCAGGTAAATAATCTGTACTACCCGTGTGTTTCACGGAAGCCAAAACGAAGTGAATAATCTCTACACTAACCCCTGATACTGTTTGTGATCACCAAAGACTTTATGTCTTTAGCAGGAAGAAACTGAAAGCGCACTGACGATTTATGAAATGTCATCTTGGCCAATTAAACACCTTAATACCGATGCCTACACTGACATACGTAAAACCCTGACAATAGTTCTAGAATCTGACAAAGCATCACCCATTCTTCTACTGAGCGAGTAAGTACACCCAGTACTTTGTTTCTTTGTATAACTCGATTTCTGTTCAGATACAAGACGACGGTAATAAAACCGTACACTGTTGAGATTACAGAAGTGCATGAACAATACCCAACATAAGCATACATAATAAAATTATTTATGATATTAAATATATAGAAGCTGTACAAATACAATCTCAGATTTATTTCGTGTTTATCTCACTTCGACCAAAAGCTTAAGATAGGATTTCTTATCATTTGTTCGTCGTCTGTCATTCTCACTGCTTAACCAATTTCAACAAACTTCGCATAATGTATCCTCCATTGACGAAAGTATAAGTTTGTTCAATTCGAGGTTCATATTTCCTTTCAAGCATCGAGAAAAAAGAGTGGGACGTTCAAAAATCTAGATAATACCTTGACACGAAATAAATACAGATATGTAGCTTGCTAATAAAATATTGCGACAGATCACAGAGCTACAGATCCTACCCTTAGAAAAACCTTCGACTTACGGCGCATGATTGAGGCCTTGTATTGCTGTGTTATTGCATTGCTGTTTCATAAACTTGATGCCTCAAATTTCCTTGCCTATATTCCCATTTTATTTGTGTATAGACTTGCCTTCAAATATTCATCGAAGCCTCATACAACTCGAAAATTCACAGCTTGATACGATTTCGCTTCTTGAGGTAGTCAATTCGAACTCATTTCCAAACTTGCACAAAAGCGCCAATGTGAAATAATATCCCTACAAATGTTTTATTTAAATATCTTAAATAATAAGTTATCTCATTTCAGTTGGATATTGACCAAAGTCACAGCTTTTATTACTAGTCTGGTCCAAATTCTCGTCACACGAGTATAAGGGATCAGGGTAGGCTTCGTGCCATTTTTTTCCACGCAAGAGCTAATCTATCCTGTAGAAAAATCATATCATATATTTAGACTTTCTATTACAAGTATATGTATGTAATAAATGAAGACCGAGTACATAATTAAAAAGGAATATTAGTAATTGATGCAAAAACAACAGGGTTCGAATTGACAGGCTACCTAACATGGCTACGTCAAAAACCTAAATCATATGAATCTGTAAATTTTCGGGTCCTACGGGATTTTAATGGTAAGTTTAGACACAAAAACGTGGGGGTATATGTAAAGAATATCCGGGTACTAAGTTTATGAGATGGCAGTGGAGTAATAAAAGGCATTAACCGTGCGCACGAGACAGTGCGCCGTAAGTGGAAGGTTTTTCAAAGGGGTTGATCTGTAGCTCTCTAATCTTTCCCAATATTTTATTAGAGAACTACAGATCTACAGCTAGACACGAAGCGCGTACCCGAATAAAATTTGTGTACACCATTACCCACAGGGCCAGGTTGAAAACACAATAAGAGGTTCAAGCTTAAAACTTAAAGTTAAAGCGCAAGAAATATCTGAGAAAAAACTGTCATCCCAAGGCCACTATAGGGACGAAGTGTTATAAAGGAACTTTCTTTGGAAATATTCTCCTCCAGAACGACAGAGAAACAGTCCTCTAATTAACAGGCAAGCATTTTCGTGTAGTAAAATTTTAGTCCAACTCGTTGCTCCCCGGGATCAGGATGAGGTCACAATAGGAGTTAAAAGTTTTACAGAGTTATATGTGAGCAAAATCTTTTAAAAATATTCTTTTATCGTAAGAATAAATGATGTCGCATTTTAAAACATTTATGCATTCAAACATGTGAAAAAGCACAACTTGGGTATGAAAAGGCCAAGGCAACAAACAAACAAACGGTCCCGGAACAAATCAGATGTGAGACCAGGAGTAAGCACCCCCTGTCAACCGGTCACACCCACCGTGAGCCCTATATCTTTATCAGGTTAACGGAGTAATCCACAGTCAGAATCAGTGTGCCTAGGACGGCTTATCAATTGGTATGAAACATGTCAGACAGTATTTGACCTAATGAAGTTTATACTGGCAAACTAGATCGTTATAACGACCATACAATTAGCGAAATGCTGACTTTAAACGAGACTGTAGAAAACCCAGTAACATCAGCATGTTCGTCAGTAGCCTGCCTAGATTTAAAAACTGATCGTATGCAGAACAGGCTCTAGCGTATCGAAGCTGGGAGACATGAACACCATATACAGGTGATAATGGATTATTGATACACAGATAAGGGAATTGACATATGAATGAAAATGATCATTTCTTAATAGATAAAACGTTGTCGATACATGTAAATGTCCAATTGAAGGCCACCGCAAGAGATTTTTCTTCTCATGTAGAAGCTTTTGAAGGAATTCTGCTTCATAAGAATATAAAAACAGGTCAGCTAACAAGGAGCACAATTCATGCCCATACAAAATTTTATGGAAATCGGCGTTTCGATGTCAGTGCAGCTGCACTGTGGAACAGACTGCCAGCCATTTTAAGGCTCGAAGACAACCTGGCCAGTTTTAAAAAGTTACTTAAGACGCATCTTTTTAAATTAGCTTTTTTTAACTGACCCTTTCATCAATTTAATATTTAGATCTTAATCTGTGCTGAACATGTTTTTCGAATATTTTAATCACTGTTTAACCCATTCTATATCTAAACCCCCTTTTATATTTTGTATGCCCATATTATTTTCAATTAATTTTAGTTGTGTATATTCATTGTGCAGTTTCAAATAATTATGTAAAGCGCTTTATAGTAATTTAATTATATTTAGCGCTATATAAATGTTATAATAATAATAATAAATAATAATAATAATAATAATATGCCCATGGGAATACCAACAGACTGTTGAAATACCTGATCACCAAAGACTACGAATATATTGTTAATGAGGAACTCTAGCATCTTTTTAATATCAACTTCAGAGAACTTGTTCGTGGAATCAATGTGGTGTTTAACAAAATAATTTTTGGATGACTGATCACTAGATATGAATATTTCCTTTTACCATTTCTGTTGAAGAAGCAACTGTCTACTATGTCAAAAAGTCTAGTCTTTAATTTATCATGACGTATGGTCGCGTAAGGTATAATTTGTGAAAATTATATGAAAGCACCTTTCTAAAGTGTAGATTCCAGTTTGTTATAAATACTAGGCCACGAAGTGTACTAAAGTCGCCGAGCATAGGCCTAAAGTTTGCAGCCCTTCACCGGCAATGTTGGCGTCTCCATCTGAGTGAAACATACTCGAGCGGAACTTTAAACAACATAATCAATCAGTTTTTCTTTCTTTTATTAATGCTCTGCATACGCGTGTATTTTAAATTTATTGTCTTTATATCATATCAACATGGCTATATAAAAATGTTGTTGATATCAGGGACGGAGCTCGAGGCTGTGACGTATTCTGTGTTGTACATAATTGCTTGGAACAAGCATTACTGGATGATGAAATCGATTTGTGCTCTGTAATTCGTCAACTGCAGACCAGGAGGCCAGAATTTATTGCTTCTAAGGTTAGCATATTATCTTTTCTGAAAATATCCCGCAAATCACCAAAATTGATATTCGATTTGTTAAATGTAGCAACAGGTATTTTTTTGTAAAATCCCCAACACTGAGTATAGCTATAGTTACTGACACCACTTCTTTGTACTTTGTTAACCACGTAATGTAAACAGATATAGCATGATTTTACCTGAATAAGCATACGACGCTGAGTCATATTAGGTGAACAGTAATCGAACTGCTTTCGTTATAAAAGCTTCTGATTCAGCTTTAAAATGAGGGGCAGTGTTGCCGGTGGAGAAAGATCATCTCTGATTACGGTGGCTCATTACACTATGAAAGAGCTCATGAAATCAGCACGAAATGATTTAATAATGAAAGATATGAAATGTTATAAGGACATATGTCAAAAAGACCAAAAAATATACTTTAGAGGGAAAAACTTTTTTCAGTAAATAACAAATAAGCCACTTTATCCACTGCGCTACGTATATATACATATATCTGCAGTCGAGATCTAATAACAAATCGTTGACATTGCTCCTCTCTAAGATGGACAGGTATGGAGCTGGCATGTAACAGCATAATGGTATGATATTCCTAGATCTCTCACGGAAATTGAGTTTACTAATGGGTACAAAGTGTCATCTCTCGTAAATACTAGGTCGAGAGTATGTCCAGCTTTGTGAGTTGGGACATCAACATGTTGTTTGAGGTCTAAGGCAACCGCTATATTTTTCATTTGTATGGTGCTTTGTATGACGAGGTTGTCATAGGGGATGTTCATATCACCAAGGATACACAGTTGGGATGGAGTAATGGTGCATAAGTGTGACAAGAACTGTTCCCATTCGTTGAGAAATTGAGTAATTGTGGGACAATTTTGTCGCGAGGGAGGAGAACGATACACAAGGACCAGGGTGACAGGATGACTGCCATTTAGCCTGATCATGCAAATTTCAGATGTTTTGAAATCTGGTTGAGGGACACATGTGATGTCAATGTTGGCCCTGATTACAAAGCCAACCCCTCACCCTCTAGTTCCTTTGGATGTTGGTCTTGGAATACCAATGTATTTGTATCCGGCGGGACAGAGGTCGTTTATATGACAATCATCTCCTTCACCAGGTTTCGGTGATAGCCAAGATGTTGACACAGTTTTCAGTGATATGTTCAAAGAGGGATACAGCTTTCTTTACCACAGATCTTGCATTGATCAGTCGCTAACTGATAAGATTATCTGAGATGTTCTTTACTTGGTTTTGATAGGTATATGCACTAGGTTATGTTCATTTACTCCAAATTGCTGACTACCTTTAGGTTTGTACCGCCCGACACACACTGTTTTGATATGTCTAATAAACCTGCGTCCAGCTTTTTTATTCCTCTTGAGAGGATGTCATCGATATTCGAGAATGCTAGACAAATGTAAAATCTAGATATTTAAGAGCAATGCAAGAAGATTAAATATGTACCTTTAAGTACTTATATATGATATACAAAATATTAATATTAGATAAGATCAGTGTTACAATTCATTGCGTTGTTTGTTACAGGAAGAGTTGAAACTTTGTCTGGAAGTTTGCCGTAAATGCCTCTCAGCGACCAAGACCAGAAGTCGTGAAAATTGAACGAACATGTGACTCGTATGTCGGTACATAAAACCCCAACGATCTAAAAACTCAGAATGTAGATTTGCTGTAATTATTTTATATTTATTTACACTATTTAATGTATTTATGATTGTTATCAGTGTTCTTCTTTTATGAGCACGCTCGTAAGGATCCGGGCTATAATAGGTCCTCAGCTCAGTACCCCTCCCTTGTTATATGAGGCGTCTTTCGATGAGACCGGAAGAACCTAGCCCTCGTGTCACAGCAGGTTTGGCACAAGAAAGATTCATCCCTGCTCAAAGGCCATAAGCTCCGAGCATAGGCCTAACATTTGGAACTCTTCACCGGCAATGATGACGTCTCCATATGAGTGAAAAACTCTCCAGTGGGACTCTAAACAATATACAATCAATCAATCTTTCATGAGCAAAAAAAAATGAACCTCGCTGATCACTTCATTTCTTGATGAGGACAACGACAAAAACAACAAATATTGATGTGAAACCACGGCATACTTTTATGTATATCATGTACTGTAAAATATTGAATGGCGCCACCGAATCGCTCGCCTGTCTCACGCTGCCACCATCAAGAATTTCCACCTTCAATGCTGAATGAATGAGTCGTTCTTTAAAGTTCACAGTTCATTAAGACATGTAAAATAATTTATTTAAAAAACTGAACAATCCATCACAATGCACATCCCAAAACAAAACGCACTAAACCTCTCAAATATATCACACTCACTCACCCATCCACCCGTGACAAGTCAAACTACCCGCGCTGCCCCTTGTACCGAGGGTGGGTCTTAGAACTGTACAATGGGCACTGTGTTACCCTACATATGTATATTCTAGTACATGAATAATACACATTTATTTGGTAAATAATAAAGACAGGATTAAGTATTAAGATCGCTACATTTGTAATGCGAGATCCTCTGACTTCTCATTCAGCCTTTCTCTCTAAATGCCAAAGCTACGTTGATACAACATATCCTTCCAGGCTTAATGAGCCCTACACTAGACTTTATTTAACCTGCTAATTCAGCCCATTTTCTTAATTTCACTGAGCGGACATCTCTTTAACTGCTATAGTAAACAAAACTGATCCGCTGACTATCGCTCTCTATACATTAATGGGTCAGTCCATTCACTACAGGGGAACCAGGTTATCTCTATGACAACACCTAGAACAGTATATTCAGTTTCTATTGAGGGTTTATGGTCACGAAATACAAATGCATCTGTCACGGAACAAGGAAGTTTTGTTTGGTGGTTTGTTGTTTTGCGCCTTAGAGACTAACCTCTTAACTCCCATAGATGTAGATTAAGCGAGTCATGACTGTTTTTGTAATATGTCAATGGTGTCATATCATCATGTATTCTTACGTGTTTAAGCAATAATCGCTGGGTCATAATTGTTGTGTTTGTTCATACATTTCGATATATATATTTGATGTTCACTCTCTACGAATTGTTTGAATGTTACATGTATCAAATCTGAGATGACAACTGGCATGAAGAATAAAGAAACTGAAACATAGGGGCGTCACCAGCTTCCGGTGAAACGTCACGAATTGTGCTCTATGCATGGTGCCCAAGACCGCAGCAACGTGGGGGTTTTTTTTTATTGCGCTAACACCTGTCGTCACGTGTAAGATCTTATCCGAGAGACCTATGACTGTCGGACATTTGGGGGCGTAACAGTCTTTGGCTTTATACGGCGCCGGAATTGAGAACCGGGACCTCCCGGCTGCGAAGTAAACATCATAACCATTAGGCTACATGTTAACTGCAACAAAGAATGTTTCACCTCCATTCTCGGTTAGACGGGCCTGTATGTATTCAATTTGTTTCACATTATTAACCATACTCATTTTCATTCGCATGTCCAATCGATATATTGCAAGGAACTCAAAATATAAGACACAATATCTGCTTCTTTTATTTTAGTGAACATAGATCTTAACGGCAAATAAAACTTGCCAACTTTATGACAATCGGGATGAATTCAATTTGTCCATAATCAACTTCCCATATTCATGTTGCACTATTCCATTACCACTTGCATATAGTGTTTATGTCTCTCAACTAATTCGATATGCAAGAGCATATTCTGCGTATGATCAATTTTTAAAGCGGACAAACACTACCGACAAATACGTTTATGTTACAGGAGTTTCAACAGGCTCTTTTAAAGTCAGCAGTTCTCAAATTTTCTGGTCATTATAATGATTTGATATAACGTGGTCAAATACTGTCTGGCGTGTTTCATACCAATTGTTAGATAGTTCTTTACACAATGATGTTAACTACGAATTACTCTGTTTTGAGAGCTCATGGCAGATGTAACCGATCAACAGGGGATGCCTACTCCTCCTATGCACCTGAGTCTGTGTCTGTGAGTCCGTGTCTGTGAGTCTGCGTCCGTTTCTCCGTGTTTGCACTTCTCTTAAGGACTCAATTTTAGTAACGCCCCCAAGTTTTACCAATATCCTAATCAATAGTAAGCCGCCCGTCAATCAAACTTTTAATAGATTCCAGGTGGATTAACATCTGCAGAGACTGCGGTCTGCTTCTACCTGCGTAAGGTGTCTTGATAACAGTATCGACCAATAGTTACCAGCATACATTAGATCTTAAGAAAACCCCGGATATCAGAGTTTTGACAGCATTAGCCTGTTCACAACTGTAATTTTCTCGTAATTCTTTTTTTTAGGTAAAAAAAAGGGTCCCCTGAACAATACTATTCATCACTGTATTTTTTCCTGTTGACATGTACTATAAATTACACAATCAGAATGAAACATATCAAGCAGTAGTTTGCATATCTATTCATAAAATAAGTAACTTACTGAAATAATTTCTATTAATAACGTAACACGGAGCCATTGAGAAAGAGAGGAGGGGTGTAGATTGTGTGTCAGCAACTATTAGGGATACCGCCATTACACAAACATATGACCACAGAATCTCTACATGCGGCGCCGAGACACCCCCTGTGTATATCAGAACTATACGCAACAGCATGATCTTTTGACCAGGTAAATAACAATGGCCACATACAAGCTCCGCCCACCACCGGTGATCCGTGGAGAAACCGTATGGTTTTTTTTGAGGGGGGGTCTTTGATTTTGTACTTGATTCATGAGCAATTACTGTTCGTATCTGTACATCAACTCAACAAAATTCGACCCAGAGGCTTCATTAATTCAAGAAGCATTTTTCTGAATTAATTGTAATGTCCTAATTAAACAAATTGAATAGCATAGATGATTCGGATTTGATTTAATAGAAAATCAATTACACACTTAATAGTAGCACACGTATTTATGCTCCGCCATGACAAGCAGCTGTTTCTAGTGATGTCTGAATATCGTGAAGCAACGAAAAGTCCCCAACAAGAATCGGCGTTCCATTGGAAGATATGGCCTTTAATTCGCTGCTGTCAACCTAAATTAGGCAAGAAAAACCTTGTACGGTCAGTGTGATATGTAAAGCAGTACCATGCACTATGTATAGATACATATATTTTTTGTATCGCAACTTGCAGATAAGAATGTAAATAAAAATTTTAACTTGCTGTCAAAGTGATAATACAATACAATTAGCTGTCAACACCATCTATAATCAATTTGTCATAACGTGAATTTATTTTCATAAGGTTTTCCTTTCTTTATTAACCTAGTATTATTGCTATGTACTTTACATTTTGTTTGGAGATATATGAGCTTCCGGCGCCGAATCGCGCTCAAATTCACAATGCCTCTCGCCGCGCGAGTTCGATTCTCGCTTGCTCCGATATATGTGAGAAAGTTTGCCAGTTTACGTTCGAAAGGTCAGTAGTCGCTTCCCGGGTACATTGTATCTGGGTTCTCTCTTCCAACAACAAAAAACTGAACGCCACCAGATAACTAACATATTGTTGAGTGTGGCGGAAAACAACAATTAATCAATCTATATACATGTATTGAGATATGTAAATTGTTTGGTTTGGTTAGTTGGTTGGTTAGTGGTACATGTATATGGTTTAACGTCCCGCTCGAGAATTTTTCACTCGTATTGAAACGTCAGCATTGTTGGTGAAGGGCTGCAAAATATTTAGGCCTATGCATTACTTACCTTGGTTTCTTTAAAATAAAATTTGTAGAAATTGAATGTTTCTATAAAACGTCAATTGCGAAAGGTAAAGAAAACTCGAAAATTCCTTGTGTATAAAATTTGAACTTCATTTCATAACTGCCAGTAACACGTTATATTTTGGAACTCCTTGTTTCATTTCTTAAACATATCCAACTCTCTCCAACCCTGTGTACGATGCATGATTTTTTGTAAACGCTAAGAATAATGGTAGGGAATCTAAAATGCCATGTTTAAATGATTTTGCTACATTTTAAGCCGATTGTTACCTAACATAAATGCTTAGGTTTCTATTGAGTTGTAGTGTTATCTATGTAGGAAACGTTGCATGTTGATGGTACAATCAATGAGTGGATTTTTCAAAACATGTACGCAAGGACGCGCGACGATGGACCTCGATCTCCAACAGCCTGCGATGCAGTGGCTTCATCAAATTTAAATCAATTTGTACATATTTCTTTTCATCATTGTCACTAGATGAGAAAGTGGAATGGAAATACAGAAGATTTAAAAATATCAGCAATTGTGATTCCTTTGTACCATCAAATCCTTCTTTGTAGGAAATCAAAATCAAAGTGAACTCATCGCACCACTTCTATAGTGTTTACATTGCGAGAAGCCCCATCTTTGTAAGATGTTCCCTTTGTATGAATTTGAAACTGCGTTTAGTGCTTCGCAAAAAAATTTCAAAGGAACGTTTGAACATATTTGAAAGAAAATGCATAACAAAGCTGTACCTCTGATCCTACTCCGACAGCATAAACTTGGACACCTTGCTGGTGAAGAAGTTGTGCTTCGTGCTTGGTGGCAGCTGGATCCGCCGACTGTCCGTCTGTTATGACAATCACGATCTTTGTTGCGTTCTGACGACCACCATTTTGTGGTTGGAAGCTATTTTTACGAACAAATTGGATCCCAAAAGAAGTATTGGTTCCTCCCTGTAACACATAATATTTCACTTATTTATATAATGCATAAAGAGTCTTACCTTTATGAAAAGTATAATGTATATAATTGCATGATTAATAAATGAATTGATCGGTTAACCTGCATATAAGCTATTTTCTGGATGGCATTCAAAACATCATGTCGGTTGTGATATGTGTTTAGATAGAAATCGTTTCGGATTTCACTCGAAAAGGTTACTGAGCCAAACTGAACATTGTCTGGTCCGATGTGAAACTTTCTTGCGAAATTATAAACGAATTCTATCTCCTTTGCAAATCCCGTAGCCTTTTCGCTCTCCGAGGCATCCAAAAGAAACACTATATCCGCGGGTTTCTGGCCACAGGCTGAAAAAAAAACCACAAAAAAAAATTATATCAGTAATTCCGTGCCCCTGGTGTTGAGCACATCGATAGTTCCGACTTCCTCAAGTAGATGCCATCAGTGTAATATTTTGTCTAGCATTGGGGCTCAATGATTACACAAACAAAATGTCGGAAAAGCAAAATATTAACTCTTTCCCCGTCATGAAGTTAAACAATATCAATTTTGTACAGTAGTGATGAAAAATACCAGTGCAAAGGGCACCATCATTTTCATATCAGCCACTATGGGACTTGGGGGGGGGGGGGGGGGGGTGTTCATCATGCCGAGGCCAACTGTTTCAAGGGACTGACACACAATTGTCTCCTCCAGTACAGAGCGGCAACGGTTACGTGTGTTAACAACTAGGATCTGTCGAGGGCTTGTATCCCCAGAGTTTCCTACTCATAAAGGATTGAGTTACCTTGACCGTTACTGACCCTCAGGGGTCAAGGTTTTATCAAACTAGAATCTATACTACATGAGCAATTTTTGTTCATTAAGACGAACCCTCTTGGTACTTGTAAATATTTTTAAATGCATAACCCTTTTATATTTTTATGAATATCTTGTGATCCCAAGCGCCGACGTTTTAATTCAATCAAATTTGAATCTTTTCTACATTACGATGCATGCATACGAATTTGAGAAATTATACAATTTTATATATTCATTCATAAAACTTTAAACCTCTCTTGTGTTCCAGTCCTGACCCTTGACCAAGAATAAACAAATTGGATGTTATAAATTATGACTTACGATTCTGATGATTTATATTTACATAGGGTTATAACGAATCTCGTTTGAAGTCATCATTTCGCAAATTTTACGGTCGCTATAATGACCTTGTTTGCGATTACAAAGTGTCTCTGGGATATATGTTGAATGATTTGTTTCATACCCGTTGTTAGACTGTCATTTTTCATACTAACTTTGGCTACGGGTAATCCCTTATACATATTTTCGATTAAGGGCTCACGGCGGGTGTGACCGGTCAGCAGAAAATGCTTACTCCTCCATGGCACCTGATCCTACCTTCGCTTTGTCGGAGGTTCGTGTTGCCCTACACTCGAACTTGTATATGTCTTGGGGATTAATGATTACGATTTACACATTGTTTACTTCGCCATTCGATATAAAAAAAGAAGGTCCTAATGTGACCCCGTACTGCTCTCTAATATGAGGGTTTCTTGCAAGTTTCAGGTTTTTTCAGACAGCCACATGTGAACAGCAGTACTCAATACTGTTATGTTTGAGAGACAAGATATATTGCATTTCTTTTTACTTTTCTATGAATTAGTTTCAGATAAACAGGTCGCGGTTGCTCAGTGGATAGAGCTTTCGCTTCGCAACCGAGAGGTCGTGAGTTCAAGTCCCGTTCATGCTTTTGCCGCGTCAAACCTAAGAGGTAAACATAGGTAGTGATTGCTCCTTCGCCAAACGCTCGGCGTTAGAAGTGAGAATCACGGGTCTTTCGGATATAACCTTAAAAACGGTGGCCCCGTGTCGCGACAGGCATTGAAAGGTTAAAGAACTCACACTGCGAACGCCCTGAGCGCTAAGCATAGGTCTAAAGTGATATTTCACCTATAGTTGGTGACATCTTAATATAAGTAAAAATTCTCGACGGGACGTTAAACAATCAATAACTCAGTTAGTTACAGAAGAACAAAATCAACAGTCTTATTACTGGTATTTACGGTACCTTGTTTCACTGTTGTTGTTGGTAGTGCTGCAAATAAATGAATAAAATGTCAGTTCTGTGCTAATTCTTACTACAAATAAATTACAGGTGTGAGTGTATCTTAAGTTATAAAGTGTGCTGGGGACTTACTAGTTGTCGTTGTAGGCCTCGGTGTAGTAGTGGGAGGAGGTACTCTAACTATGAAATATCAAAGGAAATTCCACATATTATATCATATGTTATTTTAATACATTTTATTATCCAGAATTCATTCTACAACATGAAAACATAAGTGTGTTTAGGAATATAAATGGATTTATGTGATATAAATATATGTATTTACTATCTGGATTACTGTTCCTTTGAAGGTTCATATTTATAAGGCCTGAAGGATTTTTTTTAGCCTCTTAGCATGTCCACGTACGTATATTTAAAGGATATAACCATGATCGTTTTTGGCATGATCACCAGCGAGGTCGAATTGTGATTCGGTTTTACAGTCAATACGAGTATTTTGATCAGTACCAACAGTATTTTATAGCACATACTGACCGTATATTCAGAAATACAAAACAATCAGGATTGAGAGACACGTCACTGTTATATATCTTCAACTTTTGACTTAAGGCCTGAACCTAATTAATGATTGAGTTCAGAATGATCTCCACTGAGTTCATATTTATTTTGTCTTGTACGTTTTGAAAACTACACATAAAAAAGAATATTCTTTGTATTATTCAAATTTTTTTCACGACATACTAACTGCAGGGGCGGTTACAATTTACAATTTTGATAGAGGTCTTCCTGTTCCACATCAATATACATTTAGTTGTTCTTAAAGATGCACAGTTGTAAAGAAGACTGATTGAAAATTGGTCAATTTTTGGCAGTTTTTATCCTGCCCCTAAAGTCCCAGGGGTGCGAGAGTCTTGACATTTAAACTTTATGCTATCCTTGTTCCAAAAATACTTCATACTTAATTTGAAAAGAATTGAAATGGTAGATTTCAAGACGTTACAAATATTAAATTGTCAATGCATGGCGGACGACGGACGCTGAGAAACTGCAATAGGTCAAGTGATTTTACTCATGTGATCTAACTAGAACACGCATGATATGACAACAATTGTTTTGTCAAATTTCAATAGTATATACAGGCCAGTAGAGGGGTAAGTGAAATGTTTGACAGTTCACGAACTTACGCTTGCATATTGCGTCTACAATTTTCGTATGAATAGAGTCCAGGTCTTTTGTTGAGGGTACTTGATAAATGTGATCTCTGTCGGAAGCTATCGTTTGGAGTTCGCTTCTGTCAACATGCTGCCCGATTCCAATAGCAAACACTTCAACTCCCATATTACGGAGTGTAGCGGCTGATTTGCTTGTCATATCTGGTTCTAGGGATCTTCCGTCCGTAAGAACTACAGCAATTTTTGTCGACTCGGAGCGTGGACCGTACGTAACAGACTGATGCCCTTGATGGTGACTGTGAACATGCAAATGTCTAGCCTGGAAAACGTTACGGGCCAATTCGTGCAATCCAGTATGTGTATTGGACTCTCCATTCATCCAGTGTATCCGTGCAATAGCCTGCATTAATGCAGTTGTGTCTGGGTATTGGTTGAAGTATATGTCTGTCCTAGCAGACGTTGCGAACTGTGATACGGCAATCAGCGTGTCGTTGTAACCGTAACTGAACTCGCTGGCCACCATAGACACGAAGTTCCTCTCATTCGCAAAGTTTGACCCATATTCACTTCCAGAGGAATCAATCAGGAAAGCTATATCAGCAGGGTAATCGCCGCACACTGATAAAAACAGAAAATAGCAAGTCGTGTTTTATATGATAATTATTAATCATATTATTCAACGATAAAGGTAATTGATAAATGCAAGGAAATAATATTTGTTTGAAGTATATTGGAATGTGCTCTTGACAGGACCTTTAGAGGTTAACGTTATGGTATCATGCACAAACTTAGGGTTAAGCCCGTTATGTAGACTGTGGTCAATGAAGTCCTGTATGCGCAAATGTATGCTTTTTCATGTAAAACAGAATCGGCCTAATGCCGATTTTAACTTTCAATTTTCTAGATACAGCTGACTTTTCTGGCAATTTCCCTTAATTACCTGCTTGAAAACGTTTACATGTGAAAGAAAACAGTGATAATATTTGAAAATTATATACAGTGGGAGCCCATAAACACATTTGCCGCTTGTTCAGTCTGTGTAGTTTCTATAAAGTCTCACACGCATTATTTATGTAACTCAAACGCAACTGTGTAAATTTAGGTTTCAAAAAGCATAACAAATGAATTATTAAAAGGTGTTTAATATTTTCATTTCTCTTGACACGGTGTTGAAGTAACTTTACACAGATGATACATCGATGATCGTGCTCTGGAAGTCTGAACTGTACACGTGGCTGTCACTTAAGTTGCCTAGAGACAGTTAAAACCAAATAATTCTGGTTAAAACAGGTGAAATAATGCATGACGTGTCGTACAGCCTCATAATTGCGTACTTGTCATGATTCAATAGTGTTTTTAAAAATTTGTTGAAATTCGGACCATACAACTCTAAATTTCTTTACACAGTTTATGTTTTGTGCGAAGTGTGGTTGAAGTTGTCCTCGCGGTTCATGAAAAGAAGTCATTAATGCGACTAATAGGACTACAGACAAACTAGAATCAGAAAAAAGTCAGGTAATTATGCATAATTTCGTATAGTGTATCAGTGAAGTACAGACATTAAAATAACTGAAGACAATACAACTCACAAGTACAGGTTTTATCGACTAGCTCCACCTCCAAAGTATGAAGAAGGTCAAAATTATTAACGACAAAAGTGTGGTTCCTATCTGTGGCGATGATCTGGAGTTCGTTCGTATCAATCGCTCTTCCGATCCCAATAGCAATCACTGTCACATTAGGAACTTTATGCAGAGCATTAGCAGCATTTACGGTCCTTGAATTGTCATTAGAGCGCCCATCCGTTAGAACAATGACGTATTTAACTACGTTTGATCGTGCGCCATGAATATCTGTTATTTGAAAAATATAGTTTAAATCAAAAGATAGCAATAACTTTGTTGACATTCGAGTGTGTTCCCAGTACCTGTTCGTCTGTCATTCTAATTGGAACACACGTCACAAATCTTTTAACTCCCCTTAAAATTCTCAGAAGAGTTATTGTTCTTTATATGCCTCTTCATTAGAGTAAGGTAATAATAGTCCCTGATAACAACAACGGCGAAGATAAACAGTCAGAAAACCAGAGACAAGAATGGGCGTTTTGCAAGCGAAAAACGGAGAAAGTTTAATTTGGTGATGTAAATAACAGCAACAGCAGCAACACCAAGGTGAATTATTTACCGATAGATCAGGCATAATCCAGAAACTTACTCCTCTTAAAGTGATAAATTAGACGTCGGCAGCAGTTTTAACAATCTCGACAATTGGCGAGTCAACAGATCCATATAGATAATATTTTGAATATGAATGACATTAGGCTCTAATATTTTAAAGTCGATGCCATTATTGAGTAAAACTCGGCTACACTAAACCACAAGTTCATTTTCAGGTAAGCGTGAATTCTATTGATTAGCGAATTACATCATTCTCGTCATGCATATTTATGAGAAACGAGAAAATGTTCACACAGAGAGTCACGGGTGAAAAGGGAGAGAAGCGGCCATTTTAGCCCTGTGACGATGAAATTTTGTTAATTCGTCATCTCTGTTGGTGTTTGTTATGGCATTTATTGTTGTGGTCTTATTTTGCCTCTTTCCACTTCGTATTTTTATGTTCACCTGATGTGCAATACACAAAGATACAATAAATTATATAAAGAATTTGATTTTCATGTAGTCTTTCACAATAAATCTTAATTTATGTTTCCATCAAGCATTTCTGAATATTTAAGGAATCTTAAAGATGACTCTCCTTAAACGTTCTGACATTTGCAACATTCTTCTGTACATCAGTATAGTAAACAAATGAAAGGGCGTGCAGAGTTTTGACAAAACGTGCCCCAAATTTATGCAGAGCATCTACACGGATTCATATGATTGAACTGCAACTCCGAGATTTTTTTCCGTATCTTTCGAACCACTGCAAAAACAAGTCACACGAAATTCATTGTATGAAGTCTATCATAATGAAATCTGTTTGAGGCATTGAGTGTCAGAACACTTTAACCGTATTCACAATTAGGGATACTCATTATCCTTAATTATGTGACGTAGATGACTGTTATGCTTTATGTATTTACCTCTATATGTATCTACGTTCTATCTACATTTTAAAGTGTAATATAGTAGTATTTTCTGTATTGTATTTAATGAGACTATCTAGTTCGCTTATTATACTGACCCCGAAGAACGTTCTGTCTGACATAGTTCAGTCCCAAATCTGTGTATGTTTCCCCATCTCGATATGCAATCTTGTTAATGGCATCCAACACGCTGGCCTGGTCCTGGTGCTCGTTAAGGTAGAAGTTTTTATAAACCGAAGTAGAAAACGTCACAGCGGCGAACTGAGCCTTGTCAGGTCCTACCTCAAAGTTTGACGTAAAGTTAGAAATGAAGTCCAGCTGTGTCCTAAATCCTCTCGAGGTTTCACTTCCGGAAGAGTCCAACAGGAACACAAAGTCAGCCGGAACTAGGTCACATTCTGAAAGTGGAGTGAAGATTTTACATGTTTTACTTCGTGGTTGAAGACGAAAGAATCGGCGGTCACATGTTAAATGAAAAAAGAAAAATTATAAGTGGAATCGAGTGAAGAAAAGGCACAGTATAAGCTCGAGATAGAAAATCAAATAAAAAAACAAAGTATTAAGCGAGAATGAATGAAAAAAAGACAGAAAGTAAAACCAAGATGGAATAAAAAAAGGAGTTCAAATGAAAAAATAAGAGAGAAAGAAAGTAAAAATGAGATCGAATTAAAACAAAAAGAAAAAGTATAAGCGAAATCGAATGAAAAGAGAAAGTAGAAATGAGATCGAATGTAAAACGAGATACTAAAATCGAAAGCTAATGAAAGCGAGAAAGAAGGTAAACGCGAGATGAAATGAAAAAGAGGGAAAAAAGTGAAGCGAGAACGAAGGAAAAAAGAGAAAGTATAAGCGATATCTAATAAAATAAAAAAGAGAGATTAAACGCGAGATCAAATTAAATAAAGCGAAATAATGTAAAAGGGAGATCGAATGAAAAAAGAGAAGGTACAAGCGGGGTATGTTGGAAATTATTTGAAAATTACATTCATGTCCAAATTATCTGAAGTCTTTTGCTCTGCGGAAAAGGAATATTGTGGTACTACTGTACTGTGGTACTGCTGTACTGTGAAAGTTGACACGTGACACTTTAACACGCACCACCTATTGTCTTTAATTATGGTATTTTTTCCCCTGACGTACAAAAAAGTTGAATTTTACGAAAAAATCGTATGTAGGATTTATTTCCTGAAGGGGGTTCCTAAAGCTAAGAAATTCATTATTTTAAACAAAAATTATGTGCTGAAATCAAGATGTTTGGATCTGTAAAATAGTGTGTCGAATTCATAGCAGCTGTCCATAGTTTCCGGGGTGACAACAAATTTCCTTGTCAGCTACCACCTCGGTAGCAGTAACGTTCCATATTTCATTTTACCAAATATATTGTGACCGTTAAAGATGTCGCCCAATGTCACTTGAAAGATATGAACTCGTTACAGCGATAAGTGTACGTAATGATTGAAAGGTAGAATAACTGCGTTAAATATTGATTCAAAATTCAAGATAAATTACTCACCTGCTTTGTACAATGCTCTGACAATCCCGAAAAGCAGAGGAACACTAAAAAGTTTTGATATCGGCATGTCCCAGTCTGCAGATAGATGTGCGTGAGGAAAGCAAAGGAAAGCGCTATTGAGGTCGCACTGCGATATAACTTTTCACGTTATATTATAAATTTAGATCACATGTAGCTCCTATGACCTTGTTAGTGCAATGCTAGACGACAGTTTCTTTACAGTGGTTCCGTTAAAAGAAAGTACAAGAGTACGATAACGTATCTAAATTATCGGTCGCGGGAGCTCAGTGGTTAAAGCGTCCTCTTCGTAACCGGGAGGTCTTGAGTTCGAGCCCCGCTCATGCCATGGTCGCGTCAAATTTAAGTTGCAAAAATAGGTAGTGCGCTCTGCATTTAGAAGTGAGAATCACGGGTCTTTCGGATATGACCTTAAAAAGGGAGGTCCCATGTCACGGCAGGCATTGGTACGTTAAAGAACCCTCACTGCTATGGCCCCGAGTGCTAAGCATAGGTCTAAATTTGTCTCAATGAGTGAAAAATTCTCGACTAGACGTAAAACAAACAAAAACAACCTGTGTAATTTGTATCGTTGAATTCATAACATTCTTGACAAGCAAAATGAATAAATACAATCAATTTTTAAAAAATCACCCGCCAGTTTTTAGTTTTGGTCATCCCCCTAAATTTTAAATACATCCTGGGGGTGGGAGTGGTCCTTTATCATTAATGCAATGATATATAGAGTCAATTCTTACATTCATACACATATTTCAATACCGCTATAGAAATCAAAGTACTGGAGTTTTCCTGGGATATGCAACAAAATATTTGTTCTAATTTTTTTTACTGACGTACTGTACAGCTTCAACCCAAAATCAGAAAGAATAATTTTTGCAAGATTTTACTGAATGAGTAGACTAAAACCACAGAATATGAATGCTTGTCTGGTTTTCTAGTTAATGGACCGGTTAAAGAACCCTTACTGCTACGGCCCTGAGCGCTAAGCATAGGTCTAACTTTGTGGTACTTCACCTACAGCTGGTGACAACAAACAATCAATCAAACAATCTAGTTAATGATGCTAAAATTGCGTATTCCATAAATTCCGTCAATCAAAAATTCCTTTAAAATGATAATGCACGCATTTTTTATGATGGCACATTGCAAAAACTGCACTTAAACTTGACTCAAACTTAAACTTGGCCTCAAAGCCATCTATGCCACCTGAGATCTACATGCAACAACAGTTTGGCTTCAGTTTAATAGTGAGATGACTTTAGCCATTCTCTACATTTCAATTTGACCGGTGAAGGCATAAGATATATGATTTATATATCATATTTTCCAGAATTGTCTCTTATTTAACTATGCAAAAATCAATTATGTAAATATAAGAATGGAAATAAAGTACGCATTTGAAGTGAAAGATGTCTTCGTTAAAATATGACGCAACGTACTTTCGCAAGACCACTTCCTCTTTCGATATGATTTTTATTTTCCTTATGAATGCAATATTTTATATTTTAAAAAAAAACACTATATTCCCTGCTTTCAGTAAAAATAAAGATTATTTTTAATGCCTGGCAATGATATAAGAAAATGTCAATTTTTTGCCCATGTACGTTTTCTTACGCTTTTACGAAATATTTAGCAAAATGAATCATACAATATGAGACGTTACTGCTACCGAGGTGGTAGCTGACAAGGAAAATTGTTGTCACCCCGGAAACTATGGACAGATACTATGAATTCGACACGCTATTTTACAGATCCTGATATACAATAGATTCTGTTAAATCGTCACACTGCAAAAGATCATTAGTATGATTGTCTACGCATTTTTTCTGTACAGCACTTTACCTTAAAGAACCAGTAACTTATCCAAAATATGTCATTTCCCCACCGTGCAATCACCCTTAAAAGTCGTTCTGAATAGTCAGTTCTTACCTTCTGCAAGCTTACTATTCAGAACTACTTGTATGATGGGGAAATCACATATTTCAAATCACTGGTTATGTTTTTATTGGGTTTAAAATGAGGGGTATGTACGTAACACTGATACACACTATCCATACTTCAGGTGACTGTGCATATGCAAAGTAAAAGAAAAATAATAATAATGTGGGGGAGGTGTGGCATGATCTATACTGCAAGTGCCTGTGTGTTATTAAACTATCCCTATCGTGACCCACCACGTGCGACTTCTGGTGAAATATGGAGCCTGGTATTGGCAATTACGAATAAGAGATAAATTTTCTTTCGAAAAATTGGGACGCGCGGATGCGCTGAAAACAACCAGCCCCAATATCGTAACAATATCGTAACATTTGAAAAAAGCTTAGGAGCAAGCCATTGGCATTTCCATAATGAAAAAGAAAGTTTTTTTTAAAATGAAGTTCATATATATATATATATATATATATATTAAAATTATTTGATATTTTCCAAGCTCAGTACCCCCTTCCTTGTCTTAAGAGGCGACTAAATGGGCGATCCTTCGGATGAGACCGCAAAAACTGAGGTCCCGTGTCACAGCAGGTGTGGCACGATAAAGATCCCTCCCTGCTCAAAGGCCCTGAGCGCCGAGCATAGGCCTATATTTTGCAGCCCTTTACCGGCAATGGTGACGTCTATATGAGTGAAAAATTCTCGAGCAGGACGTTAAACAATATATAATCAATCAATCAATCGTATTGCAAGCGAGAAAGGGGGTATCAATCTCAATCCAACTTGGAAGGTGTATCTGTATCATTATTAATATTGCTCTCCCTTCATGCTCTTTTACGTTCGGTCTTTGAGGAGAGAGAGAGAGAGAGAGAGAGAGAGAGAGAGAGAGAGAGAGAGAGAGTTACACCTTCTCTGACACGGGACCTCGGTGTTTGCGATAGAAAACATTTACGGTAAAAAATTGTGATGCACCAGATGCGCATTTCGACAAATACTGTCTCTTCATTGATGCGCTAGTCAAAATTGTTGGAAATCCGAAATAAGAACAAACTTGGTGAGCTGAAACAACCAAAAATACCAAATAATGGAGCCAAATCCGGCAAAGAATCAGAGCTATGCATGAGGGAGATAATCAGGTACCTGATCCCACCGCTGGTATGTTCGGGAGTCCGTGTTTGCCCTAGTCTTAATTTTACATTCTTCATAGGAATTATCAGATTTATATTAATTTTGTTGCGGAAAATACACAAAAAGAGGGGGAACGTAGCAAAAGTGAATTAATGAGATGGTATAATCTAATTTATAAACTAGATTTTTATGCTTTGCGATTGAAAATGTACTTGCAAGATTCTTACATGAAGAAGAATTAAGTACTATTGATGTGTATGGTTAAATATGAAGAACGTAATTGTCAAGTCTGTCCAATGTAATCAACGCAAGTTAACGCAAGTGTCAATAGCTGAGAAAGCTATTTTATTATTATAAATAAAACAAGGATATAAATGAAGTCAAGGAAAGAATTAGTTATGTTTCTCATGACAGGCAGCCGTTTCTAGCGACGTCTGAATGTCGTGAAGCAATGAAAAATCTCCAACAAGAATCGGCGTTCCATTGGAAGATATGGCCTTTAATTCGCTGTTGTCAACCTGAAATCAATTAAAATTACATACAGGTATAATGTGGCCATAGGACGTCTAAAGATACTGTGAGAAATTAATAGAAGATACCACTGTGTAAGGATATTTCCAATAAAAATATTTTGCACTTTGGTCATTCTTTAATGTACATGTACAAATAATATGAATATTGAATCATGTTTATCCACAATCCTGCAAAATGGTTGATCCTTATACATGTATCTATATTGTAAAGCATCGTGACGGGTACAAAAGGTAAGGTTTTTAATCCTGCTTAACTCCAGTTACACTACATGAACTCTTTCCATGGAGATCAGCATTAGAATAGGTCCTCAGTACCCCCTGGTTGTCGTAAGAAGCGACTAAGTGGGGCGGTCCATCGAAATACGCCGCAAAAATAGGGCCTCATGTCACAGCAGGTGTGGCACGACAAAGATCCCTCCTTGCTCAAAAGTAGTAAGCGCCGGGCATGGGCGTACATTTTGCAGCCTTCACCGGCAATGGTGGCATCTCAATATAAGTTTAAAATTCTCGAGCGGGACATTAAACAATACACATTCAATTTGTATAATAGAATATATTATTCTTTGACATCTCCTAAGTACTAATAAAACCTTCCGATATAGTAGGTATGTACCCAGAAGAACGAGAAGAGCAGAAGTTTTGTATTATTTTGTTTGCTTGTTTTCTGGTTTGGTATTGTTTTGTTTGTTTTCCGTATTTGTATTGTTTTGTTTGCTTGTTTACCTCAGAACCCACTCCCACCGCATACACCTGCACGCCTTGTTGATGAAGGAGCTGTGCTTCATGCTTCGTGGCGGCTGGATCCGCCGACTGTCCATCGGTGATCACAATCACAATCTTTGTTGCGTTTGAACGACCTCCATTTTGGGGTTTAAAGCTATTTTCTCGAACGAACTGGATTCCAAAGGAAGTATTTGTTCCTCCCTGTAACACGTGACACCTATACCATTGTAATACACGTAACCTGTAGCTTCCTTACTAACTCGGCGCATTGGATGTTTTATTTTTAGATGATAAAATATAAATACATTTGTACAGACAATTCGAATATTTACCATTTCACAATTTTCTTTCGGGTAATGTTTTATTTTATTTATTTATTTATTTATTATTATTATTATTATTATCATAATTTCTTTTGTTGAAAATATTATCAATACCAACAAAAAGTATAATAGACTGATATAAAAGAATTAATTGTAATCCAAAATTCTACAGGCAAATAAGTGGTGGAATCAAGATGTAATATTTAAAGCAGTAGACATTCATTTAAAATTATTCCACAGCAACTAATTCAATGTTCGGTATCGTAACAGTAGTGTGAGGACATTTTAATTATAAAACCTCCAATGTTTTTATAGAAATTAGGTCCATGTAGGAAATTTGCTGGTAATAAATCCATTCATGAATTGTTATTTGAATAATAAAATGCTTTTTTGGTTTGTTACACGGGAGACGTAGACAGCAATCATTGCGAAAAAAAATGCCATAATGTTGTCAAAGTCACTAATAAGGCTCAATTCCTGAACTGAAATTGACCTAAAAAGCACCTTTCAAATTTGTCATAAGTCATTCATTCTGTGAAACTTTATGGCCTAGGTCTGATTGGTCAAAATTTACAAACATTTGTAACACTTATTCGGAGATTGTATAGAGATCATCATTAAAGTCCATCCGTGATTTCATATAATGGTTTATTTCTGTGCAACGAAATGCTTTAAGCTTTGGATTCTATACCGAATTTGGTTGTTTTCACACACACACACACACACACACACACACACACACACACACACACACACATATATATATATATATATATATATATATATATATATATCATAGTCTGGGCAGCTATTCTTGCTTCAGGCATGCAAACAACTTTACACATTTTTGAAATTTTATGAATGAAGTAATCCACTAACGCGATGAATACAAAAGTTCTCATAATATTCCGGAATTCGGGCACATTTTAACGACTGAATCATTTATCATTGACGTCTGAGACAAAATGCTGTCTTTCACAAAAATATTTAGTCCAAGAATTGCCATGTATGTATCATTTTTGCAAAGGATATCGCAAAGTCTTCAACTGAAGTTTCTATGACAACTATGTCATGTCCATTCCATTAAGGTAAAATTTCATTTTTTTGAATAAAATTTAGTTTGTTACTCATTTGTTTTATTTTTATAATGTTTTTCTTTTTCGTTTTTGGTATCACAACAAAATGAAATGGTGAGATATGTATTATTATTATTATTATTATTTATTGTTTTCCGCCATACTCAACAATTTTCCAGTTATCTGGTGGAGTCCAGTTTTTGTTGGTGGAGGAGAGAACCCAGACACAATATAACTGGGAAGAGACCACCGACCTTCCGCAAGTAAACTGGCAAACTTTCTCATATAACGCCGCGGCCGAGAGTCGAAATATGTATCACACTATACGAGTCTCAATTTGAGAAAATCGGAAAGTACTGTTTTTTCTTCGTTTGATATTTTGTCTTTCGGATTTTCCGGATAGTGACAATATCTGTATACTACAGAAAGCATTATTGCTATTTCCAATACCTGCATAAACGCTATCTTCTGAATAGCATTCAGAACATCATGTCGGCTGTGATACGTGTTTAGATAGAAATCGTTGCGGATGTTGCTAGAAAAGGTGACTGATCCAAACTGTACGTTATTTGGTCCGATATGAAATCTTTTTGCAAAGTTGTAGACGAATTGTATCTCTTGTGCGAAACCCTCTGCCTTTTCGCTCTCGGATGCGTCAAGAAGAAAAACAATGTCGGCTGGATTTTGACCACATGCTGAAATAGGATATCATAGTGTGCTAGTACTCACAATAGCCAATTCAAAAATAATAAATGACAAATGCTTATTCATGCAAAATCTACTTCCGAAGTTGTCTTTGTCATTGAGGATTGAGCATTTTATATGTTATCTAAATTATTATAAACTATTTGTGTGTATCTACAATCAAGCATTTATATAAAAAATAGAACTATACCAGATAGAGCTATCCCAGATAGAGCTATACCAGATAGAGCTATCCCAGATATCTTATATAAAAAGATAGAACTATACTAGGTACCTTGCTTCACAGTAGTTGTGGGCAGTGCTGAAAATTAATTAGTTTTCAATTAGTTTTAAATCAGTGAGATGTAGTTCTCTCGTATAATGGTGATAGATCACATTCCTGTGGTTGAGGTTTGCGCAGAAATCTGCACGTGTACTCGAAAATGATACTGCTGTGAAAACTTAACATTCAAAATTAATAAATATATCTTCTATTGATTAGCGAAGCATTATCTTACATAGAAATCTCAATAGATATATTGTGTATACTTCAGTATTGCATATGTTTTACAACATGCAACCCAATTCTCCTGAAATTTCGTTATGCATGTCTTTTACAAGATATAAAGCACAGACAAATTTCTGTCCGAGATATGTTATTAGGTATTGGTTTGTTATGATAAGGACTGATATCGTTATTAAAAAATACTTAAATATTTTAATCAAAACATCATGTAAACACTTTCCTTACACATTCTCTAGAAGCCTGAAACAAACATTGATCAACGTTTATGACCTCAATTAAAGTTATAAAGCTATACAAGTTTATTTCAAAGGCCCTATGTATTTATTTATACAATTCATTCAGCTCTTTCAACTCTATAAGAATGTCAAAGTATGAATGAAAAGACGGTGTCCTTTTCTATAATACTTACTCGTTGTGGTAGTGGGCGGAGGTGTTGTGGTGGGCGGAGGTACCTTCACTGTATAATACCAATCAAAAAGATCTATCTCAGTTCAAATATGCGTAATTCTGCAGCTGAAAGTCATGTACTTAAGAGTGTTTTACTATTGTATATTAAAGATTTTAAAAATGAACAGATTACTTCTACTACAGAGAACTAGTATATATACAGTAAAAGTATAAGACAACTTGCGAATTAACCATTGTTTGTACATCGTAGAAAATTTAGACGCTTATTCCGAAAATCTATATTAATGTCCACGTGAAAGGTTACAGGTCACGAGCGCTTCATAGTGTTTTCATCGAGAAATGAAATAGCCAACTTGAGGTTAATTACTGATAAAACATTAATCAATGTATATAACATTTCTTGTCAACCCAGGTCATTGACGGAACTGAAAGGTAGTCCTCCAAATACATGCACTAGTAACAAAGGTGATTCTTATAGCTGAGCAGGACGTAGACACGAGCAATCCATGAATATGTTAACCGAACTTACGTTTGCAAATTGCATCTACGATTTTTGTATGAATGGCATCCAGACCGTCTGTATTTGGCACGCGATATATATGATCCCTGTCAGAGGCTATCTGCTGGATTTCAGAGAAGTCCACATTACGTCCTATTCCGATGGCGAATACCTCCACCCCCATGTCTTTGAGTTGTTTGGCAGCTTTTTCTGTAAGCGTGGGTTCTAATGATCGGCCGTCTGTAAGAACTATAGCAATTTTCACAGACTGGGACCGGGGGCCATAGGTTATTGTCTGATGATGTACATGGTGGGCGTTTCTTTGGAACACATTATGAATCAATTCGTAGAGTCCCGTATGTGTGTTAGATTCTCCGTTCATCCAGTGTATCCGCGCAATAGCCTGCATAAGAGCATCTTTGGATGGATATTGGTTAAGGAATATATCTGTCTTGGCAGACGTTGCGAACTGTGATAAGGCAATCAGTGTGTCGTTGTAACCGTAACTGAACTCGCTGGCCACCATAGACACGAAGTTCCTCTCATTCGCAAAGTTTGACCCATATTCACTTCCAGAGGAATCGATCAGGAAAGCTATATCAGCAGGGTAGTCGCCGCACACTGATGAAAACAATAATAAGATATTGCATTTCTGTATTCTTTTTTGTACGATGTTAATGGACTAAGCTTATGGATGAGAACATTGCGAATAAATTGCGTGCAGATTACGGAACCATCATAAGAGTATATTAAGTGAATCTATAGATTTGCACCCGTGGTAATGCAAAGGAACGCCCCGAAGTAAAATATTGTGCATTGATCTGTCGTCTTTGTAAAATTCTAAATGTTTACCACCGGTCTTGGTAATCTAGTTGTGCAACCATGGGTCCCGGGTTTAATTCTTGATGCTGTTAAACCCCAAGACGTTTATCATAGGTGGTGACTGTTGCTCACTAAGCTTTCGGTATTAGACGTAAAAGTCACGGGTCTTTGGGATATGGGATCTTATGTTACAACTAGCGTTGAAATGATATAAAACAATGACTGTCACGACCTCTAGCGTCATGCATGAGTCTGAATTTGTGGACGTTCACTTATTTCAGGTGATATCTCTATATGAGAGATATCTTCTCGAATTAGACGCAAAACAACATACAAACAAATAAGCAAACCCAGTACTGCAAAAATGGTAGCATTTTTTTAAATACAGGTCCATGCCATCTTCCAATGGGATACAATCAAGAAAATATGATTTTTTTAAAAATGTTCAACCCCACCCACTCCCTCCCATAAAAGTCAAAGATTGCTTGAAAGCTTTCTTATGTCGAAAGACATGGCCGTCAAGGTAGGACCACAATAGTTTTATATTACTTCTAGGAATGTGTTCTGAACTCTGATATGTCTTATAACTATATTAGTGCGTATTATTAAGATTCAATTTTATTCAAATCCACCCACACTTACAACGTACCCATCCCAGACCAGAAAAGGTCCGCAAAGTGGTTGAAGATATACACTACACAGAAACTGTATGTTACATGTAAGTTATAATGAACAGAGCCCCCTCACCAATCAAATTCGTTGCAACAAGGTCCGAGGGTCTCTTTATGACATTGGAAAATTTAACCCGAGTCGCAAAGTTGAGAAGTGACACCCTAAAGTATATGATAATTTGAAAAGTAACAATAGAATACAACGTGGCCTGACTGTACCTCCATCCCATGGCGAATTATATGGATTTTACTGAAATGTGACTCTACAGATTATATTGTGCTAATGTCACAAGTAATGTCCTTTCTGGTCAGCTTTGTTGTTAATTGTATTGTTCATTTTTTCTCCAGACATAGATATATTCGATTTGTTCTATCAATGACAAATACAAAAAGGGCTATAAAAACGCAAACGAAAACTAATACAGTTTTAGAAACAAATTTTTCAAGAAGGAAAACTGACAAAACTCACAGGAACAGGTGGTATCTACAAGCTCCACTTGCAGTGTGTGGAGAAGGTCAAAGTTATTCACAACGAAGGTGTGGTTCTTGTCGGAGGCAATTATATTGAGTTCGTTCATATCAATTCCTTTTCCGATTCCGATGGCAATGACTGTGACGTTTGGAACATTGTGCAGTTTCATGGCGGCATCTACAGTCCTGGAGTTGTCGTTAGAACGCCCATCCGTCAAGACGATGACGTATTTACCCACGTTAGGTCGTGCACCATGGCGCTCTGCCGCAAACGTGAAAATACAAAGCATGAAATGACAAATTCAAGTTTTTCAATTTTCGGTAATAAAATCAAGATAAATCCGCATTGCCACAGAATATACTCCACCCATGCTTCAACTATTGGTAAGAAAGGGACACTTCTTCTAATTGCAAAGATAAATCTGCGTTATCAGAAAATAAACCTCGCCCATGCTTCAACTGTCGATTAGAAAGGGACGTTTCATCTCATTGCAAACGATCCACTGGGGATCCGGATTATAATAGGTCCCAAGTACCCCTTGCTTGTCCTAATAGGCAACTAAATAAATGAGGCGATTGTTTGCATGAGACCACGAAAACTAAGGTCCTCTGTCACAGCAGGTGTTGCATAATAAAATCCCTCCGTGCCCAAAGACCGTAAACGTCTAAATTTTGCACTCCTTCACCGGCAATAGTGAAATCTCCATATGAGTGGGGGAAAAAATTCTAGCCGGACGTTAAATAGTATACAACTACCTAACTAATTGCAAATGTACCTGCCCGCGTGGCGCAGTGGTTATAGCGTCGGGCTCAAAGATCTGATGATCCTTGAGTCGGGGGTTCGAATCCCACTGTGGGACGTGGGTGCCGGTCTTTCGGATGAGACCGTATAAACCGAGGTCCCGTGTCGCAGTAGGTGTGGCACGATAAAGATCCCTCCCTGCTCAAAGGCCCTGAGTGCCGAGCATAGGCCTAAATTTGCAGCCCTGTCACCGGTAATGGTGACAGCCGCCGGATAGCTGAAAAATTGCTCAGGCGGCTATAAACAAACAAACAAACAAACAAAACAAAAAAGCAAATGTACCTCTTATTATACAGCTTAATAAATCCATCAAGCGCGGTTCTAGAGGGGGGAGCCTGGAGCCCCCCTCCCCCCACCCCCCACCCCCGAAATTTCCAACTGAAAGAAAATATAGTCATCCTTCATCCTAGCATCGTATTTAATACTGCTTCATCAACTCTCTCGATCGACTTAGCTTTATTCGCTCACTGTGGATGATTTCAAAATTGAAGGTCATAATGTAATATGAAAATTACCCGTACCGCTAACCCTGGAATCCCCGGTCTTATGGACCCTCCCCCATGAAAAAAGCTGGATCTGCGCCCGTCCATAATATCAACATTTCACACGATAGCATGTAGTACGAAAATGTTGAAAAATTCGATGCAAGTTACGTTTATTTAAGAGTTGATTGCAACCAGTATGAACTATATAAAAATACTTCAAATGCAGTTGTTTTACGTATGAATCTCTGAAATGACTATGGCTAAGCAGCGTGTGACAGCGTAGAGAGAATTCATAGCCATTGAAAACGAGGGGGTTTTGCCGAGTGATCTAGTGCGCTGCTCACGTGCTACTAGCAATTTCGGTTCCGCATATCGTAAGTTCAACCACGGACTAGGGGGTGGACGTAAGTATCTAAATAAAGATGCTAGATGTTTGGTCAACGCTTTGTTGGGGTTTTGATGGGGTAACAAAACTTACACTTACCCTGAAGAACGTTCTGTCGGATATAGTTCAGTCCCAAATCTGTGTATGTTTCCCCATCTCGATATGCAATCTTGTTAATGGCATCCAACACGCTGGCCTGGTCCTGGTGCTCGTTAAGGTAGAAGTTTTTATAAACCGAAGTAGAAAACGTCACAGCGGCGAACTGAGCCTTGTCAGGTCCTACCTCAAAGTTTGACGTAAAGTTAGAAATGAAGTCCAGCTGTGTCTTGAATCCTCTCGAGGTTTCACTTCCGGAAGAGTCCAACAGGAACACAAAGTCAGCCGGAACTAGGTCACATTCTGAAAGTGGAGTGAAAGATCGGATCAACGAGGGAGAAGGCAGTGCGGATCAAAGAGAGGAAAGAGGGGGTGAATCTCTCTCTCTCTCTCTCTCTATCAATCAATCTATTTATCTATATATATATATATATATATATAGAGAGAGAGAGAGAGAGAGAGAGAGAGAGAGAGAGAGATTTATATGATATCGCGGATCCTGGAATTCAGTTTAGCCGTTTAACCAACTACACTCTCGTGATTTTGCGGGCTCTCATTCATCAGATTCATACACATGTTGTTTACAACTGCAGTGCCTTTAAGAGGAAATGGCTATCATTACAATTTATAAAGGCACATTCGAAATGTAGATTGATTGATTATTGCTTCCCGCCACACTCAACAATTTTTCAGTTATCTGGTGGCGTTCAGTTTTTGTTGGTTGAGGAGAACCCCGATGCAATGTACCTGGGAAGAGACCACCGACCTTCCGCAAGTAAACTGGCAAACTTGCTCACATAACGCCGCGGCCGAGATTCGAACGCGCGCTGACAGAGGTGAGAGGCTTTGTGATTTTGAGCCCGATGCTCTAACCACTCAGCCACGGAGGAAATGTAGATATTAAGAGTATCCAGTCCGATTCTACTGTTGCTGTAGTCCGACTTTTTTAAGCAACTGTGGGTCATCCCTGCTTATCGCTAAAGCCTAATATAGGTGTCTACTTATTTCAGCTTTATTAGTGGTCCAGTGTGCTGATCTTTCCGTGCTAATGTCTATGCATTGCGTAGTGTGTGGCCAGCGTGCTGATTCCCCTTCCTGCACAAGGCATGTAATGAAGTCTGCACTAGCATAATTTACAGGAAGTGATGCCTTACACGTCACAATTGTCTTTGCATGTTCACACCAATTTCCTTTTATCTCTTTATTTTTATTTAATTATTTATTCACTTAAAAAAATAACATGTCTGAAATATATATAATATACAATAGCGGGTTTTTTTTCTTTGAACTACCAATACATTTTAGAAGTATCTTTTAGACGCTTCAAGATTAAAGTTTAAATTGATAATGTATCCACTTCACGTACCGAGCATAGTTAAACGTTCGACGAAAAGTACCATGGTGATAGTTCATGGATGATTAATTAGCAAAAAAATCATAAAGCATTTAAAATTTTGAACTTCTTACCAGCTTTGAATTCTGCTGTGGCAAGTGCGTGGAAAAGCTGAAAGACAATCAAAGTCAGCACCTTCATCTTTATTTGAATTGCACTGGAAAATGAGAAGATTGAGGCCACAATTGCAATGTTCGCTGTTTCATAACATAGGGACTTGATTTACATTTATATATCTGTAAAGCACCAGTGATAGGTCACGATTCGGGGTTCTGTGTCTCGTAGAGTTCTGGATAATTCACATTTAGACTGCACCAGTCACCCCTCTCAGTGCCAAAATCAAGAACGCCGTAACTCATTACAACAGGAGCCACAGCAAAAAATCTTGAGATATTTCACAGCTAGCCCACGTGTCATGTAGAGTATCATAGACCGTAGTCGTTATAAAGCTGTGTATCTTGATTTTTATTTATATACTTCGAATTTGATTGAACATTTGGATTGAGATTGTTCATTAATCATACAATTACCATTTAAGTTCCTCTGTAATTATGCTATCATAGAATCACGAAGAGCGGAGCTCGAGGTCATTCGGTGAGTGCATCTGTTGTACATGTAGTGTTATCTATAAGTCTTTAACTTCTACACGTAGTTCCCGTGATCTTATTTTTCCAACTAACATTATAAAGTACATGTATGTTTAACACTTTGAAAATACTATTATTTAGTATATGATTTAATGAATATATTTAGTAACACTAAACACTGCACGTGACTTTTTATTAAAATCTGATAATTGCTATACATTTGTGAGCTGAACATTAATCAATGTGTAGGCCATCTTCGTACTACCCTTTAATATCAGTCACCATGCAAAACATGGGTTTGAGAGGGAGCAAATGATTGGTGTTGAAGACAGTAGAGTGAAGCCAATCAGACAATGGCATTTATAATTAGCTAAAAACGACACTTTTCACGCATGGCGACGGCAGCAAGGTGTGGAATTATGGTCAATGCCACTAGACAGGTATTGTCGATTGATTTTTGGAAATTCATTTTCTTTGAAGAAATAATTAGACGAAGTTTTTAGATCTTTTCACTTATCTTTTCGTCAATAGATGCTATTTTTACTTTCTGTTTTTGCTCTATCCAAAATTACATCTGAAACAAGGAATCTCATTCGCTAATTTAACTTTAGCGTACTGCGTCATCCTTCGTCTTGAATCCATGTTTTAAATGGTGACTGATGTCATTTAGGGTTAGTGCGAAGTAACAAATCTATAACCTTGACTTGTGAAGATAGGTGTAGGGGGAAATTTTAAAAAAAGGTGATTTGAAACTCCCTTGTCTAGATTGGATTATTTGTGGTCTCTGGTCAGAGACTACAAACCCCTTGTTATGGCGTACTTCCGTGGTCAAAGTACATGCTACAGTTCATGAGGTGCCCTATTGTAGAGCATTGACCTCTACAACGTGAATATTGTGAACTTTACATACTTTGTTTATACGGAATTTAATGCGAATAAAACTCCACAAAAACCCTTACAAACAAAGATACAGTGCTGGATCCAGTAAATGTTCTACCAAGCCCCTATCTTTGGTTCCTATGAACTGCTGTGAAGGAGAAACGTCAAACGTACTGTGCCACTACATATGCCAGAAGTGGTGTAATCAAATTTGGATTCTTAAAAATTCTAAAGAACTTTTAGTGAATTTTAAATCACAAAACTTTTCTCAAATTCACAGCATTAAAACGTATGATTTTGCAACGTTTTACACGACCATACCTCACGATAAATTAAAGACTAGACTTTTTGACATCATAGACAGTTGCTTCGGCAACAAAAATGGTAAAAGGAAATATTCATATTTAGTGATTGGTCATCCCAAAAATTATTTTATTAAACACCACTCTGACTCCACGCGCAAGTACTCTGAAGTTGATATTAAAAAGATGCTAGAGTTCCTCATTGACAATATTTTCTTAGTCTTTGGTGATCAGGTCTTCCAACAGACTGTTGGAATTCCCATTGACACGGACTGTGCTCCTTTCTTAGCTGACCTATTTTTATATTCTTATGAAGCAGAATTTATTTAAAAGCTTTTACATGAGAAGAAAAAATATCTTGCTGTGGCCTTCAATTCGACATTTAGATATATCGACGACGTTTTGTCTATTAACAATTAACAATTTCATTCATATGTTGATTCGATATATCCCAGTGAACTTGAATTTAAAGACACAACAGAGTCTTCCACTTCTGCTTCGTACTTGAATATTTTACTGAACATAGATGCCAGCGGCAAACTAACAACTCAACTTTATGACAAACGGGATGATTTCAATTTCTCCATCGTCAACATCCCTCATCACCTGCATATGGTGTTTATATCTCCCAACTGATTCGATACGCAAAAGCTTGTTCTGCACATGATCAGTTTTTTAATCGAGGCGGGCTACTGACAGAGAAGTTATTGTTACAGCGGTTTGTACAGTCTCGTCTAAAGTCAGCAATTCGCAAATTCATGGTCGTTATAACAATCTAGTTTGCCAGTACAACTTACCATTAAGTCAAATGTTGTCTGATGTGTTTCATACCAATTGTTAGGCCCTTCTTGGCACACTGATTCTGACTACGGATTGCTCCGTTTACCTAATCAAATTATAGGACTCACGGCGGGTGTGACCGGTCGACAGGGGATGCTTACTCCTCCTAGGCATCAGATCCCACCTCTGGCATGACCAGGGGTCCGTGTTTGCCCATCTCTCTGATTTGTATTTTCTATAGGAATTACAAGAATGAATACTGTAAGTTATCGAGGCCTTTCATCTATCAAATCATCTTTCATCTATTTGGTTCACTTTAAATTTGTATTGCATGAACACGGGGAATATTCAAAACGAAGTAAAGTGTAGCAACTCAATACACATTAAATCATGCTTACCACATCCTCTAGTCGACGTTGGTTCGATTCTCGCCGATATATGTGAGAGTGAGAGAGTTTGCCAATTTACTTTCGGAAGGTCGCTAGTCTCTTCCCAGGTACATTGTATCATTGTACATTGTATCTCTCTTTAAACCAATAAAAACTGGACGCCATATTACTATGACCCTCTAGCTACGAAACACATACGCAGGACTTTCAACGTAAATACTATTTTTTTCAAAACACGTGGCTTTTTTTAAAATTAATCTTTAAAGCGCAGTTGAGAGCAAATTATTGCATTCCTAATATTCAACATTGTCAGTATCGTTATGATATTTTAAAAAACACTCGATTAAAATTTTGTTTGTTTGTTTTCCGCCACACTCAACAATTTTTCAGTTATCTGGTGGCGTCCAGTTTTTGTAGGTGGAGAAAGAGAACCCAGATACAATGTAAGGAAGAGACCACCGACCTTCCAAAAGTAAACTGGCAAACTTTCTCACATATATCGGCGCGAGCGGGATTCAAACCCGCACCGACTAGAGGTAAGAGGCCTTGTTATTTTGAGCGCAATGCTTTAACCACTCGGCCACGGAGGCCCTTGAAACTATAGGAAAAATATTGAAAAATCGATTAAAATGTGGAAAATGAGTTATGTCTCTTGAAATAAATTCCAGTGTCAGCCGTCCAACGTTTATCAAATATTATGTATATAATTTAAACTTAAATATATAATTTAAACTTAAATTGTTAATAAATATAATTTTTCAATATATTTACCTTAACTCTCGCCTAGGCCTACTCGAAGCCAGACCCCCCCCCCCCCCCCCCTTTCGTTTTTCCCGTCACTCGCACCTTTAACATAACTGCACCAAACGTAATATTAAATCGAAACCGAGTATACTTGATAAATTCGGAAGGGTGTGAGAAACTTTCAGATATGCACTATGTATGACAATGGATTTAAATTTTCACTGACGTACAGTTCATTAGAAATGTGACGGATCTTATTTTTTGTTTACATTTATAATTCCATTTAATTTAAACCCTGATTGTTAAATCAGCGTCTTATTACATGGGAAGTTCATTTACTTACTGCCAGTCATTTATTTTGAGTATTTGTTATATTTAGATATGGTTAATATATTCCACATGTTTTTATAGTAAACAGGAAGTGCCATCCTTGTTGTCAAGCTTTCCTAAGTAAATAAGCTATCAATTGCCTGAATGGATAAGTCAGGATAGTTTCTTTGGTTTTGATTGGCTTAAGCCAGTGCATAGAATTCGGGGTTTATAAGCTCTGTTTGATCAGTTATACTCACTTGGTTAGGCACTGACCTCGTGGTTAAATTTCTATTCTCTAATGCTGAGGAACAAGTAAACCTCACGGTTTTAACGCTCTGAATAGTGACTAGCATGGAATAAACATGATTTTTGTTAGGATAGAAGTTAGGGATTGCCAAAAACGTCAAGGTTAACAGCAGACTCGTAGTATTTATTTGGCTGAGATATTGGTAGAATTTATTATGTAGATTATTAGTTTATTAGGTTCTCCTTACCAAGTCCTGTTTCACGGTGTTGTAGATAGCAGTAGGAGGCTTATACTCACTATATTTGTCAGGTTAAATCATTTTTATGCTGTGTATCTTTAAAGGAAAACGCTAAGAAGGTCCAGATGTAGCTCGTTCCTTTTCTATTTTTGGAGGTTTACAGTATTATGGAGGCCCGGTCTAGACATATTTAGATATTTTTTGCTTTTGACTGTTAATTTTCCTTACAGATTATTTTAATATTATTACTCAGTTAATTTATAATCTAAACTCGGGATATTCAATTTATGTTGATTTGTTTAAGTTTTGATACTAATTTACACTTAGTTATTTTTCTGTTTCATTTGTTATTTGCTGCAAATTGTTGTATATTGGTCAGATGGCCGTACATATATTAATGTCGTTGAGACATTGCACGACTTGATCTACGATTGGTGCGCTAGGTTGATCCTTCAATGTACCCACGATTTGATCTACGTGTCTCCTCCACAACGTGCCATTGATGTTCACTTTGTACGATAACGGTCCAGTTTGTGAATGGATCCGTCCATTTGCCCATTTTTCTGTATTGGCTCGATAGTCGCGTACGTTTACTGTTGTATATTGGTCAGATGGCCGTACATTATATAAATAGTTCATGTAGTTGAGGGTAATATTGAAAATTTTCACAATGGTTTTTCTCGGGGTGAAAATTTTCAATATTACCCTCAACTACATGAACTATTTAATTTATTATACTGAATGTCTGTTTTATCATGCTGAATGATATTCTGAGTCCGAATAGATACATAAAACAATCTCAAACTTTCGTTCAACTCCTGCTTGGAATAACTTTCAAACTCCGAACTTTTGTTTCTCTCTGCTAAAAACTTCCGAAATAAGTTCACGGACCTTTTCACTGTCCTTTGCGTGCTTTTTGAGTTTTTTTCTTCAAGTAGTCTTTGTATATCATTCTCATTCACGTTTGCAAACATGTTGTCGCTATCGTCTGTTGACGTTTAATGAATCAATGTAATGCGATATCTTGAATATCAACCACAATCAGCGTAATAGTTGCGTGAATTACAAACGCTCAAGCGACAGCGTCTAGCAATCTACGGCGAACCGTACGCGCATAAATTTGACGCATGTGATATTTTTTAGAATATCTCCCGTCGTTAAGTAATACTTCCCGTTGCTAGATAATATCACCCTGGAGGGCGTGGCTTTCTGTCCTCAGAGGGGAATAGTATTTTTTTACAAATGTTTCTCCGCCAATCAGATCGGAGTATTTTACATGAAAGTATAATAAATATTAATGTCGTTAGCAAGGAAAAATGCCTGCAGCCGTTCCTCGTACGACTCCCATGATTCGACCGAATTGTCAAATTGTTCAGGTTTGCCGATGTGTGGCATTGTCAACAAATGTTAATGTTCAGTTACCGTACTTACACCTCGTCGTCAGTTGTTGTATATTGGTCAGATGGCCGTACATATATTAATGTCGTTGAGACATTGTATTGCATTTGCAGTCATCTCATTGAGACGAATTCCAAGCTCATGAAAAACACGTGCAGTGGTTGAGAACTTTAATCAAAACTAAACAGCAAAACCCAAACGATCCGGATTCTAATATCCGAGTTATAAACAGCATTATAAATTCCGGAATAACATATTATAAGTAGCCAATACACCACATAAATCAACTCTATTATCCATAATAAATTATAAACTCTTTACTGATGTTTTCCTTCCGATGTGTTGACCATAGTTCAGGAATAACCTTACCTGGGTTGAACTTTTACTAGAGCCAGTGTAAAGATACTTTGGGCATTCGATCACCTGAGTTACTGCCCCTGATATACTGGTTCCGGTTATAGAATAAATCCATTTCACGGTATCACACCGGTAATTGTCTAATCAAAATGAACTTGGTCAATTGTAGTTCCGTATATTTAAAAGAATAATTTTTTTAATGTGTGATTTTTCTCATTTCCCCTTCTTCTTTTTTCTTATTTTTGGCACAATAATTATAATAACCTTTATTTACCCAGGATAACACAATTAGCATACAACTAGTTTTCATTGTAGTCCTGATCAGGTACCCCAGATTAGGATTTTATGTAATTTGTAGAAATAATCCATTGTTTACAGTGGAACTATTTCATGTTGGTAGCTGAGGCTACTTCCTGAGGAGCACTCGGGCTGTTTACACACATGTGAAAAACACGTGGATTTGAAGGTAATCTTGTTTGCGGGTAAAAATTATTTTTAAGAAAATGCCGTGTAGGATTTTTTTTTTCTGGTGTCAGCAGACGAGAGGGTTAACATGGAACATTTCCGAGTGCGTTATTTGGTATCAATTTTGTAAACTGATTTTTAATGATTTTTTCCCTCTATAGTAATATATATAGTGAAAATAATTACCGGTGTGATACCTTGAACCATTGTACTTGGGGCATGGATCACGCAACCTTCCACTCCCACCCCACACATTTTATTTATTTTTTATGATCTGCGATCGGTATATCAATTTTTTTTTAACTTGTGTTTTGTCAATATGCATTAAAAATCACTCGGAAAGGTTATTTTTATCTCTGTTTTTACTATCTCCTAATGTACATGTATCATATTTCTTCTAAAAATCACTGCTGAAAACGTAATCTCAATATATGTAATACATAATATAGGCGAAAATACACTGAATAACTTTGTAGATCTCGAATAAGAAAAATAATAAGGTGTGTGTATGTGCGTGATCCATTCCCCCAAGTGGCTGTGTGTTGCGGACTGTATACCACCGCAACATTGGACGATCTATAGCGTATGTGACCTTGCAATATTTTCCAAATGATTTTTACATGTATTTATAATTAATAAGAGACAAACTGTTAGCTTTGTGGTAAATGGGATGATTTCATCTTTCTCTGTTCAAAACGATTTACTATTCCGTGTCTAGTATCCGCGTTTTACACGGACCTTAAAATAGACCGCCAAAAAATGTCAACAAAGCGACCGCACGAAGTGAAATTGAACTTGGTTGTTGCTGCTTGTAAGAACAGAGGAATCGGGAAAGATGGGCAGCTGCCATGGAGATTAAAGTAATATATAAATGTATAAATATAATTCAAGAAATATTTCACATGCATTGTATAACTTAACTGTGAGACGAACTAAATATTACGTAAGTAACATTCCCGATTACTCTATGTGTTGGTGCAGGCTACATGTCCGACATAACACGAGCTACATCGCCCTATGCATAAACTCTATGCGGCGAACGGTTATGCTTTGTAAGTTGTTTTATGTAGTTAAGACTAAGGATTGTTTCTATGTTGTGAACGTAAATTACATTTCTGCAGACTACAACAAGAAAACATTTAATGATACAGACCTCTGTGTGTGTGTATATATATATATATATTGGCATATTTTCAATTCAAGTCCTTTTAATCATGGCGGGTGCAGGTTCATTTGTTTAATCCACATCAAATTTAAACGAGTAGATATTTATAGAATTAATGAAGCATGGTGGGCACTATGTATGGTATGAACTGGAATTATGGAGTGGAATTTTAAACCGAAAGAAAAAAAAAGATTAGGCAGGCAACTGAGTCAATAAAACTCTCCTCCTTTAAGTACAACGTAATGTTTACGTAATAATATTAGAGAAATTCTATGATAGGTTTAGGTAATAAGTTTTGTTTTTGTATATACAGAGTTGGCGAAAGAGAATAAAAATTACCAGACGTTATGTCCTGTAGATCAAGGGTACTTTAGAAAATCTACAGACAAGTTACAAATCTACCAGACAAGAAAAAAACCATCGAAATTGTTTTCAACTTTGTTTATTTTCAAGTACTTTTGATGTATCTTCAAAATAAACTTCTTACTACAGACAATAAGATCACAAACTTTAAAAATGAAAATAGATACTATGATACAGTGCTGTGAGAAAATGAAAATAGATACTATGATACAGTGCTGTGAGAATTATGATGTGATGTATTTGTGTACTCACTCAACCTTATAAATAATAAATTTCTTTAAACTGTGCGACATAAAAGCAGCCAGTATTTACGTGTTTAAAATTGATGACAGTCGGAGCTAATCACCAAGGAACTTATGGTTATAAATTATTTTATAAATATTTTTGTAAACTAAGGGGGAGGGGATTTGTGATCATGTTCACGCATGTATTTTACCATTTATGCTTTTAGCTTCTTTTTTTTTTCGTTTTAGTGATTGTTCAACAATTCAATAGGCTATATATATAATCAGAAGCAATAGACATGCGTAATATTGAAAGTATACACACGCAGTGGGCTTACTATTTCTGGGAATGCAAGTTGTTGATGGTCATGATGAAAAAGCAAGTTATCTTTATCAGACTTAGTTTTGTTTACTTAAAAGGGAGTAAATAACTTAGATATGATCATTTGTATTTACTTTTGACTGCTAATATCTATCGGACAGTTTGTAAGATCAGGTTCTAAGTTTTAGCAGACAATTTGAAAATTTACCAGAGATTTCCAGTAATACAGTGTCTCTCACCAACTTTGTATATAGCACAGGGAGACTGGTTGTTTGTTTGGTTCAAGAATTTTTCACTGAAGTGGAGACAGTCATCATTGCTGGTGAAGGGCTGCAAAATTTAAGCAATGTGTGACACTCATGGCCTTTAAGCAGGGAGGGATCTTTATTGTGCAACACCTGCTGTGACTTGGGACCTTGGTTTTTGTGGTGTCATCTGAAGGACTGCCCCATTTAGTCACCTCTTTGGATAAGCAAGGAGTACTTAAGACCTATTCTAACCCAGATCCCCATGCGATTAGTACTGGACGAAAAGGATGTAATCATTTAAGAAGTTTTTAAAAGTAAATACCGAAAATCAATTCACAGAAATTTGGTTTGGAGTTAAATGATCCTTTGAGTACATTTCAGTCATGAAAACTCACTAAGACTGCCGAACATTAATTGACAAGATTGTGGAAATATAATGTGATTGTGACTGTCAAAATACTTGATGCCACAATTGATGAAAAGGGCATGTACTATTCAGCATGAACAGCCATGAAAACAATAGATTTAACATGCAGATATTGTAGTTTTTTAAGTCAATTTCAGTCTACTTTGCAATTACAAGTATCATGCCCAATGTAATGTATACCAGGCACAAACATTTTGTATTTTCTGAAAGGCATTGCTACATGTAATAGATTTTAAGGTGTATATTTGAATATCATAAACCTCATAAAGAACGACTGCATAATGTCACATCACAAAAAGTGTAAGAAAAAAAAATCTACTAGAGATCATTAAGACTGCGGATCATTAAGTGGCAAGATTGGGAGACTATTGTGTTTGTGACTGACAAAGTATTCATCATCACAATGAAAAGAGCAGGTACAATTCTGCACGGATGTCTATAAAAATTGTAGTTTTTAAAGTAAATCTTGTTCCACTTTGCAATTACATGTATCATAATATGATATATAATGGATAGTCCGATACTTTAAAATAATTTGTTAGATCTTCTTGTTCTCGCCTTCAATTAATCAGAGTTTCATTTTGCAAGTTAGCCATCAGTGTGATTCTTATTCGAATTGTCATAAGCATGACAAAATACATTTTAACAATATTATCATCAAGATAAAGTTGTGCGTGGATTTTAAGGAGAAATGGGGTGCTGATATTTTTATACAAATTAAATTGTAGTAAACTGTAACCAAGGGTTTCAGAATTTGCAAGGCTTAGCACAAGAATGCATTTAAGTTCAAACAGTAAACATGGAGCAAGATTGAAACGTGCCACCCAGAGATCAAAACCTGACCATGGAACTGACTGAAACGTGCCACCCAGAGATCAAAACCTGACCATGGAACTGACTGAAACGTGCCACCCAGAGATCAAAACCTGACAATGGAACTGACTGAAACTTGCCACCCAGAGATCAAAACCTGACAATGGAACTGACTGAGCTATGTGCCACCCAGAGATCAAAACCTGACAATGGAACTGACTGAAACGTGCCACCCAGAGATCAAAACCTGACAATGGAACTGACTGAAACGTGCCACCCAGAGATCAAAACCTGACAATGGAACTGACTGAAACGTGCCACCCAGAGATCAAAACCTGACAATGGAACTGACTGAAACGTGCCACCCAGAGATCAAAACCTGACAATGGAACTGACTGAAACTTGCCACCCAGAGATCAAAACCTGACAATGGAACTGACTGAAACGTGCCACCCAGAGATCAAAACCTGACAATGGAACTGACTGAAACGTGCCACCCAGAGATCAAAACCTGACAATGGAACTGACTGAAACGTGCCACCCAGAGATCAAAACCTGACAATGGAACTGACTGAAACGTGCCACCCAGAGATCAAAACCTGACAATGGAACTGACTGAAACTTGCCACCCAGAGATCAAAACCTGACAATGGAACTGACTGAAACGTGCCACCCAGAGATCAAAACCTGACAATGGAACTGACTGAAACGTGCCACCCAGAGATCAAAACCTGACAATGGAACTGACTGAAACGTGCCACCCAGAGATCAAAACCTGACAATGGAACTGACTGAAACGTGCCACCCAGAGATCAAAACCTGACAATGGAACTGACTGAAACGTGCCACCCAGAGATCAAAACCTGACAATGGAACTGACTGAAACGTGCCACCCAGAGATCAAAACCTGACAATGGAACTGACTGAGCTATGTGTAGCGACAGCTAGATTTGGATTGAGAGCGATAATTTAAATAAAAGGTAAAAGGAAGTACCAAAAAAAGGGGGGGGGGGGGGATAGATAATGATCTAATTTCCTTTCAAAATATTTATTAGTAAGTGTATTAATAAATTGTTGTATGCTGTATAAACAAGAGAAATTAATTAGTAAATGGAATTCATGTTCATTGTAAATTATGTACAAAAAGTTAATGCCTAAAAATTATGAAACAACGATCTATTCAAAAATGTACAGTATTTCTGAAGTGACATACAGTGATATGATATTCAAATGTTTTACAACAAGTATTTAATGGTCATCTATGGATTCCAGAAGATATTCACATTTGTGTGTGATAACCATTATATTCATTATGATACATGTAATTGCAAGGTGGATTGATATTGATTTAAAAAACTACTGAGTTTCACACTATATAAGTGTATTTACAGTATTGTAATGAGTCGCTGCTGATAGTATGTACACTGTGATTACTTTTTGCAGTGGGTGGAGTCCACCTATTGGTATACATACTGATTCTGAGGCATCCCCATGTTATGTAAATTCAAATTGGGACAACGAAACGGGGTCAAAATTTTTCATGAGGATTAAGATTGGAAAGAAAAATCCTTTTGAAACTTGCCCTTGTTTTCACAGTTATGCATTTGGAATTGTACCTGCCTTTTTCATTTGTATGCCAAGTGTTGTAACAATTTCAGGTGACAGTCATGAACACTATATATTTCAAATCTTGCCAATTAATGTTCGGAGGTCATAGCTTGAGGCTAATTAAAATTAATCTGGCCTACAAAATGATTTCTCAAAAGTTGCCCAGTCAATGGTAAAAATTATTACAATGAACTACAATGTATTTTGGATAGAAATTTTGTTGTAACAAAGTACTCATTTGTCATATGGATGTAGTAATAAAGTTAAATGTACTTTGTTTCAACAAAATTTTCATCCATGATATATTGGTTGCAAGCAGTTCAAAGCAGACTTTTCAAAAATATTAATAAATACAAACTCATGAATACTAGTCTGATTTGGTGTTTCTGTTATTTATTTAATCTCATTTAGGTAGGGTTATCTACAGACACGCAGAAACTCCATGTTTTTCAAACATTTGAAAATGTGAATTTTCCATTTGCACTTCATTGACTATAATTGACCTATTGCAAGATTGCTACAAACATAATATTGACTAAATTATTGCTTTGAACTAGCTGCAATTCAAAGATGAAAGAATAATCACATTTCTTGCAATTCTCCTGCAAACACATAACATCTGAAGTAACTACAAACTTGCATCAAAGCAATATCATAGGTAGCTGCAAACATCTGTGATCAAGATTTTCTTGCTGTAGATCTTTAACTAACACATTGGTTTGGTATATTTCTTGGGTATGAAGTCCTTGACAGCATAACATGTGATTAATTAACTTATAATTGTTCTGTGGCTAAATATTCAGATGAAATAGTTGAATTTTATTTTTCAGGAAGGATATGGAATTTTTCAAAAAAATTACGACACAGACAAAGGATAAAGGTATGTTCACACAATGCTTATTATTGAAATGTTTGCACACACAGAGCGGTCAAGTGAACATGTAGTGTATAGATCAGTGCTCCAAGTCACATTTACTATCAGGTCGCTAAATGGCAACCTTAAAATATTTCTGGTCGCCATTTCAAAAATTCTAGTTGCCATCTACAAAAGTTCTACTTGCCTTGGTAAAAGCTTTCGTAAATAAGACTTACAAATGTCTAATTTAAATACCTTTCAATAAAAAAAGCAACACCAATACAACAGTTTGTTTGTTTTATTATTTAACTGAGTATAAATGTGCTGGATGCCAACAAGTCAAGTATTTACTCTGGCAAAAGTTGTATTGCATTGGGCCATCCTGCATATTTTACAGTACACCCAGCAACTTGATTTCCACCAGAGACATAACGAATATTGATGGCTCCATTTTCTTTTGCTGAACAATCAGTACCAGCATCAATAAGAATGCTAAAATACATACTTTCTCTTAACTGGGATTCCATTTCACTTTTTAATTCATCGTTAATACATGCTATCATTTCAGCACATCTCATGTCATTATCATAGTTTTTATTCATTTCTATTCCATTTAATTTCTGAAGTTCAAGAAGTGTTTTAAATTTAGTAAACGGTAATTCTTCTTTACCAATGAAATATGCAGTTCTGAATTTCACTGCTATGTCTTTCATGACTTTGTCATCCCGAACTTGCAACTGTCTTTGAAAATTAGCAGCAACAGTTGCCCCACTCAACTTACTGCTCATGCAGTCACGAGCAAAGATGTGTCTCTTACTGTTCCCATGGATAGTCACACGTTCGCGTTAGACAGATGTACACCCTGTAGTGGCGAAATCAGATAATGGGAATTTGAGGACGTTGCTGGCTGATTGGCCTCACAAATTCTGCAAAACATTTTGCCATCTCTGTAGATCAACCACGAAAACTCCTTCAGTCATTTCAGTACTGGTGTTCTCTTTTTATTCTTGTTTTTAGATGTCGTCACGTCATGTTTAGATCCTGAACTTTTCAGTTGTGAATCTGATTCTTCGTTACCAGGCTTCTACTTTTTACTGGTAGTGGTAAATACGAAACTCTCTAAATGTTTTCCCGCCATTTTGCACTGCTTTAAAAAATATTTATTCCGATCTCCGATCCCAATCATAAAAATTTACTGGATGCCCGAATTTTCTCCAGTCACAAAAATGCGACTTACTTATAACCTCTAGTCGCAAAATCAATTTTCTGGTCGCAAATGCGACCGTTTTACTCGCAACTTGGAGCGCTGATAGATTCAAGTGTATTCACAACATGACAGCTGAGGCCCAGACAGGACCACATCTATGCCTCTTTTTTAAGTTGAATTTCCACCTTTTCTATTGCATTGCCACCTATCACAATTGAGAACACCATGTCTATGACTTCAGAAGTAGGGCATAATATGATCCGCATGCCATTATCATCGTATTTGGCCCAAGGAATACCAGTCCAGATGATAAAGGCACTCAGTTCCTCGTAGCAATATCTCTGCAACATCTGTGTCTATAGTCTTGGGTTAGCATCTGCTAATCCCACTCATTCAGAGCAAGTTTCTGCTCTTTTATACTTGGATTGTGTGTGTGAACAGGAATTGTTCAAACTCTGAATGTCTTTACAAACGAAATACTTTATTTATAGTATGAAAAACATGTCGCAGTAGCTCAGTGGTTAGAGCGTTCGCTTCGTAACCGGTAAGTTGGGGGGTCGTGAGTTCGAGCCCTGCTGGTGCCATGGCTGCATCAAACCCGAGATGTAAAAATAGGTAGTGATTGCTCCTTCGCCAAACTCTCAGCATTTAGAAGGGCTTTCAGATATGACCTTAAAAACAGAGGTCCTTTGTTGTGGTAGGTGTTGGCTTGTTAAAAAACCCTCTCTACTACAACCTAGAGCATAGGTCAAAATTTGTGGTACTTCACCTACAACTGGTGACACCTCATTATGAGTGAAAAATTCTTGACTGCACTTAAAACAAACAAACAAACAAAACAATATAGTATGAAAAGTGCAAATAGAAGTATTTCATAGAATGGGTTGATATCCTCCATAAAATCTATATGTGATATTCATAAATAAATAGCTATAAAAAGTAACAAAAAAGAATCCTTTGATAAGGCCAGGGAAGGTTGGAAAAACTTATTTATGTATGCATATATCTCTCTCTCTCTCTCTCTCTCTCTCTCTCTCTCTCTCTCTCTCTCTCTCTCTGTGTTTGTGTGCGTATTTTGTTATAATGTAAAATTGAAAACAAATTAATGCAAAAAAAAAAGAAACAAAAGAATGTGCTGTCAACTTGTTTATCCATGATCTGAGTGTCTCAGTGATGGGAGTCCTTTAAATGAAAATTTATGATTTTAGGTAAACAAAACGCTGTAGTGATGGGCAGGAAAACCTGGTTCTCAATCCCCGAGAAATTTCGACCACTAGCAAACAGGATCAACATCATTCTTAGTACGACAATGGAGTAAGTTGTAATCGTGGTATTTACGAAAGGATTCCATTAGACAAATGATCACAGCACACTTACAAAATTATATGGAAATCTGCATCAACACAAATTTATGCATAAGTCTTCTGTTCATTATTTTCATTGAATAACCTTATTATCAAAAACAAAACAAAACAAAATATCCATGGGGCACATTGCTCACTTGAGTCATTGTGGCCCTTCTGTTATTCAACTGTAAATGAGTTTTAAAAAGTTTTTTTATCAATCTTTATCCTCATGAAAAATTTTGACCCCATATTGTTTCCCCAACTTGAATTAACATATTAACATACAATTAATATTATTATTACAAAGTATTTATATAGCGCATTATCTAACATTACAGCTATTACTTTAAGTGCTTTACAACAGTCATAAAACATAATATATCACATAATACAAAGCAAAGTTACACATAAAATGCTATGTGGCATATTTTAAACAAATATCAAATTTAATATCACAAAGATAAATAAGAAGACTAACATGGTTCATTTAAGGATACTTTTAATTCTCACATCACATGTACATTATACCTCACTCCTTTTTCATTTTTCTTTTCTTTTCTTTTTTCCATAAGTATTTTTTTTTTCACCAATAGGTAGATTCAAACCACAGCATAAATAATCATTGCATTGCACCATTGGTGCAAATGACTCATTCTAAGCACAAGTGTAAATATGAACCAGGTTTTCAAAAACAGTTCCCCTAATATTTGGTGTTTTTCATGAATTTCTACTCCAAGGCCGAGCATGCCACTAAATAATACTGTTGTAATTTGTAATTAAGATTGTAACCTATCAATATATCAACCACAAAACATCATAAGGGAAGTCTTCAAAGCCAGACTTCATGTCAAAATCTGTGATTAAATGGGTAAACTGCAGTGTAGGCCAACTTTGAGGGTTAATTTCAAAATTGTAGATTGTAAATTATCAGTTTGTGAATGAAAATTTGAAAAATTCATATAATTATAGGTATATAACAGAATATAAATGAAGAAATTAAGGTGACATTTTCCAGACAATGTTCTCCTCTATTGTTCAAATGAAGGGGAGATAATAGCAATCTAGTAAAATACAAATATTGAAAAATCTTCTCCAGAGAAGCTAATTTCAACCAAACTTGGCAAAAAGCATTCTTGAGGTGAAGGGGATCCAAGTTTGTTCAAATGAAGGGCAATGCCATTCTCCAAGTTGAGATAATAGCAAAATAATGAAAAAACACTGCATTTGTCTTTTAAATTTTCTACTTTAGAACCAGCATACCAATGTCAATCAAACTTGATGCATATCATCCTGTGGCAGTCAGGGGCATAAATAAAAACAGCTTTGGAAATGTATAATGTAAAACTGTTATTTTCGTGTCCTATGATCACTGAAAAATAAACTTTAAGCATGATTTATTCATATTTCATGCAGATTTTTGCAAAGGCCTTTGGAATTCCCATGTTTCATTTTACCAGAAGTTTCATTATGTCTGCAAAGATGGAGTGCAGTGTTTGTGGAAAAAAAGAATTTTCAACTTTTTAGACGTAAAATCCATGAAATATGCCCCATAGTGGCCCTTTTTTGAATTGTAAATTAACCATGCTTGCAGAATTTTCATGTAGTATGTTACTTTTTTATGAATTCAGGAGACTCTATGGAATTAAATATCAAATTAAATATCTGGACATCGATTAAAAAATTTTGTGCAAGAGGTAGTGAATTTAAGAGAAAAGTAACTAAAATATGTTATACTTTATAAAAGAAAAATTTGGATCAGCCTTGTTCCATATATATATACATATTTTTGATGCTTCATTTATTACAAGGAATCCAAATTTGGGCGTAATTTTGCAATTTCTAACTATTAAAGTGATTTTGTCAATCGCTCACTGGAATTTCCAAGTAAAGACAACTCTTGCAAGCACTGTTTGTAACTGATTTTTGTTATATTTTCTATAACTATATCAGTTACACCCCTTACTGTTGGGTGAAGGGAATTCAAATTTTTTCAAATGAAGGGCCATGCCTGAGATAATGACAAAAATGCAAAAAAAAAAATGGGGTGGGGTCATTTAAAAATCTTTTTAAGAACCACTAGGCCAGACAAGTTCAAATTTCCATGAAAGCTTCCTGACATAGTGCAGATTCTAGTTTGTTAAAATCCTGGCTCCTTTGGGGTAGAGTGAGGCCACAATAGGGAATCAAATCTTTGCATGTGAAAATTTTGGAAAAAATCTTTAAAATTCTTCTTCAGAAGTACTGGGCCAATTTCAATCAAACTTGGTACAAATCATCCTTGGGTGAAAGGGATTCAAGTGTGTTCAAATGAAGGGTCATGCTCCCTTCAAAGGGGAAATAGTCACAAAAAGATGCAAAAATAGAGTGGGTCATACCTCTCAAGAAGTCCTGGGACAGAAAATTCAGATTTACATAGAAGGTGATTGATTGATTTATATTGTTTAACATCCTGCTTGAGAATTTTTCACTCACATATAGAGATGTCATCATTGCTAGTGAAGGGCTGTAAAATTTTGGCCTATGATCGGCACTTATGACTATTGAGCAGGGAGGTATCTTTGTTGTGCCACACCTGCTGTGACACGGGGCCTCAGTCTTTGTGATCTCATCTGAAGGAACACCCCATTTTGCCAACTCTTATGACAAGCAAGGGGTACTGAGGACCCGGATCCCCATGGGGTTTACTTGGAAGCTTCCTGACAATAGTGCAGATTCACGTGTGTTAAAGTTATGACCCATGGGGGATTTACGTGTGAGTTTTAGATGCAAAAATACAGGAAAAAATCTTCAAAATTATAAACGATGAATAGTTTTGATATACATGTTCATATTAAGGAGAATTTATCATTCTGAGGTTAAATTCCTTTGTGTATACTACACATTGAAGAAGATATTGGTAACTGAGACCTTTTCAGTAAAGGTTAACCATGATATAATATCTGCATAAAAATAGGTGGATTTGTTTAATCGATCAGCAATCAGATCTTTGCTTTGGATGATAACAGATTATTTCCTATTGTGTGTTAATAGTGAAGTCTCCTTGTAATTCAAGACTTGTTCTTTATTTTGTAGTAATCCATTAGATGGAGTATATGTTGCAAAAAGTTTGGATGAGGCTGTATCCTTGGTAACTGGAAATGGTGTCTTAGCAGATAAAGTGGAAGGAGTTCACATCATTGGAGGAAGTTCTGTTTATAAAGTGAGTTGGATTTTTGGGAAGTTCTGTGTATAAAGTGAGTTGGATTTTAGGGAAATTCTGTGTGTAAAGTGAGTTGTATTTTAGGGATTGATTAAATATTGTTTAACGTCCCGCTCGAGAATCTTTCACTCATATGGAGACATCACCATTGCCATTGAAGGGCTGCAAATGTAGGCCTATGCTCGGTGCTTATGGCCTTTGAGCATAGAGGGATCTTTTACATGCCACACCTGCTGTGACATGGGACCTCAGTTTTTGCGGTCTCATCCGAAGGACCGCCCCATTTAGACACCTCTTATAACAAGCAAGGGGCACTGAAGATCTATTCTAACAACCCCGATCCCCACGGAGTTGTATTTTAGGGACATTCTGTTTATAAAGTGAGTTGTATTTTAGGAAAGTTCTGCGTATAAAGTGAGCTGTATTTTTGTATGTAAAATGAGTTGTATTTTTGGGAAGTTCTGTTTATAAAGTGAGTTATACTTTAGGGAAGTTCTGTGTATAAAGTAATTTGTAATTTGGGGGAAGTTCTGTGTATAAAGTGATTTGCATTTCCGGGAAGTTCAGTGTTTACTATAATATTTCCTATGAATTAAGGGGGGCCCCCTCCTTTTCCAAAGTGAAAAGCAATGTTATGGGTCTGTGTTAGGGTTTGACATTAAATTTTTTGAGCACTAGACCAGTTGGCTAATAAAATGATTTTTACTAGTCCTGACCTAATATCCACTATTCATGACCAAACTTTCAGGACAGAAATCAAGAAATTCTAATGGTTTCTTCAAGAATAATAATCTATTTATACTCAAATAACATGCAACACTTTCTTTAATTTTTTTCAACTCTTAGTAATTCTTCAGTCAATTTAGGTTGATTATATATTATTCAATGTTCTGCTCAAGACTTTTTTTACTAATGTGGAGACATCACCATTACCAGTGAAGGGCTGCAAAATTTAGGCCTATGCTCGGCGCTTGTGGCCTTTGAGCAGGGAGTGATCTTTATTGTGTCACACCTGCTGTGACATGAGGCCTCAGTTTTTGTGGTCTTATCCAATGTACCGCCCTATTTAGTCGCCTCTTATGACAAGCAAGGGGTACTGAGGGTCTATTCTAACAACCCGGATCCCCACAGTCCATTTAGATTGGAACGACTTGAAAAGTTGTTTTGTTTTGGGGTTGTTGTTTTTTTGTTTTTCATAAGCCTGCTTTGTTTCTTTCCTATTTTTTTCCTCTGGGACATCTTCTGTGAAGATAAGAAGCTGTACTTCAATAGACATATGTCAACACCGAAAAAGTGTTTTTTATGATGCAATTTGATAAAAACTTTCTCACATTAAATCAAATAAACTGTTTTTAAAGTTAGAATTGATTCAATTTATATCTATTTTTCTAAAACAAAACTAATCACACATTCATCACATGGTTTAAAATTGTTTGCAAAGGTGTTTTAATTTTTAGTCACCTGAACTTAAAGCTCAAGTGAGTTTTCCTGATCAGCGATTGTCCATCTGTCTGTCTGTGAACTTTTCACATTTTCGACTTCTCCGGAAACACTGGGCCAGTTTCAACCAAACTTAGCACAACTCTTCCTTTGTCAAGGGTATTCCAGTTTCTTCAAATGAAGGGCAACACCCTTCTTCAAGGGGAGATAATAGTAAAACAAAACTACAGAAAAATTTTATAAATCCTTTTCCAGAACCAGCAGGCCAATTTCAATCAAACTTGGTACAAATCATCCTTGGGTGAAGGGGATTCACGTTTGTTCAAATGAAATGTCCCATTCAAAGGGGAGATAATCACAAAAATGCAAAAATAGAGTGGGGTAATTTAAAAATTTTCTCAAGAACCACTCCCTGTGGGGATCCGGGTTGTTAGACTAGATCCTCAGTACCCCTTGCTTGTTGTAAGAGGCGACTAAATGGGGCGGTCCTTCAGAGGAGACCTCAGAAACCGAGGCCCGTGTCACAAAAAGTGTGGCATGTAAAAGATCCCTCCCTGCTCAAAGGCCATAAGTGCCAAGCATAGGCCTAAATTTTGCAGCCCTTCACCATTAATGATGAAATCTCTATATGAGTGAAAGATTCTCGAACAGGACGTTAAACAATATAATCAATCAATCTCAACAACCACTGGGCCAGAAAGATTCAAATTCTTGACATAGTGCAGATTCAAATTTGTGAAAATGATGGTCCTCAGGGGTAAAGGGATCAAAGTTTTACATGTGAAAATATAGGATTGATTGATTGTTTGTTGTTTTCCTCCACACTAAACAATTTTTCAGTTATCTGGTGGCGTCCAGTTTTTGTTGGTGGAAGAGAGAACCCAGATACAATGTACCCAGGAAGAGACCAAGTAAACTGGCAAACATTCTCACATATATTGGCGCAAGCAAGAATCAAACCCGCACCGACTAAAGGCAAGAGGCTTTGTGATTTTGAGCACGATGCTCTAACCACTTGGGCACGGAGGCCCTTGAAAATATAGGAAAAAATACTTAAAAATCTTCTCAGGCACCACTGAGCCAAACAATTTCTTAAAATCATGTACCCAAGGGGTAGGGTGGGGCTACAATAGGGGATCAAAGTTTTACATGCATATATATATGTGTGTGTGTGTATGTATGTATGTGTGTGTGTGTGTGTGTGTGGGCCAAGGTCACTCAGATGAGTGATGTAGCCCATGGGCCTCTTGTTTAAACAACTATTGTAGTTCAGTATAAAATATGTTCTGGTTTAAAATAATTTTGTTTTTGTTTATTTTGTCAACATGACCATTTGGACTAGTAAATATATATGGTTGGACGTACCTTAGTATCAAACCCTGTGTGTGTTCATTATCAGCAGTTCATTACAAAGATACTTGCAATACTAATTGTTTAGACTGAATATATTTGGAACTGTAAAACATGAAGTTTCCTCTATTCGAGTTTGTCATATTGTTGAATCAACAACCCAAGGAATTTTTTTTTGTTTTTAGAAACTTGGACTCAGAAGTTTTTCTAAGATAATATGACAGACTAAAAATTTAGCTGAAATCGAAAGTACCAACCTACACTGTGAACTTTGTGGTGTTGACCCAGTTATACATTGCAGGCAGCTATGGAGTCTGATTTTCCCTGCAGGATGTACCTCACCAGTGTCCTAGCGGATTTTGACTGTGATACATTCCTTCCAGAGGTCAACCAGAATGTGTTCAAAAGGATTCACAAGTATGTATAGAATTATATGCATGTACTGTCTAACACATGTAAGGGGGGGGGGGGGGGGGGGGGGGGTCATATTGGTTTTGTCTTATCTATCATTCTGTCCAAAATTTTAACCTTGTTTATAACTTTTTGATAGTGAATGATAGGCTCTTATATCTTATGTGTACAGTCCCTGAAACATTCTACTTTCGTGAGCGAACGGGAAACGAACAGTGAATGCACGCTGAATAAATGGTGAATGCCTGAAATGGTAAAGTAGAGAGTTTTAGGAACTGTGCATTCCTTAAAACAAGATATCTCTTCTGGTATTAAATTGTTTAACCTTGTTCTGACCAACTTTTAAGGTAAGTAAATCTAGAATATCCTGAACTATTTAAGGCTGGAATTTTATATTTTATCAAAACATTCCCTATGACAAGTCGTTTTATTTCCTACTGTGATCTTTGACATTGTCCTTAAAGTTTGACCCAAATTTCACAACTTTAACCTTGCTCTTAACTTTTAAATGATGAGTGACAGTGGTCTCATATCTCATATTTGCAATCTGTGTGACAAGATCTTTCTTTCGGTACCAAAGCTTTTGACCTTCACGTTGAAGTTCAACCTACTTTTAAGAAAATGTTAGTGGAAGCAATATCTCATGAACTATTTAAGTATATGTAGGGCTTTCATGTTTTATGTAGATTCCATATGTTGTCATGACCGTTCATGTTAAGGTCACCTGAATCGCTCAGATGACCTATGGCAATTGGTCTGTGTACATTGTCTTTCGGCATGGGACGTGAGATAAGAACTGAACATTTTTAACTGCTTAGTAACTACCATTCTAATTCTTTTCACCCCATGGAGATCTAGGTTAGAATAGGTTCTCATTATCCCTTGCTTGTCATAAGAGGCGACTAAATGGCGTGGTGCTTCAGATGAGACTGACGAAAACGAGGTCCCGTGCCACATCATGTACATGTGACGTCAAACTATATCTTGAAGATCAGCTAAACGAACATTTTTAAGGGGTGTGAATTGCGCATCAAGAATTTTAGACATTGAATTTCTCCGCCGATTTTCTTATCCTCTTACAAAATTAAGTTTCCTGTCATCAACAAGAAAAGGAAAAGCAAAACAAAATAAAACAAAACACGGGGGGAAAAGGTCCAGAAGTTGATTGAGAATGGAATGAAAACTTAAATTGTATGAACACATCACACCCCAACTACTACTCTAACCTACACTTGGAAATCACATGGAAATTTGTTTAATGTGACCACGTCTCCAGGTTACAAAGGTATTCAATACTCCTTCCTTGTTGTAACAGGCGATGAATGGGACGGTCTTTTGGATGAGACCGGAAAAGCCAAGGCCCAGCAATCGTGGCATGATAAAGATCCCTTTCTGCTCAAAGGCTTTAAACGGCGAGCATAGACCTAAATTTTTAGCCCTTCACTAGCAATGGTGAAGTCTCTTTATGAGTGAGATTCTTGAGTGAGACGTTAAACAATATACAACCAACCAACCTTGCATATATGTACCTGCTTTTCATTAATTAAGACTTTATTTCATTTCTTTTCAGCTGTGAAGATGTTCCTCAGGAAAAGATGAATGAAAAAAACATTGATTTTGTATTTGAAGTGTATGAAAAACTATAGCTTTACTATATTAAACTGAATGTGATCTAAGTGATGTGAAATGTTTGTTTAGCAGTTTCAAACGGACATCAGGACTCCTCATACAAGTTACGCAATAGCCAAATCATCTTTTGGTGTCCTGTAGATGTGCAGGAAGTTTTCGGTATTGACATCATTTTTTGGGATTGGTGGTGGCCTGTAGGTGTGCAATAAGTGTTCAGTGTTTTGGGGTCACCTCAGTCACACGGATGACCTATTGCCGTTGGTCTTCATCTGTCGTCTGTTAAAATTGATACATTTTTAACTTGTTGTTGAAAACTACAAGGCCAATTGTTGCAATGTTTGGTGTGAAGCATCTCTAGGATAAGAGGAATATAAATGGTGAAATTTATGACCTAAGGGGGAGGGCTAAATATGCTAAAAAGGCTGTTTTCAAAAATTGTCTTCTCTACTCCCACACATGTGGGAGAAAAACTAAATGATGGTTATGGTGTCCATGAAGCCATCAATCAAAATTGTGAAATTCATGACCCCAGGGTCAGGGATTGAGGCCAATTATGGCCATATAGTTAAAACGTACAGAATATAAACATTAACGGTACCAATTTTGATGCACCAGATGCGCAATACGACAAATAATGTCTCTTCATGATGCTCAAGTCAAAAATGTTGGAAATCCGAAACAGGAACAAACTTAGGAGCGCTGAACGAACTAAAATACCAAATAGTGGAGCCAAATCCGACAAAGGATCGGAGCAATGCATGAAGGAGAAAATCCTTAATTTTGAAATGAATCTTAGAAAATCTTCTCTGCTTCTATATATATATATATATATTTGAGAAAAACTATATGCATGAGATTAATGACCACGCAGCTCTCAACCTACATTGTGAAATTTATGTCTTTGGGGCCAATGTGGCCATACAGTGAAAATGTATTAAATCTTAGAAAATCGTCGTCTCTACTCCCACGCTCCTTCATAAATTAGAAAAAACTAAATGCATGATTATGATGACCATACAGCTCTTTAATTAAATTGTGAAATTCAGTTCACGCCCTATGGTGGGGCTAATATGGTTATATAGTGAAAATGTTTTAAATCTTCTCTACTCCCATAGATCTATACATTTGAGGAAAAGCCATTGCTTGATTATAATGTCCATGAAGCCCTCTACCTAAATTGTGGGCCCTTCACACTTTTTGTAACCTATTTTTTGACCCTTTGGATTAGGGTTTTCCTGAGAAATAGAATGGTTAGAAAGATCAGGGTTAAATTTACTTCAACCCCAAAATGGTTGGCATTCAATGAATTAACCCTAACCCCAGCTTCTTGAATAATGGGCAATGTAAAATACAACTTAAACGATTTGGACTTCTAGGGTTTTATCCACTGGTCATTTGGGCTAACAACTTGAATTTTACGTGTCGGTTGATACTTTCCCTTTGGAACAGTGGATATGAAAATTCCATATTCCATCACAGGTATCTGAATAGAATATACACTGAGTCAAAAAAGAAACTTCACAGTCTCTTGTCAAGGCACTTAAAACGAACAAGAGATAATAGGATGGTGCCAGTGATTTTATTTCATTGCTGAGATGTGTGTGATGTAATCAATACACTGACAGTGCCACAGATCTGTTCAGTTAGGCTACACACCGTTCCAAAACATTTGTACACAGAATGTCAAGTCACAAGAATAAAACGTCGAAATGTCTCAGTTCAATATTGAGTATGGCCGCCTCGCGCATTCACCACAGCCATGCACCGTCTCCTCATCGACTGCCTGATGTTTGTGAACAAATGGTTGGGGATTCGGCGCCATTGATCTTGCAAGGCAGCGCCAAGTTCCTGCAAATTCTGCGGTTGGTTCCTAAGTTCACGAAGCCCTCTCCTTAGTGCATCCCAAACGTGCTCGATGAGATTAAGGTCAGGGGACCTCGATGGCCAGTCCATGACGTTGATGCCAGCATTTTGAAGGAAATTTCGTGTCAACAACGCGGTGTGCGGCCGTGCATTATCATGCAGGAACTGTAGACCTGGACCATGAGCCGCCATGAAGGGAATGAGTGCAGGGGTGAGTACCTGATCGCGATAAGCAGCAGCTGTGAGGTTTCCATGGATGACCAGAAGTCTGGAACGGTTGTTCCCACAGAAAGCACCCCATGCCATGCAACTTCCGCCCCCGAATCTGTCCACTTCCTGCACACAACACTGGGCATACCGTTCATTAGGTCGTATCCAGACTCTTAGCCTGCCGTCCGCAAATCTGAGGGTAAACCGCGATTCATCACTAAAGACGACTCGATTCCAGTCTCTCTGGGTCCATCGGAAGTGACGTTGGGCCCACAGCAGACGCTGACGTCGATGAAATGGCGTCAAAATTGGCCCACGAGACGGACGTCGAGCATGGAGATTGGCAGACCGCAACCGATTTCGGATGGTCTGTGCGGACAGCCGACCTTGAAACATCTCAGCTCTGGTTCGTGCAGCCGGCAGAAATCGGTTATGAAGGTGACGTAGGACGATGTTCCGGTCTTCAACTCGTGACGTTACACGTTGACGACCCGACCTTGGGCGATCAGCAGTGGTGCCAGTTTGTTGTAGACGATGTCGCAAATCATACACAGTACGACGGCTGCATCCCATTGCTGTTGCGATGTCAATAACTGATCCTCCCGCTTGCAACATGCCAACGGCACGTTCACGTTGCACATTTGACAATCGCGGCATTTCAAGCACTGTTACAAATGTGGCTTAAAAGTGTTTTTTTAATGTTTGAGGCTATGGCAAACATGTGCAAATGAATCCAACTTCGATGTGGAGTTCACAACATTGAATGTACGTGCAAAACCTGATTTGGCACGAAAGGCATTTACACAAGAAATGGATGGCTATGAGTGGGTTTGGCTAACGGTTTTCCAGAGTCGACAGATAGGGATCCCATGTTGGCTACACAGGTGTATCATCAGGGGGAAAGTATTCAATATTTTACAAAATTAATTTTGTGAAGTTTCTTTTTTGACTCGGTGTATATATATATATCGATAAATGAAGTTTTTAAATTTTTTATTCACCGGTCGCGGTAGCTCAGTGGATAGAACGTTCGCTGCATAACCGGGAAGTTATAAGTTTGAGCTCCGCTCCTTTCAAACCTAACACGAAACATATATAGGAGGGCTGATTGATATTATTATTTATTTATTGCTTTCCGCCACACTCGACAATTTTTCAGTTATCTGGTGGCGTCCAGTTTTTGTTGAGAGGAGAGAACCCAGATACAATGTACCTGGGAAGAGATCACCGACCTTCCGCAAGTAAACTGGCAAACTTGCTCACATAACGCCGCGGCCGAGATTCGAACACGCGCCGACAGAGGTGAGAGGCTTTGTGATTTTGAGCCCGATGCTCTAACCACTCGGCCACGGAGGCCCCTTGGCTGATTGATATGTTGTGAGCCGGTTTGAATTTTGACGGACATACTGCATTATTTTTTTAAAAACATAATTCCCTTCAGTAACTTGCCAGCGATTGTTAAGAGCGTCAATGCCTCTTTTCTTGATAGTACAGTCTTCCACTGCATGTCAGCTCATTGATGTGTTGTGAGCCTTGTATTTAAGGAGGTCAGCATCGATGTCTTTTTTATTCCTACTATTCCCTGACTATTTAAGGCCGTGTACCCGAACACTGGTTCAGTTGGTCAGATGTTATCTACGAGATAGCAGTGTGAAGTAAATAAGGCAAGTGACTTTCGCAAAATGGACAAAATAGGTGAAAGAGCAGTGATCCATTATTTACATAAGAAAGGTTTAGCACCTAAGGATATCCATACCGATAAGGTAGCAAGACTAGAGAAAGGTGCCCCATCATTTGCTACAGAAAAAAAGGTGGGTGACAGAATTTAAAAGCGGCAAGCAGAGCCTTGATGACGACACCCGTCCTGGAAGAAATTGTTACGTCCCTTCGAAAATTTTTCACTCATATTGAGACATCACCAGCTGTAGGTGAAGTACCACAAATTTAGACCTATGCTTAGCGTTCAGGGCCGTTGCAGTGAGGGTTCTTTAACGTGCCAACGTCTACCGTGACAGGGGACCTCCGTTTTCAAGGTCATATCCGAAAGACCCGTGATTCTCACTTCTAAATGCCGAGCGTTTGGCGAAGGAGCAATCACTACCTATTTTTCGTCTTAGGTTTGAAGCGGCCATGGCTCAAACTCGCGACCTCCCGGTTACGAAGAGAACGCTCTAACCACTAAGCTACCTCGACCGGTCAAGTCCATGTGATATTGTTATGATTGGCAGGCGAGTTACAGAAAGATATATAGCCAGTACAGTTGGCATTTCACAGGAAGAGTACATTCCATTCTGGAAGAGGATTTTGCAATGAGAAAGCTTTCAGCCCGTTGGGTACCAAGACTTTTGACAGTTAATCAGAAGCACACCAGGCGCACTTTATCGCATTCTAATTTAACCCGTGTATAGGTAGATCCTGCTAACTTTCTTTTGAGATTTGTTTCCATGGATGAAACATGTCCATCATTTCACCCCAGAGACTAAACAATGGAAGCACCCTAGGTCAACCCCGCCAAAAAGGCAACGACCTCCATGAACTGGAAAGGTTATGGCCTCAGTTTTCTGAGATTCTAATGGTAGATTATTTCTAGAAGGGACAAATAATCAATGACACATACTATGCATCACTTTTGATGCTGGTATTGGATATTTAACTCAAGCGCCGTGGAAACCTCTGTAAAGGTGTGCTGTTCCATGATGTGTTCAACCATGACATTGCCCCTGTTCACGAGTCTGTCATTGGCATGACTGCCATTAACGATTGTGGCTTTAAATTGATTGAGCATCCGCCTTATTTGCCTGATCGCTCCATCAGACTTTTATTTATTTGCAAAACTGAAAATTGTCATTTCCTGTGCCAACGTTTATTCAGATGATGACGTTATACCTGCAGTGGAGGACTGAACGGTCAAGAAAAACATTCCTTTAAAAGAGGCATTGAGGCCTTAACACTTCCCTGGCAAAAGTGTATTGATACTGAAGGGGATTATGTTGAAAAATAATGCAATATGTCCGCCAAAATTCAAACCCTTACATATGAGGCTCGCAACATATCAATCAGCCCTCGTATCTATTCATTGATCGAAATTCTGATACCTGTGATTCAATAATAATGAAACATTTTCATGATAGGGCCTACTATATATATACTGCTCTGTGTGAATGGGAAACTTGTAACTGTTGATGTGATTACAAATTTGGCCACCAGCGAAAACCGTCAGATATTCAGTGCACGACGATACTAAAGATACAGGAACCGTTCAACTTCGGACAGGGATTAGGATCACGCTGGGAGACGAACACAAAACGACGACTCCAGACAAGATTTTGTTGCTAAATGTTTGCGGGTTAGTACCCTGAATTTCATGACTTCAGTAATGAACATGCTATTTTATGCTTTGTTGAATCAAAACTGATGATATTTACAATATTGATGTACCGAACTTCATAATTGAAATGACCGATTATATATTGTTTAACATCCCGCTTTTTTCACTCATACGGAATGAAAAAAACATGTTTAAATTTAAGAGAATATACTCAGATGGAATTACGTTAGCTTTTGAAACTTCTATTGCAGACTATATTAGTTCTTTTGATTGATTGATTGATTCATTACTTGTTGTTTTCCGCCACACTCAACAATTTTTTCAGTTATCTAGTGACGTCCAGTTTTTGTAGGTGGAGGAGAGAATCCAGATACAATGTACCCGGGAGGAGACCACCGACATTCCGAAAGTAAACTGGCAAATTTTCTCACATATATCGGCGCGAGCGAGAATGGATATAAAAAAAACGGGTCATCTAACAAAGGAACACAATTCGTGCCCATGAGAATTCCAACAGATTGTTGGAAGACCTGACGACATGCACGTGTGAACGAGGCACGATCCGACTGGTTTTAGACGGATGATAATTTATTGTACACTGTTCTCCTGTGCTTGGTGATATATTTATTATAAATTCTTTGTGCATACAAGCTTAGATGAGTACGAATTAATTACGTGAAACAGAGATGAAAGTTTGAACGTTGACCATTACGTTTCTACAACCAATTTCCATAATGGTATCCTAGTACATTATCAGATGACTGTAAAAATATGATTACGGATAATGGACATACACAAGTGCTGTGTACATGTAACCAGCTATATATTGTTCGCAAAATTTGTTACCGAAATACGTCTTACGCCTCCAGTATAAAATGGTTTAGAAATAGAATGTATTTTCCACCAATATCCCTGTAGGATATAGATCCTGATATAAGTACATTTTTTATTAACTGTCTGGCAATACACGATATATTCATCAGCATGTAAACAACGTCCCAGATGAAACCCAAGGTTTCCCACAAATAAAACTTTCGGGATGTTTCACTTTCCATTCGGAACTGTAGCTCCAGTCACCATTACAATTATACATAGGCGTCTTTCGAGTTTTGCAAAGTTTTCCTACAGGAAATGCGATTCCCGAGTTAACAGTCCTGAAATAATAATAATAACGATATTGGAGCAATTGTGTGTTATAAAATAACTTTATGACAAATAAGATATAACTTTAAAATCATATAGAAGTACAAGAAATTTATTTTTAATTTAATATCTGAATACTTGCAATTTCTTAATTTTTTGGTCCAAGATGACGATATGTTGACAAGGAATTGTATTGGTCGGATTGACTGTTATTGGAGCATGCGCACTGGGTGGATAAAAGTGAGTTTGTGAGCAGTACATCACTGTGTAGTTGTCAATAACGACTTCATATAGTCCAAGTTCTCCATTAAACTGAACATATGGTGCTGAAATAATCAAAGTGTATCACTCTCAATAATTAGTAAGCATAGGACAACCCCCAACCCAACTAATATCTGAATAAATAAAATATCTGACTACGCGTGCGATATCTGACTATTGTGATATCTAGTCTTGCGTTGTCTTACTGCAACGTAATGTGATTTCCTTATGTCTATACGAATGGGATCACATGACGATAAGTAATTTCATTTCGAACGCGTACACCTGTCAGATGGAAATTTGTAGAGGGTCCTTCGATGTTCAGTGATTCTACACCCCACACATAACACTTCACAACATAAGCGTCCTGCTACCGCTCCCCAAGATAACGATACACTGTGGAACGGCTGTCACTGCTATTAAAGTGAATTACGTCGGTGAAGGGAATGTTCGCCCATTCCTGTATTATAAATCCTAGATGTCGTCTGCACCCCATTTTGTCTTGCGTTATGATAACAATGAAGCAAGATTTGGCGTGTCACTTGACGTCTTGGTATGATGAAAAAGACAAGACAACGAATAACATTCAATCTCGTAATTCTTATAGAAAATACAAACCAGAGAGATGGGATAACGCGGACCCTGGATATACCAGCAGGTGTCTAAGAGGGGTAAGCATCCCCTGTCCTGAGCCCTATATCTTGATCAGGTAAACAGAGAAATGTGCAGTCAGAATCAATGTGCCAAGAACGGCATAAAAATTAGTATGAAACATGTCAGACAACATTTAACCTAATGGATGGTTGTACTGGCAAACTAGATCGTTATAATGACCAGAAGATTTGCGAAATGCGGACTTTAGAGGAGACTGTACAAACCCTTGTAATATCAACTTGTTTGGAAGTAGCCTTCCTCGGTTTAAAAACTTATTATATGCAGAACAAGCTCTTGCGTATTGAATCAGTTGAGCGATATATACACGATATCCATGTGATAATGGAATATTACCACATATTGGGAAATACTGACTTAACACGAGACTGAACAGTGTAAATGGAGCTCAATAGCGGCTTTATCTTACCTTGTCCTTTGATAGTTAGGTTTACTTTTAGCATATCTTTGGCATAAACAGAAAAATATTTCTGACCAAGGGAAATTGACACCTTATTTTTCGGGAAATGACGATCGCTACTATTGTAGGAAAAAAATATTGACACTGTTAACTAAAATAGTAAACAAACAAGGAATCGCTCATACCGATGAATGCGTATTAACATGATGTCAATCATTATAAACGAGGTAAACACCCAAATCACCAGCGTGTCCTTGAACTAACACTGTACTAGACTACAACTTCCTAACGAGATTAATGACCCCGAAAGGAACATTCAGTGGTGGGAAACAGTGAATTTGTGCTCATAGAATTATAAAAGGTTTTTACTCTAAACAATGACAACATAACACCCTATTCTCGAAATGAACGTTTGCCAGTTTACTTTCGGAAGGTCGGTGGTCTCTAACAGGGTACATTGTATCTGCGTTCTCTCCTCCACCAATAAAAACTGGACACCACCAGATAACTGGAAAAATTGTTGAGTGTGGCGGAAAACAACAGAACAATCAATCAGTCGAAAATGAACAAAAATGCTTGAATGTTAAAAAATCTCACTCAAAATAGCAGGCGCACAACTTCAATATTCACATAAAATATACAGAGTTTTAATCAAATCTGTTCACCGGTGTTGAATACATACTCTGGTAAATTATATCTACGGACGGACATGGTGATTCCACTATACCTCTACCCCCTAAACTTCCTTTGCGGGGGAGGGGACCAAATTTCTTTTAAGACACTGTTGTGACGTCATGCCTTTATTCTTGCAATAGTCCAATGATATATTATGGAACTCTTACAGGTAATTTTAAATTGCATTGTTTTAAATATGATATATGCTTCATATAGATCTATACGTAAAAAAAAATCAACTTTTTAGAGCCTAATGGGCATCAAAATAGTGTGATAACTACATATAGAATTGTATGTGGCATATATCTATAAATTACTTATATCACTTAACCTGAATAAGAAACACCAATCATCAGACACAATTCATACCACACAAAGCATTGAATAATTACCAGTATAACCCTAACGGTACCGTACAAATTATATCTTGCTTAGCGTCTCGCTCGAGAATTTTTCACTCACATCGATACGTCACCAGTGCTGGTGAAGGGCTACAAAATTTAAGCCTTTGCTCGGCGCTTACGGCCTTTAAACAGGGAGGAATCTTTATCGTGCCTCACCTACTGTGACACGGGACCTCGGTTTTTGCGGTCTCATCCGATGACCGCCCATTTAGTCGCCTTTTACGAAAAGCAAGGGGTACTGAGGACCTATTCTAACCCAGACCCCGACTAGAAAGTAAGGTACAAACCAATAAGAACTGATTCTGGTATGCGACTATCAATACTGATTCTAGATCTGCTATATGAAAATTAACATACCATATTTGTTGTAACACAGTACTCCAGCATTAACAGCATACGATTCTCTACATTCTGTTCCACGTGAGTAACAATCGAAAAATGAGGACTCATTCCCGAAACACGTGACTTTACCAAAGAGGACAAATTCTTCTAAAGCACTCTTATTGATGTCAAACGCTTTACCATCTGTTAAATACAATCAAACGTTTTACCATCTGTTAAATACAATAAAAAAGCATAATTGTCTTATCACACTCATAATACTACAGATAACCTTGTCATCTTACTTATATACTGTAGAATTAAATTAAAATTACAAAAAATATACACAGTTTTAATCAAATCTGTTCACGAGTGTTGAATACATACTCTAGTAAATTAATACTTGTAATACTTTTTTCTAGTAAATATAAAAGTGTTTCAAAATCCCATGTTGATGCCTTATAAAGGTCATCAGCGATAGAAAGATACAAAGCTGTAGATATGTAGAATTTCAAAGACATGATGCACCATAAATAACAATATATCATGTACTTTTATAGAGACTTATATTCATCTATTGATGATGTTTACTACCTACAATATGTTTGCTGACCACCTCCCCCTTCTTTTTTCTTTCCTCATTAACAACTTTCACATTATATGGTTGTATAGGTACATTTACTGTCGCAACAAGGAGAGTTACTATGAAATGTACTACTCGCATTTATATGTATCAAGTTTATGCTGTAAACAAGTGAAAACAACAGATGAAACAGTAATAATAAGAATGTGAATCATACTTTGAGCTCTCGCTGCAAAGACAATACTCCATTTTTTTTATTAAGTATGGAGATCGAGCTTTTTAAGCATCAAACTATCATAAAAATTCAAGGACCATTTCGGAGGGGGGGGGGGGGGTGGAACGATAAATAATTATTATATTGTTTGAATGGAAGTATTAGATAATAGTGTTTTCAGTCCTTACATTTATGACGTGTTTAGAAATATGTATACATGTATTCAGTGTGTTCCTCATACCTTTAAAGCCAAACATTTTACATGCGACAGATGCTTCTTCATCGGTCCATGAGTCTGCGCAAACGGAAGTGCTTAATCCAAACTGGGTCACAGTAATCCGACCGAGGCCCGACTTCAGCTTTACTTTACCTTCTGCTAAATACGTAACATAATGATCATATAGGCGTTTCCGCTTCTGCAAGACTATTATAAATCTTGGCTACAATAGCAATACGATGTCGTTAATTGTTTGTTTGCATCGCGTCTTGTCGCGAATTTTTCACTTATATTGAGACGTCAACAATTAGTGAAGTAGCAAAAACTTGGACTATGTTTATCGCATACGGTTATAACAGTGTGGGTTCTTTATATTATCAGTGTGCCAAAGTCTGCCGCGACATACCCGAAATACCCGCGATTCTCTCTTCTAAATGCCGAGCGTTTGGTGAAAGAAAAATCACTACCTATGTTTTTGTCGTTAAAACGTGGAATGTAAAATGGAACGGAATGGAAATTTAAGAAATAGCATTATTAACGTTGAATTGGTGACAACTCCAAATATCAGGTAAATATGCTTTATTTTGATTAAATCAAAGTAAAAATTTATTTACATTTATTTGCAGTCTGAACTTTGTCATGATTGACATTAAAGGGGCATGGACACGATTTGAGTTGAAAATTTTCAATTTGTTTTTTTTTGGGTTTTTTTTTTTTAACTATTATTATTATTTTTATTTTTTATGTCTACAATGCATAAATAAGGTATTTCTAATGATCAACCAAAAGAATATCAGTAGTTGAATTACAAGTGAGATGCAGCACTCAAAGCCCTTTATTACATAAACAAGGCTCTGTCATTGTTTTGGTTTAGATATAGAATGCTTAATAGAAAATATCATATTTTAAAGAAACTGAGATGTGCCAAGGACTAGAAACCTGAACTTGTAAATTAAGCAGTGTGCTTTAAACGAAACTTTTACTAGTATATATAAAGTATGTTTATGAAACATGAGCTTAACAAAGTATTGTGAGCTCTGTATCTCTCTCATGTAACTCGATAATTGACATTCACATTTTTATTGACCTCTGGTCTAGAAATATCTTAGTAAAGCATTGTAAACATTAAAAATAGAATATATATATATATATATATATATATATTCCATTTATATATATTATATATATAAATGGAATATATATATATATATATATATATATATATATATATATATATATATATATATATATATATATCTTATTTGAAGCTTAAAGTATGACTTAACAATTTATTTATCTCATCGTCCTGCAGGTATGTACAAAATACATTTCTTTCATCATCTGCAACCTACATTTTTGTCGCTTGCGTCAAGTTGTTTTATTGTTTACATCAATAATGAGTAGACCTTAATTTTAATTCAACTCAAACATAATTCCTCTCTGCTTCTCTACAACCTTTGGCTGCGTTAGGACAATTTTCGTAGCTTTAACGGATGGAGAAAAATTACCCTGTTTGGATTACACCTTGTTCTACCTATGGAAATGCGTGTTTCAACTACTTAAAGACAACGACAACATTCCTTCGTTGTACACGTGATCTAAGGTAATACGCTATCTGATTAGATGCAGGAGACTTAGTCTTCATCCAATCATATGCAGGAAGTTGTTGACCTAAAATCGTGCTAACGCAGCCTAGGATTGGAGAGAAACGAAGCGGATGAGCAAGACGTAATGTAAAGACTACTTTTAATTATATTTTGTATCACAAATGTACAGTATCGATACAAACACGGTGCAAAATATGATTTGAATACATATCTATGTAAATTTCTTCATTTTTGGTTTTAATTAAAACCAGCTGGAAATCATTGGGAAACTTTCTTGCGTCCCTGTCTTCCATGATATGCCACTATGCAACACGGGGTGCATGTAGAGTTCAATAACGGAGCATGTGCACATTAGATTTTAGAGCTAAATAGAGTTCGCTTAAATCGAAATCTTGGGTCCTTGAAACTCAAGGTCACGGCAGACATTGGCACGTTTAAGAACCCTCACTGCTATGGCCCTTAACACTAAAACAAACGAACAACAATATTTGGACAGCGTTGTAGCCACGGAAATTTCCTGCGGCATGACCTTCAAAGAGTAACATACAAACCACTTTCCCCGTTACTCTTTTGGTAACACAGAACCCTTGCTACGCCATTTTTCTTCTCCTCCCAAGGGCTGAAATACGGACATAAGGCACTAGAACTGTTACACTGACTAACGGAAGTTTCGTTGCCGGGACATCTGATTCCAATTGGAAATGAAACGTCTATCTTGCCAGAGGGTAATGGCACTCCTCCAAAGAAACCAAGATGGCGGCAGATTAATGTGGCTTCTTTAAATGAGAAAACTGTATCCCCTCCGCACACAAGACTTCCGTCTATTTTAACGTTTCCATAATACTGATGTGAAAGAGATACTAAAAGGAAAATTAAAATATGTCATGAACAAGTGACGATAACGAACACTGATCAAATTCATAAGTCCTGTTAAGAAAACAAAATTAAAACAATGGCAAGCACGTGCCCCTGGACACACCAAAGTGGGATCAGGTGCCTAGGGGGAGTAAGAATCCCTGTTGACCTGTCACACCTTCCGTGAGCCCTACATCTTCATCAGGTAAAAGGAATAATCGGTAGTCTAAAATCAATATGTAAGGAACGGTTTAACAATTGGTATGAAACACACCAGAGATAGCTTGTATTTGCATTAGATAGTTATAACGACTGTAGAATTTGCAAACCTTTCGGTTGAAACCCCTGTAATGTGTTATTTCAACGTTGATGCATAAATCAAGAAATTCGTAAATTATTGAGTTACTGTGGAACTACACGAAGAGTTGTGATGTTTGTAAACAATTATGGTTTCAGTACCATAGAGGAATTTATTAACATCATTATCATAGTCAAAAATCATTTTCCGCCGCACTTTGAGAATTGTTACGCAATGTCACGATAATTAAAGATCCACATCGCGCACCTGTGAGCAAAGTGGAGCTATTCAAAATATATATGCAACATGGTAGCCACCATTAAAATGTAGAACAGAAATCTGATGGTGTCGTCGTTGGCTGGATTACAATGTAGTTATTGATGTTATCTTCCAACACTGTTGCCTTTAACCTTTTCAAATAATATCAATTATAATGTATTTTACCTTACTACAGCTCCCATTAAAATGCTCCCACTAATATTGTCCCATGGGTACATATACATAGGAATTGATCCGTCCATCTGGTGGTGTGATTAGACAAACTTCGACATTTTTTTAAAACTCATTTTGTAACATGGCAAATAAAAATGTTATCCAATTCGAAAAAAATATACTCGCTTACAATTCTTAAACTTTGAACATCAGGCTCAAAACCTACTGGGCAAAGATATTTCAGGGCCTCCCCGTTGTTGAGTCAAATCTTCGAGTTTAAAACAATCAACTCTATGACGATATGGTAGCTTGACTGAAATATTTCGTGGAATCAGATATGCACTAACCTTGTAGTCCGCCGACTGGGCTGAACACGATGATACTGACTCCCAATACAATGAACGAAGCGAGTACCATTCTGATAATTGGTGGATAACACAACGGTGACGTCTTTTGTATATCTAAATTTCACGATTGATAGATGCTTTCAGATTCATGTATAATTTCACAAAAAGCTAGATAAACTTGATGGATAGTGTGTTTTTCGTTCTGTTTATTGTACTTTACAGAAGCATAATGATGAATAGATCTTCTAAGACCAAGCGTTGACAACCTCTTACACCTACACACGGTATGTCTACGAACTCTATGATTTGATAATATGTGTTCATTTGTTAGACTTACTACATACACTTTCTTATGGTGCAAAGCATGCGACAAAAATTACTGAATAATTTTGGAGTGCCACACCAAAATTAAGACAAATAGTTACATGCTGAATGAGCTTGAAACGTGAGGAATTTAAATTTATGTTGTCATCATCTATTACCTATTGATAATCGAGTCCATTAAAGTTTGCAGCACGTAGTCTGGTTCTCGAAATCCGAGGTGGTACAAAGGATTTATCCCCAAATGTTCGGCTGTTTCATTTTGTTGTCTTATGTATTGATTTTATAAGCTAATATTAAAATCTTCCTGCACAATTTTTACCATGCCTGAGTGTCAATAAAAATCTTGTATTATATTCCAAGACTGTGTAATGATAAAATTAATCATTAAAATAGCTGAAATATATTTTACCCGATATGTGTGTGTATATATATATATATATATATATATATATATATACTGCAGGTCTTATTGAATTCATAATAAAGGAAAATATTGAAAACGATTATTAAAACAATCACAGAACAGATATGAAGAAAAAGCCGCGTTATCTTCGTACTTCAAATGCAAGGAGATACTGCAAAATTTGAACCTAGGTTGTACATGTAATAGTTACAAATAAAAATGCAATGTAGACCTTAAAGATTTCTTTGATTTTACAAAGAATCCAGTACAAATGTAAACGATAATATTACTCGTGGTGATTTTCAAATATTTTTGAGGAAGATCTATCACTGTTATCTGATGTGGAGTTGGAACTATTTGATTAACCAACCTATTACTGTTGAATAAATACTAATATGTATAAAAAATAAATGAAAAATGGTAAGTCCTGTGGTTTTGACGTGATTCTTAATGAATATATAAAGTGTACATCTGATATTTTACTTAACTTATATATTAAATTATTTGATACATTTTTTTGAAACTGGAGTAATTCCTTCACATTGGACTTGGGGTAATATTTGATTCAGTATGACGTACAGGTCTCTGGAATAAATTCTTATTATACAATATATATGGCAAATGTTTTACGGTTCTAAGAAATCTGTACAAATTAAATCAAGATGCTGGAGTTGGGCAGGGGGAACATTTATCGCCTTTTTCATTTGCTGTATATCGGAATGATTTAGAAGAATTTATGTACATTAAGAATGTTAAAGGTCTTTCTCATCTACGCGAGAAATTAGAAAAAGACTTAGATATGTTTTCAAAATCATTTGTTATTCTGTATGCAAATGACATAATACTACTGTCGAAATCACCAACAGAACTGCAGTATCAATTACATGTTTTCCACAGATATTGCAATACATGACACTTAAAGGTCAACAGTAATAAATCCAAACTTGTTATTTTTGGTAGTCGTACATCTACAATCAATACTGTTTTTAATTATTTGTTAGAGAGACTTCATTTAAAATTTTGCAAGCATGTATTGAATCTTCTACTCTAATTACATGGTGTATGGTATGTGGCAAACTAGGAAGATAGCCTACTGTAATTAATGTAAAAATATGCATGGTTTCTTTTTGGACCAACTAACAAAATTCACAAGGGCGAAAGATTTCTTCAAACCTTTATTACATAGGGAAAAATTACAAGATTCCTTGGTTTAATTACATAAAACAAATTTTTAATGATTGTGGATTTTCTTACATATGGCAGTATGAACAACCACTTAATGTAACTTGGTCTAAAAATGACGTTTTTCATATTTTATATGATCAATTAAAATAAAGTTGTACTAGTGATGTGTACAATTCCTCAAAAGGACGAAATTACTACACAAATCCAAAAAATCATCAATTTAATCAACTATTTAATGTAACTAACAGAAACACATTGATAAGGATATGTAAATTTATAAGAATTATCATGGAGAGAGGTAGTTCTCCAGGTTAACATTCTGTTTTCTTTTAGTAACTTTTTACGCATGTGTGATTTTGTTTTTTAATATTTGTATTGATATTCTTTTCAATGCTTTACTGCTTTATATTGCAAGAAAGTAATAAGATTGATTGATTGGTATGATTTATGATCCATAAACAAAGTAAACATCTTTAAGTCACATTAATGACCTTTGAATGATAAATCATGACTGTGCAAAGAGAGATAACACGCAATGTTTGATACTCGAAAAATTACGCAACCGTGCGAATATTTTTGTCCAGTCTGTAGACTATAAATGTAGGAAACTGAGAGAAGTATAGAAACACTTTGAAATTAATATTTTTTTGTGTGACAAAATGGCAAAAATATGGAACCACATCCAGTTCTAGTATGTATTTATCACATGAGAGAATACATATTTTTTTCTCTAGAAATTACTCTTAAATACTCCTATTAAACATTTACTTTTATTTTTATACATTTTAAGGACTATAGTTTCGGGTTTATGAATTAAGGCCCATATTTTCGGGTTTATGAATTAAGGCCCATATTTTGTATTCTTATTTACATCTCCACCATCTCCTCATTTCCAAACACTTCATTTATATACAAGGATTACTAAATAGAAATGGCCTCTTATAAAAATTTACATATACTAGTTCTAAAATGATTTCCCATTTTATACGAAAATCATACGTCATGAAAATTCCAGACATAATTACCACTGGATAAGACCATCGAATTTGTACCGTTAGAAGTCTTCGTCCAATGAACAGTCTTGTAATAGTTAACTTAGTTTTGTTCCCAATGACACAAACTGATTAGTATAAAAAGCTAGAGATCGGGTTACGCTTTATTGGTTGCTAAATCACGAAATTCGAATCCATGTGTTATGTACGGGCACGTAGCGCATCTTGGTTTCTTGCATTTAGTGACGACGGGGGGGGGGGGGGGGGGGGGGGTCTTTGATATTTCTGGTAAAACAGACTCTGGTTAGAATTGATTTAAGTGAAGGGCTTTCTCCTTTGCTTTTGATGATTTGAGAATTTTCCAAAATGTTTTTAGTGTCTGTATCGGCTTCCAAGATAGGAGGATTATTCTTAATTACTTTAAAAATTTCCGGATTTTTAGGGTTACGTGTTGAAACATATGGAATGACATGTAAGCAACAGACTTATTTCTCACTGTAAGGAGGCCCCTTCTCTTTTTTTTTTTATTCCGTTTTCAATTAATTCCGTAGGATAATTTCCTTCTAAGAGTAACTTTTTTAATTCCGCGAGACGATTTCAAAAATTTCTATATCCGATAATATCGTGCAAAGACTAAATTAGCTAAATTTAAAATCTAAATTATATCGAATATTATTTTTGATATGTTTTGGGTGGCACGAATCGAATAACAGGTATTATTTGGTATCCGTTATTTTGTAAAAAGAAAAATTAAAAAATATAAAAAAATTAAAAAAATTAAAAAAAAAGACCTTAGGTTATAATGTTACGTTCTTTCTTCATTACCATACCGTCAAGGAATGCTCATTTATTTCTATCCGATTCCATTGTAAATTTTAATGTAGGGCTCTGAGTGTTAAGAATATTGAAAAAAAAAGTTTCTAGTTGATCTTCACCTTTGTCCTATATGATAAAGCTGTCGTATGAATAGCGCTTCCATGCGTTTCAATAAAAGATTCAAAGTTTTGTTCGAATTTTCCCTTAGCAATAGAGTATAATTTCTCTTCTAAAACTCCTAGAACGAGTGTTACATGCGTCGACGCAACTTTGGTTCCGATCACCATGCCTAATTTTTGTCTATAAACCATATCATTAAAATATACTCTGCAAAAAAAAAAACGCATAATGGATTTTTTAAGATTTTAGTAGATGTATTTTGGATTATGATTTTACAATAAAAAATGTAGATATTCACTAGAATTGTTTCAATTGAAAAAAAATTACAGTCCAAACCTTAGATATTGGTGAAAAAAAAGTCAGATCATCACAGTTAAGAACACTTCCTGTCACGTTCAAGTTAGTACCGTGTATGACCACCTCGAGCTGCCAACACAGTTCTGCATCTCCTTGGCATAGAGTCAATCAATGTTCTTACGTTATTGCGTGGAATTGTTCGCCATTCCTGTTGTAACATTTGACGGAGCTGATCGAGGGTCTAAGGCGGAGGTTGGCGCAGGCGCACACGTTTATCCAGTTGGTCCCTTAAGTGTTCAATCGGATTCAAATCCGGTGATTTGGAAGGCCATGGTAGCACATTAATGTTGTTCTGCTGAAGGTAGTCAATTGTTAAGCGGGCTGTGTGAGGCCTAGCATTGTCATGTTGGAATAACTCCCTCTGTCGGTCAATTACGCGCATAAGGTGAGGTTGGAGAATTTCGTCTCTGTACCTTTGAGCCGTTAAATTGCCCGGGACATGTACCAGTTCTGTTTTACGGTCATTAGAGATCGCCGCCCACATCATGACGCTACCTCCACCGAAGCTATCCACTTCTTGGACACACGAGGAAGAGAAACGTTCATTCCTGCGCCAGTATACACGGATTCTTCCATCACGTTTCTGTAGCAGAAAACGGGACTCATCGCTGAACCAGATTCTACGCCAGTTGCGGAATGTCCAGCCCCTCAATCTGTTGCACCATCGGACTCTTTCTCGTCTGTGTAACGGTGTCAAAACTGCTCCAAAATACGGTCTTCTGGGTCTAATGCCATATTGTCGAAGTCGGTTGCGGACTGTCTGCGAGCTGATTCTTCTCAATCCAGGTATTCCGACTGCAGTAGCTGTTGCAGCAACGGTTCGATTCCGTAGATGAAAGACCCGGATGTAGCGATCTTGTCCAGGAGTCGTAATGCGAGGTCGTCCACTCCTCGGTCGGTCATTAGTAGAGCCAGTCTGCTGGAATCTGTTCCACAGCCGAGAAATTGTGCTCTGATTTACGTTTTCAGTTCGTGTAATCTCACTTTGGGATACTCCGGCCTGGAGACGGCCAATGACGATATTTCGAGTAGCAGGGTCCAACCTTGGCATGGCAGCATTTTAACGTTATGATGAATTCAAGCTTCAAACTTCGTCCTTTCATACGCTTTAATGTAGTGGTTGAATTAAGCACAAAGTTCTCGTGAAAAACGTAAGCCAAATTCCATGGCGATAGAGGTGATGTGCAATTTTAGAGAGTCGCTGAGCTAATTTGGCAGAGAGCCAAATCAAATGAACAGACCTTTAAAGTTTCATACTTACCTGTAAAAAATCAATTACTCAATTGACCATTTCAGTTTACCTAGTAAAATACATAATTTGCATTTTTAAAATTTCAAAAGGGCTATGCGTTTCTTTTTTTTTTGCAGAGTATACATAAAATTGGTTTCAAGAACTAATTGTAGACTTTCTAAAATAAATTCTTTTGGAAATATGTCATGCAAAAGATTAGGAAATTTATCTATCCAATATTCTATGGCGATTAATCCTAGGTCATGTGGAATGTTAGAGTAGAGGTTAGTCAGATCAAATGAAACTAAAATTGATTCGGAGTCGACTTTCTCGGGAATTGTGTGTAGTAAATCTACTGTACCTCTTATGTAACTTTGAACTCCATAAGGCTTTAATAATATATCTAATAGATAACTAGTTTTGTGAGTTTCACATGTTGGTCCCGCAACTATGGGCTTGGTTTTGAGGTCTGCTGGGCTTTGAACATTAATATATGATGAATCGGAATTTTTGCATTTATTGTTAATGACCTTGCTTTTATGTATTTTAGGCAAGCCATAGAAATTACTAGGTTTGACGTTAAATGAAAGTAGGTACTCGGTCTCTTTGGCCGTAAGTTTCAGTCCGAATTTTTCGAGTTTTTTCATGACTTCCTTAGAATCGTACGTTTGTTTTTTCTCAGTATTCAGTATTTTCTAATACAGAAAGACATAATGATTTATAATAATCACGATCCATTATAACTACTGCACTACCTTTATCGGCTTCCTTAATAATGATATTTTTATCATTTTTAAGTTTTCAATAGCATTTCATTCCGCTTTTTTATTGCTGCATTTGACACAACTTTTATTTAGTTGCTCAACAGGGAATTCTTTTACTGTACTAATGAATTTATCTAAATCATGGTTCCTACCTTTAGGGGGCATCAAATCACTTTTTTGGCGACAACTGATTGGTCATTATTTTCCTTATCTAAGAAAAATTCAGCTAATCGCAATCTCCTACAAAATGCGTCTGAGTCATTTTTAATTTTTCCTTTTTCAAGCATTTTAATTTCATTATCGGTTAATATTTGTTTGGATAGATTAATGACTTTGAGGTCGTGATTACGGTCCAATTTTTACATTCTGTGTCTTCCTATTAATTTTGTTTGCATATTTCCGAATTTTAAGAAGGGATTTCTGTCTTTATGATTTTCTTTGAATTGGGTCTTGTATTTTTGAAACCACGCTTCCGATTTTAACCACCTTTGTATTGACTTTTGTTCCTCACATAAACATTCACTTTTCCACATTTTCATTAAAATAATAATAGCCGAATCAGGTGTTTTGGTTTCCCAGAATTTTTGGATTTCCAGATCAATAGATTGAAATTTATCCTTATGGCATTTACCCCGCATCTCTAATAAATCTTTTTCGGCTTTGGAATGTCCTAAGGCTAATCTTTCTCTTCTTACTCTCTGGTTTTCTGGTTCTCGTTTTATTTCCGGTATTTAGAGTTGTAGGGGTATAACTTTTGATCATGAAACAAGCCATGTGTTATAAATGTTTGCTTTTTCTGCATTCACCATGTTCCAAAATGCTATTCTGCGAAATTGAATTGTTAAATCCAAAACTGAATGTGTTTTTCTTTCTCCAGAGTGCCCTTATTTAGTCGCAATCTTTTTCGGGGGCTTCCACTTAGGCTCCTTAAGGTACCGTGAGACGATCAGGGTAATTGTCCGAAGGCGCGAATGGCAGGGTTACGGAGTCGCAGTAATGATTATCGTTCAATGGTTTGAAATTTTGTACCATGTCCTTCAAGAACGAAACATCACTTTGGATTTTTTCTACTTTTCACCTCCTTCCATTTTTTCTTTAATTTCCCTTAGATCATTGAAGAGTGAACCCAGTCTGTTCGTAAAAAGTTTGAGGCTTTCTTTTGTAAATTTGATGAAATCCTCATCCATCGTGTAAATAACTTGCAATTCCTCTTTCGGCATTTTGTGTAGTTGTAGATAATTCAGAAATAAGAACAGGAAATCTGCACAAGTTTAATAAAAAATATCACAAAGCCGATTCAGTATATACGCGACTAGTTTCTACAATTATATATATATATATATATATATATATATATATATATATGTGTGTGTGTGTGTGTGTGTGTGTGTGTGTGTGTGTGTGTGTGTGTGAAAAGGATAAGATAACTAACAATATTCAATTCCGTAATTTCTATAGAAAATGCAGATCAATGAGATGGGCAAGCACGGACCCCTGGACATACCAGAAGTGGTATCAGGTGCCTAGGAAGAGTAAGTATCCCCTGTCGACCGGTCACACCCGCCCTGAGCCATATATATATATATATATATATATATATATATATATATATATATATATATATTACTGGAAGAAACATTATTGTTTGAAAGTAAAGAATTCATCGTGGAGAACGTATTACATAATTTTCATAAAATGCGATTGAAGGTCGTCTTTCATTTACTCTCAGATTTATTTTTCTTCAATTTTAACACATTCCAGCATTTAATCACAGTTCAGAATAAAAGTTTTTACATTTCCCAGTTGACAACCAATACCCATGGAAGTGATCGGTGACTAATGCACTTAATTTAGTTCAGTGTGCCACATTCCCATCAACTGCATTCCATCAATCTTGTTCGGATCACATGGGCTCCGTCTTCGATTAACCTCTACTTAATTGATATACTTTACTTAATTAAAAATGACAAATGTTTAGATTCTTTATTGTCACCTAGGTTTGATTTTAAATTTGCAAGATGAAGGCAATTTTCCTGAATCAGCAATTTGTTTCTTTCCATAGCTAAAAAAACCCAACTGCGCATAGCAATAAGATCAGATTCAAGCTTAAACAAAAGAAAGAAAATATGCAAGACTTAAATGACTGCACTATTCTTTTGAAAGACAAAACACCATTTCAGAATTATTACATGTGAATCGGGTTTTAAAAAAAAAAATATATAAATAATGTGGGGAAAAAATATTGAGTCACGGGAATTTGGCTACATCTGATGAAGGGTCGTGAACAGGTTTCCATTAAGTAAGATTATCTAAGTTTCATTTGTTTTACATTTTCATGAATCTGGCTGCGGGATCATGAAACTGTCTTAAAGGTTAAGAGTGTCTTAAATCAATAAAGTTGCACGTAAATCTTAAGACTGATCTTAAAGTGGGTGACCAAAAAATGACCAAGAGTTAAGATTGGTATTTTGTCTTAAATTTTAAGACTGTCCTTGTGCTGTCTTAATTTTCTAAGACTGTCGCTAAGTTCGTTAAAAATGGCGCCACCGGTTGCATTTTTGAGGCAAGTAAGAGTAAAGGAGTTTGTCGATGAAGCCGTCTTCCCAGACCAAGAAGCGGACACGCCGTCGGTAAATCAAAAAGTAGCACGGATAGCCCGGGAAATTTTACATTGGGAGTATACAAATAAATGTGACATGACATGTTTCACTAACCAATCGTAGATAGTAGAAGTAGTTAGTTGTAACCAATATTATTCGTAATAACTCGACAAGGGAGTCTTGGGCTAGTCATAAGTGCTCCTACATGCACGTAAACAAGTAATATGGCTGCCATGCCAGAACTGTCTGGGAGCCTTTTGTGGTAGGCCCTAATATTTACCTGACGGAGTTTGTTGACACTGTGGAGGAAGGAAACAATGACTTGCTGTCTGCATTTGCTCAATAACATTATGCAGTCCGAGCCCGAATCCGATTTAAAAATTGATATATTTAGAGTTGTCTTTCTTTGCTGCGCCTAACTAAAAAAAGTATTGAAGTCGGCTAAATAATAATGTAAAGGAATTAAAATCATCGCTTCACTCTTACATGTCCACTGTCATTAATTACAATGAGACAATACCACAGTAGTGGTCCTTCACTTTAATGGAGGAAGATTACTACTCTAAAAACCCACGGGGGGGGGGGGGGGGGGGGGGGGGAGAGGGGGGCAGCCAATATCTTGATCTAATGACGAAAAATGTTACTTTGTCGAAACAAAAACGCGTGTTATGTACCTGCATCAACGTTGCCGTACATGTAGCCCATATATAACTTTAAATAACATTTGACAAAATTTTCAAAACATTACTGTATTCAGAAATTCAACCTTTTCTTGGGTAAGAATTGATTTATATCCGAGACATTGACTGTGTTTTGCGGCTATCATAATATCATAAGGAAGAGTGCCTTGTTGTTGCCATAGCAATTTAAGATTCTAGACAAAGTTTACAGTTAAGACAGTCTTAGTTAAGATTTGCCTAAGTTTGTTTTGTGATCCACTTAAGTAAGCAATCTTAGTTAAGTCCAAATCTTAACTTAAAGTCAAAGTTTTGACATAACTTTAAGACAGTTTCATGATCCCGGAGCTCCCACCCCCCGGGGGGGGGCAATATATTGATCTAATGACCCGGAGCTTCCCCAGTCTAATATGATGTCGAAGGGTATATGTTATTACATGTACAAATTTATGCAAAACAAGAAATTTAGAAAGGAATACACTAACTTAGAAGATTTTAGAAATTGACACACACACACACACACATCTCTCTCTCTCTCTCTCTCTCTCTCTCTCTCTCTATATATATATATATATATATATATATATATATATATATATATATATATATATATAATTTTAAAGACGTATAATGTAAAGTTTATAGCAGTATATATTTGCAGTATATACTATTTTTGAGATATTGATATGGAATAGCAAAAAGATATACGAAAACAAATCGATAATAAAACCAGCCTTACTCATGGCCGTGGTGGATGTTGTCCGGAAACAACAAGTTATCATCAACATGAATTGAATAGGCCTATATCATCAAAGTCATCGTATGATAGAAGGGGGACGTCACAAATCTACAAGACATCACTGGCATATAGATGAAACTCCGGATTTGGTATATTATTATGACTTGCACATGAACCCCCCCTCGTTTTGGAAATCGTGGATCCGCTATATTGCAGAAGTTACAGACAGTATTTAAAATATATAACAACTGAACAGTGTCTTTAATGTTTCTGTTTTATTTATTGGTGAAATTATTGTTTGTTTCTCATGCGGGTTTTTTGTTTGTTTGTTTGTTTTGTTATAATACCATCGCGTATTAAAGTAAGAATATACTTGTGAGGCGGTGATTGTATTCATACGCAAGAAATAAACTGATCACGAGACTGACTTCATGTTATAGAAATTTGAATGTTAATTTCGTTAGTAGTGTTATATGAGGAAAAACCTAGGCAAATGTAAATATTCACAATAACATTGTGAGCAATTTTTGTTCTATTTTACTTTACAAAATATTTTTCGTTTAAGAGATAGAGAGCATCAAAATTTTGTACATTTTTCTCTGTAATTCACCTATTACGAAATCAATTATCATTTTCCTGACATAAGCAGTTGCAGAACCTTAAAATAACTTCGTTTTAAAAAATTCTTTTTATTTTTTAGATATATATTTAGAAAATACTTTGACCTTTTTTAACCTCTATTTGAGGGGCTAGTCCATAAACTTTGGTATTGTCAAACAGATCTTATCATTATCTACTACTTTTTTTATATACACGTGTGTCGTAAATTATTTTCGTGTAAAAAGATATTAACGAAAATGTATGAAAAATGCACAAAAATTTGTGGTGCTTTATCAAGCCGTACCGAGCTCTGGCGCTCTTTCATTGGATAAAAAAGCCCCGCGGGGATCCGGGTTCTTAGAGTAGATCCTCAGTTCCCCTTGCTTGTCGTAAGAAGCAACTAAATGGGGCGGTCCTTCGAGACCGCAAAAACCGAGGCCCCGTGTCACAGCAGGTGTGGCACGATAAAGATCCCTCCCCGCTCAAAGGACATACGCGCCGAGCAGGGTCCTAAATTTTGAAGCCCTTCACCGGCAATGATGACTTCTCCATATGAGTGAAAAGTTCTCGAGCGGGACGTTAAACAATATACTATCAATCAATCAATCATTGGATAAATCGCATCGTCAAGTCTCCTCTACAATCGCAGAAATTTCACGTTGATGTCCTTACAACTCTATGAGAACACTGAGGAACAACGTGACCCTCTAAAAGTTGAAAAAGTCAATATCTTAATTAATAAGTGACATAATTAAAATAATGAAAAAGCTGTCGAGTTCAAGTGGATATTTACCAGCTCTGAAAATTTCAAAAATGTCTGTCGACGTAAATCCGAGAAACGCGTGCACAAAAATTGAAGAAGAAAAAAATGGAGAAAAAAAAAATAACTTACAAAAGTTCCTCCGTTGGAAACTTTAACTTCATTTTCAAGTCGTATAAAATCCTGGACCCGCTGAGACCTTAAGGCTGCCCCCACACCCCCTGTCGCAAGACATGGTGCCCCCTAATTTCAATTCCTGGATCCGCCCCTGTTCCCCGTTAATATTCTATTCATTAGCTAATTAAAACTCTAATTACCGTTTAAAACTGATGCATAATATAACCCCTAACGCTACATCATAGTCTCGGTGACACGACAAGCGTATATTTAATTCGGACTTGTTCAATAGCGACATTCATTCCCCTCTTGACAACGAACCACGGTGAAATGAACGCATTAACAATATACCTGATTTTCTTTTCCATAATAGCTCTTACACGGGGTCAGCTAGGAGAGATCTATGTCGGTGAGTCTTACTGTGCATTTAAATATGTCACTAGAGAGTTTATACATGTAGTGTATTATTGTTTTTAGAAAATTTCACTGAAGAAATCGAAAAGGGATAGAAAGTTAGACTAAAAATAAGATATGAAAACTTTTTTTTTTTTTTTTTTTTTTAATTCCTTTTTGTAAATTAGTGCTTTTCTGGGGGGGGGGGGGGGGGAAGTTAAACTTAAAGTGTAAAAACAAAATGAAGTTATACCGTTTAAAAAATATTTTAATTTTAGAACCGATATATTCTCACTTGAAGCTGAATACTAAGGTAAACAGTATTGTTCTGAATTTGACAGCTTCGGACTACGCGCCGCCGCAGCCATTCATTACTCAGAATTTCTGCAGCAATAGCGGACCTGTTACGTTTCGCGTTTAGATATGGAGCCTCGATTCCAAACTGTCTTCCTCCCCCAGGTCCCCTCAAAGGATGTCAAACAATATGTAAGTTTAAGAAAGTCTGTTTCATAATACATGATTCCCTGAGTTATAATATTATCTATTCTATTTTGAAGTTAATAGGCCTATGATAAGAATTGGAATTTTTCACTCACAGATATAAATATATATTCCCGTTCTCCATACCAATGTCCAAACAAAGGTTACGTCGCGGGATATTCCTATGTACCAAGAGACTCCAAAGGCAATGTCCTTGTAAGATGCTGTAAAGGTAATTATCTGGATTTACACCTTTTTTGCGACAACAAGGCGTATCTAAGTTTTGAAAAATTTCATCTGAAATCATTCATATAATGTATTATAAGTATGCTATCAATATTGTCATACTTTAATCTTATTAATACTAATTCTTTACACGCTGATTACTCTATATACCTGATCAAGAGATTGGCTTCACGGCGGGTGCTAACTCCCCGTATCAGGAGCATGAAATTCAGATGAGATCACTTTTGATCCGAGTATCATTTTTAGACGGAACATATTGTGGGAAAAGTGAGACTGAGATGAAAAGTGATTTTGTCTGAGTTTTATGACCCTGGAGTCAGATCCCCTCCTTTGGTATTCCAGGTACCCGTGTTTGCATTCTTATATATATATTTGTATTCTTTATAGAAGTTCTGAGATTTTTAACTGGTATTAACTTCACTTGTTCACACATATATATATATATATATATGTGTGTGTGTGTGTGTGTGTGTGTGTGTGTGTGTGTGATCCCCCATGGTTTGTGGCTGGATGTGATTATTACCCCACGAGCTGTGTGTTTTCTATCCCCGAGCCTTGGTGAGGGGATAGAAAACACACAACGAGTTGGAAAATAATCATATCCAACCACTAGTCATGGGGGATTCTTTTTTATCACATATTTAATCCTTACCGAATATTTAAATTTACAATTCGAAATTTCCCTTTGATTACCTCAAGCCGAACTACAATCTTAACGTCAACATTACCCCGCTACAAATAGTTCGTACAGAAAATATATAAAAATCGAATGGCGAAGTAAACAATGTGTAAATCGTAATCATAAATCATAAAAGAAGATAAATATTGACCGTCACAATATTTAATTCATGAAGGAGCTATCTAATATGAAATAAGAATGACATTTCAGAACGTTTTACATTGAAGTTACATGATTATTTATGAAAATTGTCAGTCATCAGAATCGGTGTCATAGATGTCGCGCGGTCTTGTTTTGAATTTGTTTTCACATTTTTGGATGTTGGCGATAAATTTCATACGATATACAACGCCATTCAGGAAATTTTGTATGCCTCCTGTGACACTGACTGTCGTGGAACTCTCAGCATTAGACGTGGTCATGTTTCTTACAGCAGTATTAGTGATTGAATTATTTTATGTCAAATGGAATGATGCGTATCCCGGGTTCATTAGATGCGTGCAATTGGAGAGAATGCTGAAATACTCCTGTGTTGATTTTCATTGCTGCTGCTGTAATTGTTAAAGGACTGAGTGTTTTATTTTTGACCGGTCCTCTGCATAATTCGATTTGGAGGTACGTTATATTCACTCAATTTTTGTGCAACATGTTTTCATGCGCTGTGGATTGTGTATTAATTTATTTACATTCCGTCACGCGGTGTACTATGGATTACGAAAAAATTATCCTATGAGTGATATCCACGGGATAAAGGCATAAATATGTGAGATATATATATATATATATATATATATATATATATATATATATATAAGATGAATCGTGTATTATATATATATATATATATATATATATACTTTGCGAAGAGTAGAATTAGTTTTGTTGTTTATTTATTTGATCATATCATTTCATAATTTGAAAATTAACATTATAGAAAATGTCATTGTGATTAACACATATTACAATATTAATACTATTTTAACATACACTCTAAAAACAATATGGGCTTTTTATATATGCGTGGACATTAAGAATTCATTTATTCAGTTTAAACGATTGTCAGTTTTTGCGTGACCTCTCCGCGAGACAGTGGCAATCCATGCTGCCCATTAGTCGTGTAATGCTCGCCTGTGGAATCTGTTGCCAGTCTTCCTCCAAAGCAGCTTTAATTTCCCGTCTATTCCTAAAAAATGTTGGGCGAGCGAAAATGGGTTGCTGAAGTATGTTCCAAACATAATTATTAACGTTCATTTCAAATTTTAAAAATGGTCAATATTTACGCTGTATAATTTTACTTTCAAACACTTCTTACAAGTCGTGCCCTCTAAGATCGCGCATTACTGTCCATTGGGATAAACACATCCCCCACAGTACCTGCGATGGGTCTCACAATAGGTTGAAAAATCTCGTGTTACAAAATTTCAAACCTGTTGGAGAAACCTTCAATACTGCAGAAATCAATATTGTAGTCAATATTAATGCCCGCTAAAATTATCACAGACTCGCCACTGAATCGGTCGTGCTCAGAAATGCAACGGCATGTATATCTTTCTCCACACAGTGTTTCAGCCGTCATGGAAGTCGACGCGGACTGGAGACATACTGGGGTCACGACATACTGGGGTCACGGCATTGTTACCAATGCATACCGTGTGCTCTGTTGCCTATCTGCGGTGTTTGAGTTTTAAAACGGGGGTACGGCATGTCGGTCCGCCTTTGGCTTGATTTGTATCCATTTGTCTGCGCAGAAACATGCATGTCATCCCGTTACTCTCGGAAAACTTGCGTTTAGCTCTGCAACATTTTTGAAACGTTGTCACTGTACAACATTGACCACGGGCTGTTGAACATTTTGGCCGTACTGTTTTGGTTTTGGTTTTTTTGGCCTTCTTTGGACATTTTTCGTATACACATATTGATTCAAGAGACGATTTAATGACATTTTTGGATACATCGAGTAAAGTTCAAATATCGTCTGATTGTGGAAAATTCAATACATGAACTAGAGAAATAAAATTTTCTTGTAATCGCCACAGGGAACTTAAATTGATATTTCTTGCCTCCCTACCCCCCCCCCCCCCCCCCCCCCCAAAGTACTACAAACTTCTGAACACTTCGTCTATTATAGGGTAACGCGCCCCCAAGACGAATCAGACACGTGGAAAACAAGAATCCGATTTTAATCTTGATAGTCAGCTATTGTAACATTGTCGTCACAAAATTCTATTTTTCGTAAAAGTAAAAAAAAAATCCATTGGTATGAAATGTAGATTCCTTGCTTTTTGGTCCAGTATATCGACAACAGTCACACGGCCGATTTTCGGCCAACAGACTGGACAATAGACAATTGAGTACAAGTATATCGTAAACAAAGGTACAGCCTGGATCGCGCCACTGGGTTCACAATCACTGCTCTGCAGTAAAAATTTTACAAATACAAAGAAGTAACTTTTGTTGTCGCAATACTTTTATCATGCGTATATATTGGAATTTGGTTCATATTTTGGCATTTAATGTGTTTTAAACAATTCCAAACATTTGGTATAAAATTTCGTTGATATATATTACCCTTATTCCTTGTTTATCTACGTTTATTGGGTTTTTTTCTCTATCCATATGAATTCAAGAAACTCTCGACAGGGAATTGCAGTGATAATATATTGTGATTCTGGGCTCACTGAAATGAATAATGTTGAAAGCGTCTAATACACCATACTAATATCCTTTTTCAAAGATATCTTTTTAAACATAAAAGTAATGGATTAAAAGCCTCTATTCATCAGTGTTTAATTATTTGTAATTAAATTGTTTAGCTCAGTACATTCCCAGGTTAGACAGTTGAACATCTCTGTATTCTCCGGTTTTTGAATTTAGACCAAAGTGACATTTTAACCCTACACCTGCATAAAGAGAGTCTCGATGAGATAAAACAAGATGAAGTGGACATGGAAGACCATGTTAACTGATTTCACGCACTAATAATACCGTGATTTTTACCAATCTATCATGTTCTTTTTTGATTAATTGTATGCCGCAACGTCTCATATCAGTGAATTTTCTGTTGTGTTCTCTAGTTAAATGGGCTTCATATATGCTTATAGCATGAAATTTATTCTAAATCATCAACACACAGCTGTCTACTTTAATCTTTGTCACAGCCCTGCAAGTGTCATATGACGACAGAGAATGTGTCCGTTACTTCCGTTGGAGAACCTGAACTCCCCGTCCCCAACTAAACCGGGATTTTACCTGGTCGGTGCCACTCCTGTATTTATCCCCCAAGGGTAAGAAAAGTTTTAACTATTTGATCAATCAAGTTCAATTTAAGTTTATTTACGCAAACCATAGAATGGTACACGCGGGACATACATACAATTACAATTACAATTACATCTAGACACTTGCCAGAGGTATATAGGAGATAATATGTAGGCTTTACTATGCAGTTTGTTTAATGTTATAATGCAGAAAAGACATGGTATGGATGACGGACTATCCAGCTATATTGTTTATTATTTTAAAAATAAATATACATAATTTTTTTGATATTGTAAAGTTTTTAGTCAACAATGTTCACAAAACTTGATGATATTTGGTGATGTAACTTTTAAATATTTCTTTCTTCTATTTTTGAGTTCATTACATCCACGAATATAATGAAATTCATCAGCAGTATGTCCTAAGTGACATAATATACAAACTCTGTCATTGATCAATCATTAACTATTTTCCTTCTTCGTTCCAGGAAAGTTGGATTCTACAACACAGAGTGTCCATTCCGGATAATCAAAACATAGGAAATAATTTGATTGCAATAAATCCATGTTGACATTTGAGTCTCTTTGTATCTTTTCAAATAGTAGATGATCAATTTCTTTTGATATGATTTGGATTGCTGTGAACGTATTTAATATTAATTACAAAAGAATCAGACACTAAATGATACAAACACTTGAGACGGCTGGACATTCTGAAAACTGTTCTAAAGGGAGGGGGGGGGGGGGGAGTTAAACTTCTTAGATGCATTCCAAATCCGATGTGTTCCCGTGACCCAACGCAGGGGTCACAGTCTCTGTTATTGGCCATTACGCATTTTTACGCAATGGCTGACAGCCTGTGGATAAGATATGAATGGCAAAATAATATAAATACATATATTTCATAATCTGCATGGTAACTAAAACACGACCTTTTCATATGAGTACTCGAGAGCATATTTAAGATTAGACAAGAGCATCTAGCTAATTTGTACATGTGCATGCTAGACTGATGTACATAACGGGTATTGTACGTGTGTATATGTAGAGATTCTAAAAGCATTGCTATTTCATAATTGTGATTCTTTTTTAAAGATTTGGTATACTAGGTGTATATTATTAAAATTTAATTTGACTGTTTTACAAGATGTTTGATCTTTAGGGAGAGTATTTTCACAAGTGATCGCAATTCTCACCTTTGACATCTCCGAAGTTACCTGTTTCACGATGGCAGTGGAAATGGCTTCTACCAGTGATCAAATTTATGGTCAGATCTTAGAACTGTGTTTCTTTGATTTCGTTATGCTTGTCTCTCACTCATTTTACCGTTGTAAATTAATGTCATATAGCTTTTCCATGCATTTACAACTTTGTTCAGTTTATTTCATTGGTCAATAATAATAATAATAAAACCATATTTATATAGCACCCTTTTCATACATTTGTATCCTCAAAGGTGCTTTACAGTACATAAAACAATTAAATAAAACATTGAAATAAAATGATATAAACATAAGATACAATACATATGCTAAATAAGTATAAAACATCAGTTTCAGGGCATATTAAAACTATATATAAAAACCCATTTCAACTTGATGGAGGCTAGTTACTGAAAAGCTGATGGAAAAAATGTGTTTTCAATGACATTTTGAAGTCGCAGAGTGATTTACAATCCCTCACATGTTCTGGAAGTGCATTCCACAGTTTCGGAGCAGTTGACATGAAGCACCGATCCACGTACCTAACAGTTCGACTCTTAGGAACTACTAGAGTGACCGATCGTTGTATAGACCTAAGATTTCGGGTAGGTCTATATACCTCTAGTAATCGTTTGATATAAATTGGGCACTCATCATATAAGACCTTGTAAGTATAAGTAAGTATCTTAAACTGTGCCCTATGCTGCACAGGCAACCAGTGTAGTTCTCGTGGTATTGGAGTGATGTGGTTGTAACGAGAGGTCCTGGATATGAGATGTGCGGCAATGTTCTGAACTTGTTGGAGCTTGCTCAGAACTGTCTTTGGTATACCAGCCAGGAGAGCGTTACAGTAATCTAACCTTGATGTAACTCGGGAGTTCACAAGTGATTTAGCTGCTTCTGTTGTTCAATATTTTCTGGCCTGTTTGCCGCAACTGTGCATAGCAAGATCTACTAATAGAGTTCACTTGTAGCTCCATATCCATCTTGGAGTCAAACATGACACCAAGATTTCGAACGCAGGTTGAAGGATTAATTTATGAGTCTCCCACTGCAACTGAAATGTTTTTAATGAGGTTTGCATTACATCCGGATGCGAACACAATGACCTCGGTCGTATCCGTGTTAAGTTTCAACATGTTGCCATGCATCCAAGACACGATGTCGTATAGACAACGCTCAATACGCCGTAATGTCTCTGCCTGTCGTTATGCCCCTAGGCTTAAAAGACAGGTAAAGTTGAGAGTCATCCGCATAAAAATGGTGATCAAGTCCAAGTCCATGATATCTACAGATGGAACCAATTGGTTTTGTGTACATTGTGTAGAATCTGGGACCCAGCACTGATCCTTGACGCACACTAAAAGTCATTTCCACTGGCTTTGACTTGGCACCATCTATGCAGACCATTTGGTGACGATTATTGAGATAAGATGATATCCGGCCTAGTGATTTGCCTGTTATTCCGAAAAGATGTTCTAGTCGGTGCAACAGGATAGAGTGTTCGATAGTGCCAAAAGCAGTGGAGAGATCCAGCATCACAAGGATAGTCACGTCATTTTGGTCTAAAGATTGTAGTATATCTGTTTGTACCTTCAGTAGTGTATATTCCGTGGAATGGAACTGCCTATATGCTGGCTGATGTTCTTCATGAAGGTCATTTACTGTTAAATGATCTTCAATACGGGAGTTCACTACCTTTTCAATAACTTTTCAAACAAAAGGCAAATTGGAATTGCAATTTAATAACCAGGTAGACAGATCTGTCATAGTTGAGACACACGTGAATTTGCAAGAAAATTTTAAAAGTTTATTCAAATTGTTAAGAAGAATTTATTTTCTGTCTTTACATTGAAAATTTATACAACGTCTGTATTATAACAAATTGTGAAATTTAAAACATTGTTTGCATTCGGAACTCCTTATGTATTCCCCAAACTGAACTCGTGTTTAACCCATAAATATTACATGGTGGAAAATTTAAACTTTAATTCTGGATTTTAAAAGCTTTACATGTATAATGTTTTCGACTGGAAATTATACGCAGTCAGAATCAGCAGTCCTATAAATACACAAAACAGTGGGTGTCCAACAAATCGACAAATTTACAGGAGAAGTCATCAAACAACACTGACAAACTTACATCAGAAGTCATCAAACAACACTGACAAACTTACATCAGAAGTCATCAAACAACATTAACAAACTTACATCAGAAGTCATCAAACAACACTGACAAACTTACATCAGAATCATCAAACAACACTGACAAACTTACATCAAAATCATCAAACAACACTGACAAACTTACATCAGAAGTCATCAAACAACACTGACAAACTTACAACAGAGGTCATCAAACAACACTGACAAACTTACATCAGAAGTCATCAAACAACATTAACAAACTTACATCAGAATCATCAAACAACATTGACAAACTTACATCAGAAGTCATCAAACAACATTAGCAAACTTACATCAGAATCATCAAACAACATTGACAAACTTACATCAGAATCATCAAACAACATTGACAAACTTACATCAGAATCATCAAACAACATTGACAAACTTACATCAGAATCATCAAACAACACTGACAAACTTACATCAGAAGTCATCAAACAACATTAGCAAACTTACATCAGAAGTCATCAAACAACATTGACAAACTTACATCAGAATCATCAAACAACACTGACAAACTTACATCAGGATCATCAAACAACATTAACAAACTTACATCAGAAGTCATCAAACAACACTGAAAAACTTACATCAGAATCATCAAACAACACTGACAAACTTACATCAGAAGTCATCAAACAACACTGACAAACTTACATCAGAATCATCAAACAACACTGAAAAACTTACATCAGAAGTCATCAAACAACACTGACAAACTTACAACAGAGGTCATCAAACAACACTGACAAACTTACATCAGAAGTCATCAAACAACACTGACAAACTTACATCAGAAGTCATCAAACAACATTGACAAACTTACACCAGGGGCCCATTTCACAAAAAGGCCTACGCCAAGGCGTAAGCTTAGTCGGGCGTAAAAACAGGTCTAAGCCATAAAACCGGACTAAGTTGCGTGTCATAAAACAGACTACATTTGCACCTGACTGAATTTATGGCTTAAATCTACACCTGCTTATGACTAGGTGTAACTCTTAGTCTGCAGGAAAAATGGCGACTGTTGTGATTTCATAAATTTTCTGAGTTACTGTCAACTACTGATTATAATACACTTATCAAATTTTGTAGTTTCATTTCTAAAATTTACGATGAAATCTGTCATCCCTAATTTATTTTTAATCTAGAACACTCTGTGCTTTTCACGTGTACCTTGTATGTTGTGGTTATTTGTATATACGTTGTTTTTTTTAACCTCATGTATCATATGTAGTGGTTCGAGAGAAATAAATGAACTTGAACTTGGTACCCTTATAACTCTTGTTTGTGAATAGCACCAATGAGCCGGGTATTAGTTTCATAATAGAATCTACCATATTTTTAATTCATACAAACAGCTGAAAAGTCAAAATGATTTCAATTTAAAAGAACTGCGGCTCAATGTGGTGTATTTTTCTACGGATACAGATACAGAATCTTTATCTATAGTCGAATATTATCTAATATAAAGAACTTGTATTTCGACGACAGACATAAAAACAGTACAAAGCATAACAACAAAAGATATACGACAAAAATAAAAACAAGAAAAAAATATTTTAAAACACATATGCCGCAAGCATTGATAGTCGAACTTATCACTAGATTTATGAGATTGGATCAAAGGATCTATAATTAGAAATACATTGAAATTTCCACCATATCTCTTGACATTGTCATGTACAAGTCATTTTATGCATGCAAGGTGTGTAAAAAAAAAACGCATGGCTATGAAATAAAATATATATATAGTTTCTTTGAAAATCGTGTATATTAACTTCAGATTTTATCGTAACGTAATATCATAGACTGAATCTAATTATGATTTTCAAAGAAAAGAGTACATGTAATTTAATTCCTCTGGTCAAAACATTTTTAGATAATCTGTTTGAAGTACAATTCATTGCAGAACTTTGTAGTAAAACCTAAAGTTACATCTGCTATTTCATAATGTATGACAAATATTCATGTAGTGAAAATGTTGTTTCGGGAGGGGGGGGGGACTAATGGGCAATTACGGTACATAGAATTTGACGATAATATTGAATGCTTTCAATTTTGAAGAATTTTAATTAATGCATGCCATTCAATTAGTACATGTAAGGAAATCATGGAACCTAAAATGTTATACGCACATTTTCAAGAATTTTACTATCAAAAACGTCAATGAAAACCGAGTATAAAATGCATCCACTGATCTACATGTATATAAGTTACAATTGTATGTCCTATATGCAGAAGGAAGTGGGGGAATTAATTAAATTACAAGAACAATTGTTTTAAACATTCTTTCCTTTTTCTAAACCTTTTAGACTTGACTACTTACTGTCTGGTGATTTCCTTCCATATTCTCCTTTTCTTTTCTGATGTTATTTCGGGCGAAAATTTGGCGAATAAAATCTCTTTATTTTCGCGAATCGACGACGCGAGAACTTGTAGTTCATCGTCTATCCAATTTGGTTTTCGTTTGCTTATCTTACTATCTAAATCTCACGCCATTATTGTCTTCAACACTGAATCAGACGACAGATGCAATGCTAGAGATAAATGTTTTCCTGCAATGCATTGCTGATATGTACACCGGCATAAGTTATACATGAAATATACGTGCATTAAAAATATACATGTAAATACATGTATGTACAAGTACATGTAAGCCTCCCTCATTTATGCTGTCGATTGATAATTACGACATAATTCAAGTCATAAATTATTTTGCACTTTAATTATTATTAATGCATCTTTTTTTTTTCAAATAGTTTATACATGCAATTATACATGTAGATACATGTACCTTGATATTCTATTTATTCATGCTTTAAAACCTCATTTCATATAAAAAGTACAATTTATAAATTACAATGACAATAATAATAATAATAATCATGATAAAATTTATATCGCGCCATATATTCTAGGCGCTTTACAAACAAGATATACTTGTATTATATAATGTAGGTAGATATACGCATTACAAATAAATATAGAAATAGAAAGTGAGTTGGATTGAATACATACTATTACCCGTATAAATGGCGTAATAAATGTTTTAAACTCTCTCTCTCTCTCTCTCTGCCTCTCTCTCTCTGCCCCCTCTCTCTTTCTCTCTCTTTCTCTTTCTCTCTCTCTCTCTCTCTCTCTCTCTCTCTCTCTCTCTCTCTCTCTCTCTCTCTCTCTCTCTCTCTCTCTCTCTCTCTCTCTCTCTCTCTCGCTCTCTCTCTCTCTCTCCTCTCTCTCTCTCTCTCTCTCTCTCTCTCTCTCTCTGTCACCTTGCTCCCACGGAATTTTAAACGGCGAACATTGTACATTTAATAAAGACCTTTTTAAATAATGAATACTATAGTGCTCTTTTTTACGTAATAAAACTTTTCTTCTGATATGAGCATATGCAAAAATGCACCACTTATATAAAAATCAAGTAGTTCATTGAAACGTGAATTATGAGTTTTTCTTCAGTAGAAAAAAAACGTCACAAATGTTTATCTTACCGCGGGTGGTTATTTTGCGGATCTAATAAAAAAGAGAATCTTAATTTATGCTAGTTATTAATCAGTCTCTGTTGAAGATGTGTTTCCTTAATCTCAATCCATATGCCACACGCATATACACGAAATATTTATCTATTACATTACATTTGTATGTATATGCCACTAATTTCTCAGCAAGAAAAGATTTGTGATCCACCACAATGTTTTAAAATAATCTCAAACCCAAAAGCACATAGCAAATGCGCATGCTCAAAGTGTGGTCTAAGTCAGTGTACTATATTTGGCTTACGTCCAGAATTGCACTCCTTTGTGAAACGCGATTTGGGCTGGACTAAAATTTGGCGTAAATTAGTTAGTCGGCCTAAGTTACGCCCTAAATTTACACCTTTTTGTGAAACGGGCCCCAGAAGTCATCAAACAACATTAACAAACTTACATCAGAAGTCATCAAACAACACTGACAAACTTACATCAGAATAATCAAAGCAATACATAATCAATCAATCAATCAAACAACATTGACAAACTTACATCAGAAGTCATCAAACAACACTGACAAACTTACATCAGAAGTCATCAAACAACACTGACAAACTTACATCAGAAGTCATCAAACAACATTAACAAACTTACATCAGAAGTAATCAAACAACACTGACAAACTTACATCAGAATCATCAAACAACATTGATAAACTTACATCAGAAGTCACCAAACAACACTGATAAACTTACATCAGAATCATCAACAACACTGACAAACTTACATCAGAAGTCATCAAAGAACACTAAGAAACTTACATTAGAAGTCATCAAACAACACTGACAAACTTACTTCAGAAGTCATCTAACAACACTGACAAACTTACATCAGAAGTCATCAAACAACACTAAGAAACTTACATCAGAAGTCATCAAACAACACTGACAAACTTACATCAGAAGTCATCAAACAACATTAACAAACTTACATCAGAAGTCATCAAACAACATTAACAAACTTACATTAGAAGTCATCAAACAACACTGACAAACTTACATCAGAACTCATCAAACAACACTGACAAACTTACATTAGAAGTCATCAAACAACACTGACAAACTTACATCAGAAGTCATCAAACAACACTGACAAACTTACATCAGAAGTCATCAAACAACATTAACAACCTTACATTAGAAGTCATCAAACAACACTGACAAACTTACATCAGAAGTCATCAAACAACACTGACAAACTTACATCAGAAGTTATCAAACAACACTGACAAACTTACATCAGAAGTCATCAAACAACACTGACAAACTTACATCAGAAGTCATCAAACAACACTGATAAACTTACATCAGAAGTCATCTAACAACACTGACAAACTTACATCAGAAGTCATCTAACAACACTGACAAACTTACATCAGAAGTCATCAAACAACACTGACAAACTTACATCAGAAGTCATCAAACAACACTGACAAACTTACATCAGAAGTCATCAAAAACACTGACAAACTTACATCAGAAGTCATCAAACAACATTAACAAACTTACATCAGAAGTCATCAAACAACACTGACAAACTTACATCAGAAGTCATCAAACAACACTGACAAACTTACATCAGAATCATCAAACAACACTGACAAACTTACATCAGAAGTCATCAAACAACACTGACAAACTTACATCAGAATCATTAAACAACACTGACAAACTTACATCAGAATCATCAAACAACACTGACAAACTTACATCAGAAGTCATCAAACAACACTGACAAACTTACATCAGAGGTCATCAAACAACACTGACAAACTTACATCAGAAGTCATCAAACAACACTGACAAACTTACATCAGAGGTCATCAAACAACACTGACAAACTTACATCAGAAGTCATCAAACAACACTGACAAACTTACATCAGAAGTCATCAAACAACACTGACAAACTTACATCAGAAGTCATCAAATAACACTGACAAACTTACATCAGAAGTCATCAAACAACACTGACAAACTTACATGAGAAGTCATCAAACAACATTAGCAAACTTACATCAAAATCATCAAACAACATTGACAAACTTACATCAGAAGTCATCAAACAACACTGACAAACTTACATCAGAGGTCATCATACAACATTAACAAACTTACATCAGAATCATCAAACAACATTGACAAACTTACATCAGAATCATCAAACAACACTGACAAACTTACATCAGAAGTCATCAAACAACATTAGCAAACTTACCTCAGAATCATCAAACAACATTGACAAACTTACATCAGAATCATCAAACAACATTAACAAACTTACATCAGAAGTCATCAAACAACACTGACAAACTTACATCAGAAGTAATTAAACAACACTGACCAACTTACATCAGAATCATTAAACAACACTGACAAACTTACATCAGAATCATCAAACAACACTGACAGACTTACATCAGAAGTCATCAAAGAACACTAAGAAACTTACATTAGAAGTCATCAAACAACACTGACAAACTTACTTCAGAAGTCATCTAACAACACTGACAAACTTACATCAGAAGTCATCAAACAACACTAAGAAACTTACATCAGAAGTCATCAAACAACACTGACAAACTTACATCAGAAGTCATCAAACAACACTGACAAACTTACATCAGAAGTCATCAAACAACACTGACAAACTTACATCAGAAGTCATCAAACAACACTGACAAACTTACATCAGAAGTCATCAAACAACACTGACAAACTTACATCAGAAGTCATCAAACAACACTGACAAACTTACTTCAGAAGTCATCTAACAACACTGACAAACTTACATCAGAAGTCATCAAACAACACTAAGAAACTTACATCAGAAGTCATCAAACAACACTGACAAACTTACATCAGAGGTCATCAAACAACACTGACAAACTTACATCAGAAGTCATCAAACAACACTGACAAACTTACATCAGACGTCATCAAACAACACTGACAAACGTACATCAGAAGTCATCAAACAACACTGACAAACTTACATCAGAAGTCATCAAACAACACTGACAAACTTACATCAGAATCATCAAACAACATTAATAAACTTACATTAGAAGTCATCAAACAACACTGACAAACTTACATCAGAAGTCATCAAACAACACTGACAAACTTACATCAGAAGTCATCAAACAACACTGACAAACTTACATCAGAAGTCATCAAACAACACTGACAAACTTACACCAGAAGTCATCAAAAACACTGACAAACTTACATCAGAAGTCATCAAACAACATTAACAAACTTACATCAGAAGTCATCAAACAACACTGACAAACTTACATCAGAAGTCATCAAACAACACTGACAAACTTACATCAGAATCATCAAACAACACTGACAAACTTACATCAGAAGTCATCAAACAACACTGACAAACTTACATCAGAATCATTAAACAACACTGACAAACTTACATCAGAATCATCAAACAACACTGACAAACTTACATCAGAAGTCATCAAACAACACTGACAAACTTACATCAGAGGTCATCAAACAACACTGACAAACTTACATCAGAAGTCATCAAACAACACTGACAAACTTACATCAGAGGTCATCAAACAACACTGACAAACTTACATCAGAAGTCATCAAACAACACTGACAAACTTACATCAGAAGTCATCAAACAACACTGACAAACTTACATCAGAAGTCATCAAATAACACTGACAAACTTACATCAGAAGTCATCAAACAACACTGACAAACTTACATGAGAAGTCATCAAACAACATTAGCAAACTTACATCAAAATCATCAAACAACATTGACAAACTTACATCAGAAGTCATCAAACAACACTGACAAACTTACATCAGAGGTCATCATACAACATTAACAAACTTACATCAGAATCATCAAACAACATTGACAAACTTACATCAGAATCATCAAACAACACTGACAAACTTACATCAGAAGTCATCAAACAACATTAGCAAACTTACCTCAGAATCATCAAACAACATTGACAAACTTACATCAGAATCATCAAACAACATTAACAAACTTACATCAGAAGTCATCAAACAACACTGACAAACTTACATCAGAAGTAATTAAACAACACTGACCAACTTACATCAGAATCATTAAACAACACTGACAAACTTACATCAGAATCATCAAACAACACTGACAGACTTACATCAGAAGTCATCAAAGAACACTAAGAAACTTACATTAGAAGTCATCAAACAACACTGACAAACTTACTTCAGAAGTCATCTAACAACACTGACAAACTTACATCAGAAGTCATCAAACAACACTAAGAAACTTACATCAGAAGTCATCAAACAACACTTACAAACTTACCTCAGAAGTCATCTAACAACACTGACAAACTTATATCAGAAGTCATCAAACAACACTGACAAACTTACATCAGAAGTCATCAAACAACACTGACAAACTTACATCAGAAGTCATCAAACAACACTGACAAACTTACATCAGAAGTCATCAAACAACACTGACAAACTTACATCAGAAGTCATCAAACAACACTGACAAACTTACATCAGAAGTCATCAAACAACACTGACAAACATACATCAGAAGTCATCAAACAACACTGACAAACTTACTTCAGAAGTCATCTAACAACACTGACAAACTTACATCAGAAGTCATCAAACAACACTAAGAAACTTACATCAGAAGTCATCAAACAACACTGACAAACTTACATCAGAGGTCATCAAACAACACTGACAAACTTACATCAGAAGTCATCAAACAACACTGACAAACTTACATCAGACGTCATCAAACAACACTGACAAACGTACATCAGAAGTCATCAAACAACACTGACAAACTTACATCAGAAGTCATCAAACAACACTGACAAACTTACATCAGAATCATCAAACAACATTAATAAACTTACATTAGAAGTCATCAAACAACACTGACAAACTTACATCAGAAGTCATCAAACAACACTGACAAACTTACATCAGAAGTCATCAAACAACACTGACAAACTTACATCAGAATCATCAAACAACACTGACAAACTTACATCAGAAGTCATCAAACAACACTGACAAACTTACATCAGAAGTCATCAAACAACACTGACAAACTTACATCAGAATCATCAAACAACATTAACAAACTTACATCAGAAGTCATCAAACAACACTGACAAACTTACATCAGAAGTCATCTAACAACACTGACAAACTTACATCAGAAGTCATCAAACAACACTGACAAACTTACATCAGAAGTCATCAAACAACACTGACAAACTTACATCAGAAGTCATCAAACAACACTGACAAACTTACATCAGAAGTCATCAAACAACACTGACAAACTTACATTAGAAGTCATCAAACAACACTGACAAACTTACATCAGAAGTCATCAAACAACACTGACAAACTTACATCAGAAGTCATCAAACAACACTGACAAACTTACATCAGAAGTCATCAAACAACACTGACAAACTTACATCAGAGGTCATCAAACAACACTGACAAACTTACATCAGAAGTCATCAAACAACACTGACAAACTTACTTCAGAAGTCATCAAACAACACTGACAAACTTACATCAGAAGTCATCAAACAACACTGACAAACTTACATCAGAATCATCAAACAACATTAATAAACTTACATTAGAAGTCATCAAACAACACTGACAAACTTACATCAGAAGTCATCAAACAACACTGACAAACTTACATCAGAAGTCATCAAACAACACTGACAAACTTACATCAGAATCATCAAACAACACTGACAAACGTACATCAGAAGTCATCAAACAACACTGACAAACTTACATCAGAAGTCATCAAACAACACTGACAAACTTACATCAGAATCATCAAACAACATTAACAAACTTACATCAGAAGTCATCAAACAACACTGACAAACTTACATCAGAAGTCATCAAACAACATTGACAAACTTACATCAGAATCATCAAACAACACTAACAAACTTACATCAGAGGTCATCAAAGAACGTTATTTAGAATTTGTGAGATGACAGTCGTCGTTTGGCTGCTTTTCATTTACACATAAAAGGCCCAGCTTTAATGTGGTTCAGCTTGTTTTCCGATGACATCAAGACAAAGGGGCTTCCTTGAAATCTGCTTTCAAATTCCTATATGTAAAGAAAGACGTCTTTGATTCTAGCATGGTAGCTGGAGGTGTCATGTTTGATAGTTTCAACGTTTGTCCTTCACAGCCCATTGACGATTATCACAGTAGAATTCTGGACAAAGGGATGCGATAACGAAAGTCTGAAAAGGGACATGATTGCAAAGTTTGTGAACTGTCTATCGCAGCAATTGGCGTTTCTTCTGCGCACATCTGCGGCAATGTCAATCACAGAAGTGTATGGCTACCAGGAAGTTGTTCCCACTGTCGCTGCAGTACAACCGTTGTCCACGTCGCAGAAGGATAACACGATAATGGAAAAGATGTCTTCCTTAATGGGCAGGATATTAATGTCAAAGAACATTTTCCTTTTACAATTTTCTATAGTTTATTTCATCAGTCACTTTGATATCTATGTAAGCGTAAACGTCAAAGTTGAAACGTGTGGGTTTGCAAGAAAATTCTAAAACTTTATTATATATAAATTATATTATCATTAAGTAGCTTTTATTTTCTGTCTTTATATTGAACATGTATAGAACTTTTCAGTTGGAATCAGTCCTCCTCACTCCTTGCTTGTCGTAAGAGGTGACTAAATGGGGCGGTCCATTGAGAAAGTCCGTGTCACAGCAGGTGTGGCACGATAATGATCCCCCTTGATCAAAGGCCATTAGCGCTGAGCATAGGCCTAAAATTTGCAACCCTTCACTGTCAATGGTGACGTCTCCATATGAGTGAAAAATTCTCGAGCGGGACGTTACACAATTGCAATATATACACAACCAAACACAAACGAGTATCTTATGTTAAACAATTGTTTGGGTTTTTCTCGACATTAAAAAGAAGAAAATCACAAACTACTATGATTTTGTAATATCCCCCCCCCCCACAAGAAAGCAATACAGTCCGTATTTTCTTTTGTGTAGTTTGATGTTTTTGTAGGCTTTTACTGTACAGGGAGATTACTCTAACTCTCTTAAACAACTTGTTTCAGGTCATCTGCATTTTTGATCTCGTTTGCACTCGAACTTTCATCTCTTTCTATAACAGTACGACATTTAACTCCGGAAACGACAAAGTCCAGACTCTTTGCTGCCCATTATGATAAAGATTTTGAGAAAAATCAAAGTACATGTGGTGGAATTTTTAGTAATAAGTCATAGTCCAAGGTTTGGCTTACACATCCTTGTACAATAATTAATATCAGTGGGCTTACACATCCTTGTACAATATTTAATATCAGCGGGCTTACACATCCTTGTAGAATGATAGATATCAGTGGGCTTTCACATCCTTGTAGAATAATAGATATCAGTGGGCTTACACATCCTTGTATAATAATAGATATCAGCGGGCTTACACATCCTTGTATAATAATAGATATCAGTGGGCTTACACATCCTTGTAGAGAAATAGATATCAGCGGGCTTACACATCCTTGTAGAATAATAGATATCAGCGGGCTTACACATCCTTGTAGAATAATAGATATCAGTGGGCTTACACATCCTTGTAGAATGATAGATATCAGCGGGCTTACACATCCTTGTAGAATAATAGATATCAGTGGGCTTACACATCCTTGTAGAATAATAGATATCAGTGGGCTTACACATCCTTGTAGAATAATAGATATCAGTGGGCTTACACATCCTTGTAGAATAATAGATATCAGTGGGCTTACACATCCTTGTAGAATAATAGATATCAGTGGGCTTACACATCCTTGTAGAATAATAGATATCAGTGGGCTTACATATCCTTGTAGAATAATAGATATCAGTGGGCTTACACATCCTTGTAGAGTAATAGATATCAGTCGGCTTACACATCCTTATAGAATAATAGATATCAGTGGGCTTACACATTCTTATAGAATAATAGATATCAGTAGGCTTACACATCCTTGTAGAATAATAGATATCAGTGGGCTTACACATCCTTGTAGAATGATAGATATCAGCGGGCTTACACATCCTTGTAGAATAATAGATATCAGTAGGCTTACACATCCTTGTAGAATAATAGATATCAGTGGGCTTACACATCCTTGTAGAATAATAGATATCAGTGGGCTTACACATCCTTGTAGAATAATAGATATCAGTGGGCTTACACATTCTTATAGAATAATAGATATCAGTAGGCTTACACATCCTTGTAGAATAATAGATATCAGTGGGCTTACACATCCTTGTAGAATGATAGATATCAGCGGGCTTACACATCCTTGTAGAATAATAGATATCAGTGGGCTTACACATCCTTGTAGAATAATAGATATCAGTGGGCTTACACATCCTTGTAGAATAAAAGATATCAGTGGGCTTACACATCCTTGTAGAATAATAGATATCAGTGGGCTTACACATCCTTGTAGAATAATAGATATCAGTGGGCTTACACATCCTTGTAGAATAATAGATATCAGTGGACTTACATATCCTTGTAGAATAATAGATATCAGTGGGCTTACACATCCTTGTAGAGTAATAGATATCAGTCGGCTTACACATCCTTATAAAATAATAGATATCAGTGGGCTTACACATTCTTATAGAATAATAGATATCAGTAGGCTTACACATCCTTGTAGAATAATAGATATCAGTGGGCTTACACATCCTTATAGAATAATAGATATCAGTGGGCTTACACATCCTTGTAGAGTAATAGATATTAGCGGGCTTACACATCCTTATAGAATAATATATATCAGTGGCCTTACACATCCTTATAGAATAATAGATATCAGTGGGCTTACACATCCTTGTAGAGAAATAGATATCAGCGGGCTTACACATCCTTGTAGAGTAATAGATATCAGTGGGCTTACACATCCTTATAGAATAATAGATATCAGTGGGCTTACACATTCTTATAGAATAATAGATATCAGTAGGCTTACACATCCTTGTAGAATAATAGATATCAGTGGGCTTACACATCCTTATAGAATAATAGATATCAGTGGGCTTACACATCCTTATAGAATAATAAATATCAATGGGCTTACATATCCTTATAGAATGATAGATATCAGTGGGCTTACACATCCTTGTAGAGTAATAGATATCAGTGAGCTTACACATCCTTATAGAATGATAGATATCAGTGGGCTTACATATCCTTGTAGAGTAATAGATATCAGTGGGCTTACACATCCTTGTAGAATAATAGATATCAGTGGGCTTACACATCCTTGTAGAGTAATAGATATCAGTGGGCTTACACATCCTTGTAGAGTAATAGATATTAGCGGGCTTATACATCCTTCTAGAGTAATAGATATCAGCGGGCTTATACATCCTTGTAGAGTAATAGATATCAGTGGGCTTACACATCCTTGTAGAGTAGTAGATATTAGCGGGCTTATACATCCTTGTAGAGTAATAGATATCAGCGGGCTTATACATCCTTGTAGAGTAATAGATATCAGTGGGCTTACACATCCTTGTAGAGTAGTAGATATCAGCGGGCTTGCACATCCTTGTAGAGTAATAGATATCAGTGGGCTTACATATCCTTGTAGGGTAATAGATATCAGCGGGCTTACACATCCTTGTAGAGTAATAGATATCAGTGGGCTTACACATCCTTGTAGAGTAATAGATATCAGCGGGCTTACACATCCTTGTAGAGTAATAGATATCAGCGGGCTTACACATCCTTGTAGAGTAATAGATATCAGTCGGCTTACACATCCTTATAGAATAATAGATATCAGTTGGCTTACACATCCTTATAGAATAATAGATATCAGTCGGCTTACACATCCTTATAGAATAATAGATATCAGTCGGCTTACACATCCTTATAGAATAATAGATATCAGTGGGCTTACACATCCTTATAGAATAATAGATATCAGTCGGCTTACACATCCTTATAGATATCAGTGGGCTTACACATCCTTATAGATATCAGTGGGCTTACACATCCTTATAGAATAATAGATATCAGTCGGCTTACACATCCTTGTAGAGTAATAGATATCAGCGGGCTTATACATCCTTATAGAATAATAGATATCAGTGGGCTTACACATCCTTATAGAATAATAGATATCAGTCGGCTTACACATCCTTATAGAATAATAGATATCAGTCGGCTTACATATCCTTATAGAATAATAGATATCAGTGGGCTTACACATCCTTATAGAATAATAGATATCAGTCGGCTTACACATCCTTATAGAATAATAGATATCAGTCGGCTTACACATCCTTATAGAATAATAGATATCAGTCGGCTTACACATCCTTATAGATATCAGTGGGCTTACACATCCTTATAGATATCAGTGGGCTTACACATCCTTATAGAATAATAGATATCAGTCGGCTTACACATCCTTGTAGAGTAATAGATATCAGCGGGCTTATACATCCTTATAGAATAATAGATATCAGTGGGCTTACACATCCTTATAGAATAATAGATATCAGTGGGCTTACACATCCTTATAGAATAATAGATATCAGTGGGCTTACACATCCTTATAGAATAATAGATATCAGTGGGCTTACACATCCTTATAGAATAATAGATATCAGTGGGCTTACACATCCTTGTAGAGTAATAGATATCAGCGGGCTTACACATCCTTGTAGAGTAATAGATATCAGCGGGCTTACACATCCTTGTAGAGTAATAGATATCAGTGGGCTTACACATCCTTATAGAATAATAGATATCAGTCGGCTTACACATCCTTGTAGAGTAATAGATATCAGCCTCCAAAAGCAAAAAATCTTTGTGGTTTCTGTTGGCTACATTATAACCTTTTTAATCCTTTAATCACGATCATCGGTATTTATCTTGATTGGTGCAATTTTGAATCAACTGGATTAGATAATCAGTATCCCCAAAGAGACCTGTATTTAGCAGTCAGATGAAGGTCCACAGTGGGGAGTTTTCAATAATAATCAGGGTTTTTCTACACCTTTAAGATATTTTCATCCAAGAATGTCTGCCATGTCTTTGCTTATAGTTAGAATTTGCTAATACTATAATTTTTGGACATTTTCGGGCATAACAGAAAAAACTTCCACGTGTTTTCTAGATATAATTTTTTGAAACTGATCTTGAAAACAGAGAATATGTGGAAAACTTGGGAGACCAACAGAATCATATTGGACATGCTGAAAATGTGACATAAAATTGTCCGCGTCTTTTTAATTTGTTTCGAATGACGAATTTGATTTCTGGACGTGTCGATTTGTGACCGAAACCCGAAAACAAGATGGTGAGTACATATTTTACACTATTTTAATGAAGAGTTAGTTATGGGACATAACAGTTACGTCGGAGAGAGAGAGAGAGAGAGAGCAGTAAAACGTGGGAAATGATAACAAATTTTAACCATTTGACAGAATTTGTGAGGACCGAACGCACTATGAGTTAAAAAACCCTGTCCTCACAAATACGTCCGCATAAATTTTACCTACAGCATGTAAAAATTTAGATACAAAATTTCGTATTAAATTAGTGAGGATAAGTGGTGTGAGAACTAATATTCTATCTCCATCACTATTTTCACAATTCGAAAGAGAGTATTAGATAAACTTTTAAAGATGTTCATATAGCTATTCCTTGCATAATGCTATGTATTTATTGTCTTCTAGAGATTGTGAGGACGTCCTCACTATCCAGGGTAGATCGGAGAGAGAGAGAGAGAGAGAGAGAGAGAGAGTATCCAGTACACTGTACATTTATATCCCTCTGTCAGCATGTCTATCTCCTGTCTATGTTGGTCGCCCAAGCCACCAAAGCGTTTGTGTTGTTTCTTATCTTAACATTCAATGTTCTATGCCAATTCTGTTCACTGAAACCCTGTGGCCAGAAACATTACGCCCTGTGTTTGATTGTTACCAATCTGGTTTAATGATTACAAATGCAAACGCGTGATTACCCAACCATGGAGCTTGGACTTGGGGTGTACCAAGTGATTTGGTATGGACCGAAATCCTTTGTTCGAGGTGTGAAACACGTACTAAACAGAGGTTGTGGTTTTTTCATCATTAAACGCTCGGCAATAGGAATTACGAAGTGAGAGCTATGGATTTTTCGGAGGTCTTGCGTCGCAGCTGGCGTTGATATTTTTTTTTTTTTAAAAACCTCATTGCTACGACCCTGAGCACTAAACATAGATCTAAATTTGTGCTACTTCACCTATAACTGGTGACGATGGATATAGGTGAAAGATTCTCTACGAGACGTAAAACAATCAATCTATTCACTTAGTTCATTTGATCGAAACTCCTCTAAATTTTGCCAGCTATTAAATAAAGGAATCCTTCGGAACATTTTTCTTTTCCCGGAAAGAAGTCGGACATGCGCAAATAACATTTTAAATTCTTACACTTTCCCAAACCCTTTCGGCTCATAATTTTGGTGTTTGCACGTCTGTTTCTTGTTTGTATGTGTTTTGGTTTGCCGCTATACTTTATTGAATGCATGAACGAATATGCAGTGGCAACAGGAAATAGCCATATATCATGAACTCCCATGTATGTACGCATGGACATTTTTACTAGCGCCCGAGTCGACACTTTCCGCAAGGTTACATAGTAAACATTCCTTCTCTGAATTGACCGACTGACTTTTATGAGAAAACAAAACACACTTGCTCTCGGATCTTTCAGTGACGTTGCGCGGAAAAAAATACCGTCCTCGTAAGACGATGTTGTAAAATTTCTACTGTATACTTTCAACAATAATAAATAGCATGCGATTTCATTGCACATGCGATTTCTTGATTGAAAAGTTATTCACTTAACTAACAAATGGAGTGGGGTGTTAAAATACACTTTGAAATTTACTTTGACAAGCCCAATTTTATTACATTTCAATACTCTATTGATTGCAACAGTAATTTTTTTCTACTGAAAAGTTTCAGTCAGTAAAGGCAGGGAGAAGCCACTACGCTAGCATAATATAAATCTATTTCCTCTAATAGAAAAATAAGGATCAATATGGTCGTTGTTACAAAGAAGGGGGGGGGGGGTCGGTGAACCCCCACCCCTTTAACATGTAACATGCTTTTAAAATACGTGCACTCTTACTTTGCAATGACAACTACTTGTACAATTTTACTGCATTACATTTATTTGTAGTACAGTGTAATTATATACAGTATCACGATTTATCTATTGAATATACGTTATCTTTCTACCACGTATTGCAATGCAAACCAACCGATAAATTTCCTAAATATTACCTGCAGAAATTGAGGTCTTTAAAAATATTCTATAAATTCTCAGTAATCAAAATTACTGTGATAGAAATTTTATTATTAATTGGATATTTCTTATAACCTCTACTTACATATTAGATAATAGATATACAAACGGACTTTAAAATGCAACACACGTTTTTTTAATTTATTCATTGAAAACATTACATAGAAAACTTTTATTGCAAAATTTACCCAACATACATTGTGTTGATTTTCAAACCCCATCTCTTGATTTACCTGTGTTCATTGTTTGCGCGTTGTGAGTAGCATCGCGCGAAATTTTCAAGGCTTTTTTTTCAAACACGTTGAAAGGTAATAGAAGAGTTTTTCGCGATAAAACAACTTTGTTGGTGAAACACTAAAACAAAACATTCAAAACCAAGACTCTGCCGCGCTTAAGCAATGAAATTCACAATCAGGTACTTGGTATGCTGCAAGCAGGCGTTAATCAGCGTGAGGTTGCAAGGCGTTTTAATGTCCATCCTTTACAGCTAGCCGGTTCTTGTCACGATTCCATCAGACAGGATCCCTAGATGTTCGTCCAAGACCTGGTCAACCGTTTGTGACATCGCAACGGCGACAAGCGTTCATACGGCAACGTCATCTACGCATTAAGTTTACGGCCGCTGCGACCACGGCGAGAGAAATCATTGGACGTCATGGACGGTCTATTCATCCCGTAACCGTTTCCAGAATGGGATCCGCTGCAGATGACCTTATAAGGAGCTACAGCTTAAACAGCATCACCGACGGTGCAGATTGCAATGGGCAAGGCAGCATCTGACTCAACGTCAAAATTGGTCACATGTTGTGTTCTTAGATGAGCCAATATTTAACGTTAGCAACGCAGACGACAGATGTCGAGTTTACCGTCGTTTACATGAACGTTTTGCAGACAATTGTGTCCTCGAGAGCGACAGGTTTGGAGGGGGAGGCGTCATGGTCTGGGGTGCGATTAACCACAATTTTCGGTCAAAACTGGTCGTTTTAAATTGAACCCTCAATGCTAGGAGGTGTGTGGACGAAATTCTGCAGTCTCTGTTAGCACCATTGATGCAGCAGCATAGGCAAAGAAATGGGTTCATTTTCCAGCAGGACAATGCGCGCGCACGTACAGCAAGATTTACACAAAACATTTTTCAAACAAACGCCATTGACGTCATGATTGGCCCGCTATGTTCCCAGACTTGAATCCAATCGAGCATTTGTGGGACGAGCTAGGGAGACGTGTGCGCAGCCGCCAGCCTCATCCTCAGAATCCGCAAGAATTAGGGAGAGCCTTGTTGGAGGAATGGCAGAATATTCCTAAGAGGACCATTCGAAATGTTTGTCAATCAATGTCACGTCGCCTTCGCGCCGTTATCACTGCTAATGGTGGTCATACCCGGTACTAGTGAACAAAACCACCCCTCATTGACAATCATTTCAACTGTAGTCTCTTTGTGAATAAAATGATGTTCAAAATCAAAGAATAGTGTTCAGTTAACATTGTTTGTAATATAACACTATGGATTTGTTCATTAGATATATGAACAAATTTATAATATACAGATTTTAAAAAAAATACGACAGCATGATTTTCTCTTTGTATATTTTATGGATGAAAAACTGCCGTTTAAATTGTTACAGACTAACAAAACTGGCAGACTCTGATTAGGGACAAAACATGCTTGAGATGTCAATTCATAAAAACACACTTAAATCAAAGAGCTTCTCACTGTTACATAGTGGAGTTTATTATCTTACTACAAGATGTTTCCATTACATGTATGAATTTGGGAGGGACTAAATATATCCTATCAAGTTCTTTTATATGGAATAGAGCTTTTGTTTTAAAGAATACAAACTACAATGGTTCTTTTAAAAAGACCAAAGTGGTAGCAGCATATATACTGACGGACTTTTAAAACGCAACACTTGATAATTTTAATAATAATAATAATAATAATAAATTCTTTATTTAGACAGGATATCACAATTAGTATTACATACTAGTTCACATTGTGGTCCTGTATAAAAACATATTTACAGACAGATTAAATGAGAGGATAGAAAATCATAAGATATTTATACATAAAATATTTACACATGTACATTATCACTAAAAATAACAACAACAAAATACGCTGTTATTTTTATATGTCATAAAATAATGATGTGATTTTGGTAAGACAAGAAATCATTCCGGAATCGCCTATATACATAATATAATTTTGGAGTGCAAACGTAAATGAAGCATCGACTAAATTCATGACCGTTTATGAATGATATGATTGAATCCTTAAAACTGTCAATATTCTAAATGCTTATGAAAATATTTAAAGATTTTTTTCTCTAGCTGGTTAGTTTTAATTATAAGAATGAAACGCACAGGAACTGATCATGAACGGTCAATCCCGGGATCGCTATGAAAAATTATTCCATCGGGTTCGATATTTTGTGTTGACTTTCTTTCTGGACCGAAAAAAACTCTGTCATATGTCTTCCACAGCAAAGAAACTGACGATTATTTCAGTCGGAGGGCTGACGGGTGTGTTAGGAACATGGACGTACTCTCGTAGAGACGACAATGAAGACTCTAAATCATCCAAACTGACGACTAAAGTAAACAAGTCTGACCTAAGATTGAAGCAAGTCCAGGTGATTTTCCGTCATGGAGCTAGGACGCCCCTTCATCTTATTCCTGGTGTAGAAGAGGTCTGACGATTAGTTATATGTATATCTGATATGATATTTGATATGTTTATATCTATGTTGTTGTAACCCAACTAACTTATTAAGAACCGAAACTACGGTACCGCGCTATAAATGGACAAAGGATTTCCCCATTATATTGCAACAGGAAGGAGAAAATGCAACGGACCAGACCGGGATTCGAACACAGGCCCCCAGAATTTCTTTAGTTAGATGTTTTACCAACTGAGCTAACTGGCCACCGGTGATCAAACCTGTCTGACCGCTACATCCCTCCCTCCATAAATTGTCTTTGTCCTCAAAGACACATAACCCAGGTTGTTTTTGCCCATATCAAGACTTTTACCTGCAAATCCAGGGGTGATCAACGGCACCAAATGTAACAGGAAGGGAGAAACCGCAATAAACCAGAGTGGGATTCGAACCCGGGCCCCTGAATCTCTAGCCAGGTGCTCAACCAACTGAGCTAACCGGCCACTGGTGATCAACCAACTGAGCTAACCGGCCACTGGTGATCAAACCCAGTTGACGGCAACATTCCTCTCTCCTTAAATTGTCTTCATCCGTAAGACACACAACCCATGTTGTTTAGCCCCTGGTAGGACTGTCACCTGCAATTCCAGGGTTGGTCAATGGCAACAAATGTAACAGGAGGGGAGAAAATGTTGTGGTCAACTGGGTTTGATTGCTGGTGGCCAGATAGCTCAGTTGGTAGAGTACCAGACTAGAGAATTCAAGGGGCCTTGATTCGGATCATGTTCTGGTCCATTGCTTTTTCTTCCTTCCCGTTACAATATTTTTACAACAATGTCAGTCTACTACATTGATGACAATGAGAGTTATTTACAGGAATGAACTATGTATTTGAAAAGTACACACAGATAGTCAAATTCACACAGGAAACAGCATGATTTCATAATTAGATAAATGTCAGAACTGAGAATCTACCCAAGTCAAATAAATGTAACACAGTAAAATTTGATTAAAATGAATGGCAGACACAAGTCAATCATGAGAGTATGAGTGTAAAATCATCACATACAATGAACTATTTATTTAGTAATTCAAAATCTGATGCATTGGTCAACGTACCAAAAAATGAATGAAACACAAACCAAAATAATGTAAGAGGAATGCGTGACATTAGAGGCATATTGTTAATTGTTTTGTCCTGTCTATCCGAAACGTTAACCTTGTGCATCACTGAATGGTGATATGGTGGAGTTTTCATATTTTGTATATATAGATTTCTTATGGCAAGACCTTTCATTTCATACTATAATGTTTGACCTTGTGATTTTGACCTTCAGAACAGTATGGAGTAGACAAATAGATTTATGAAATACCTGTGCAGAAGCAGGTAAAGGAACAAAATTCACTTGCCCCACCCTGGATTAAGACATACCTTAAAATAATTGTAGGCCGAGGGACTTTGACAAAACTTTGAGGGGTTCAAGATATCCAAAGTTGTCCTCCAATTTCATTTTTAGTGACTTCCCTATGTTTCGCTATATGTTCAATTGCACTATAAATAATAATCATGTTGCTATCCCAGAAATAATTAATTAAAGATATTGTATAATTTAAAAAAAAAAAGCATTTCCATTCCTTTGTTTGTTCCATAAAACATTCCATTATATGTGAAGTTTCTCTATGAAATATAATAAACACACAGATCTTGTGCTTAAAATATCAAGCTTGAATAGGAGGTAGCTATTGTGTTGTAGATAAAAAACCATCATGTAACAAAATAAAACGACAAATTTTATATATATATATATATATATATATATATGTATATATATATATATATATATATATATATATATATATATATAACACTACATCAATGTTTTTAATATTGTACAGTGTACCGTCTGTTCCTCTAAATATCGGCAATCATCTGAAGCTTATTTGATGTCAGAGGTTGGAAGCTTATCATTATAGTGTTGAAAGTTTCTGTGCCTTGTTTTAGATGCAGCTGTCATCATAATTGTTTAGTATTAGTTTACCTTAAACCGTCATTATAACACTAGCAATAATATCGGTATAATTGGCTGCTTATTTGCCCATTTTCTGTGCGAAAAGTGCACTGAATACCCAAACTGTCATACCAATGACTACAACACGGAACATAGGGAGTTAGTTACGTAGCGTTCTTTATTTTACTTAAAAATTCATTTGCCCACAGACAAGTTCTTTTTGCAATTTTACCTGCCTGACTCTATAGTGTGGTTGACCAGGGTGTCAGCCAGTGCTGTTTGTCTACCCCTGTTGTAACAGGAAGGTAAGATTAGTCATATTGGTATTGAGGCATCCCCATATTGTGTGAATTCAAGTTTGGTTTGGTATTAAGTTGGAGCCACAATATGGGGTCAATTTTTTTTCATTGGAATAAAAATTGAAGAAAAAAAAGTTTCAAAAATCACAACAGCAGGGCCATGGTGACTCAAGTGAGCAAAGTTGTCCATGGGCCTCTTGTTAAGTCAGGCTGTTATTGTGTAACGTACTTGATGCAGCTCAGTAAGATTTATATTTTTACCAAAATGAAAATTTCAAGGATTGTCGTCAATTTAATGTAGTTGCAGAAAGGTGCACCTGTTAAACTGGATTAATGTTTTTAAAACACGATTTCTTTATGACATTGTGCATGGTGTCCATGATCCATAAATATGGCTGTTGATTTCAGGTGACATACGATAGTAAGAAATGGAAGAAATTCTTACCAGACACACTGTATGACTATGAAGTACTGAGAATTGATGGAAAAGGCAAACTTGATTCAAAGTATGAGGCCTATTATAAGAAACTGGGATTGTTAAAGGTAATTTGGGTTATACTGCTGTTGGTAATTGATCGTTAATTGGATAAAAAGACTAATCTGCTGCAGCAGATCACAAGTTCTAAAACAGCTATGCTTAATTGATCTCAATGTATCATTACAACAACGAAAAGACGGGAGGTGGTCAGAGATGTAGAGATGCGAATGCTGAAACATTTCATTGTTGTCTTAAAATACATACTAAAATATGTCATTTTATATGGGGATTATTAGATAAATTTTCAGGGTAATTATCAGGGAATTACATGTATATATTTTATACATTTACAAACTTTGAGACAGTATCAGTCACTGTTAATCAGATTAATGTACACCTAATGTTTTATAAATTGCTGATGTTATTCACTATCAATCAGGGAAATATACTTTTAATGTTTTATAAAGTTATTGGTATTATTCACTGTTAATTACGATAATATACACTAAAATGTTTTATAAAGTTCAGGGCCTTGTATACTTAATGTTTTATAAAGTTACTGTTATTAATCAGTGTTAGTCAGAGAAATGTTTTATGAAGTTACTGGAATTAATCACTGTCATTTAAGGAATTACAAACTTATGAGAGAATCATACTGTATTTGGACAGGGTGGCTGTGAGTTTGGAATGTTGACATATCTAGGTCAAGAACAGACTTATAATTTAGGAAAACGACTACGACAGAGCTACATTGGAAAGAGTCCTGATAAACTGATGTCCGACTTTGATCCTAACCTAGTTTAGTAAGTATGTTGTTGGCTGGTTAACCTTAACATAGAAATGAGGGCCTTATAGCAGCTCTAAGTCACCCAGGTGACCTGTTGTTGGTCTTCGTCCATCACCATAAGTCACCCATTAACAATTTTACATTTTTGACTTCTTGAAAACTACAAGGCCAATTGATAGCATTTTTTAACTGAATATTCTTTAGGATAAGAGGAATGTAAATTTTGAAATTCATGACTTTAGCTCCCCCTGGGCCTCATGGCTGATGCCAAAACTGAAAAAAATGCCAAATTTTATAAAATCTCCTTTCCGTCCACACTAAATGTAAATTTCCTGACTTTAGATCCTCCATGGCCTTATGCAAAAACTGTCTAAATTTTTAAAAAATCCACTGTTCTACAACTGCACATCTGTAAGAAAAAATAAATTCATATTCATATACAGCAGGAAGGCCTCTACCAAAGTTGTAAATTTCATGATCCTCAGGGTAGAGATTCTTATTATAGGGTGCAGGACCAAACTTGGCATATAGTGTATACATGTAAAAACATTTAAATATTGCTATTGATACTAAACTGAACTAAATATAAGAAGAATTCTCTTCTTGCATAATTCAACCTATACAATGGGTAAAGATGAATGGGCATAAAAACCTGCAACTTGTATGGATAACAAAATGACTAACCTGCTCAGGAGATGTTAGAGGGTAGATGGGCTGACAGTGGGTCTGTTAAGGAGATGTTAGAGGGTAGATGGAGTGACATTGGGTCTGCTGAGGAGATGTTAGAGGGTAGATGGGGTGACATTGGATTGATCAGAATAAGTTGGGGTGGTCATTGTACATCAAAGAGAGATCCTCAATTGTCAAGATAAGTCAACTGATTTTTTGGAAAGTGAGGAGGAAATTAATACAGTAATATTTTACTTGCACAATGACAGATATTAGTATTTTGATAGTGCCTGACTGGTGTGCACCCAGCACCAGGAGAGGGTCAATGTTTTGTTGTCCATGTTTTAAAAAATCATAAATAAGTTTTTTCATACCTTGTATTGCAGTCTGAGAACCACTAACATGAACCGCACTAAGGATTCTCTACGCTGTGTCCTAGCAGGAGTTTTTGGAGCAGAACAGCTTAAAGAATATAATTCAAAATCAGGTTTGTCATGTTGTGTGGATTCAAGTTCTTTTTTTGATACTCGTGTGGCTATAGTTGAGCTTTTTGTCTTTCTGAAACCCTAACCTTGCTCATAGCTTTTGAGTGGTAAGTGATAGGGTGTTCATATTTCATATATGAATTCCTTGTGACCTGATTCTTTCTTTGGTACCAAAGGTTTTAACCTCTTGATTTTAAAGTTTGACCTACATTTTAGAAAACTTAACCTATTCAATAACTCCTGAACTTATTTGAGGTAGATTGATTGATTGTTGTTTTCCACCATTATTTGAGGTAGATTGATTGATTGTTGTTTTCTGCCACTATTTGAGGTAGATTGATTGATTGTTGTTTTCCGCCACTATTTGAGGTAGATTGATTGTTGTTTTCCGCCACTATTTGAGGTAGATTGATTGATTGTTGTTTTCTGCCACTATTTGAGGTAGATTGATTGTTGTTTTCCACCACTATTTGAGGTTGATTGATTGTTGTTTTCCGCCACTATTTGAGGTAGATTGATTGATTGTTGTTTTCCACCACTATTTGAGGTAGAACTTTCATAATATGAATAGAGATTTCTTATGGGAAGGCTTTACATTTCATACCTGTTGGAAAACTGATCATATGAAGAAAATGTTCGTGTATATCCAATTAGTTGAGAGACAATGATAATGGAGAGGAGTAGCATTTAAAGATTAAGTGCTGTTTGCTATCGTAGCCTTTTCATTGGAAAATCATTCAACCCGAATATATAAGACACTTGACAAATTTCTACTTAACATCATTCACAAATCACAGACAGGTTTTTCCAAGAAACCTTGAACTTCAAATCATATTTTTGTACTGAGTCAGACATGTTCAATCAGCAAATATCTAAAGGTTAATGAGAGGATATTATATGTCTGTTTTATTGGCTTTCATAATGTATTTAAAGTTATGCATACAATCACAACTAGATTACAACTGTATGATACCAAAGGTTAATTTTACAGAATTCTATATAGAAGAATTAAGTGTGAAGGTAAATGATAAAATGGCATATTTTTTCACATCTGGAGTTGAAGTTAGACAAGGTGACATCCTTAGTCCAAGTTTATTTAACCTTTTTTTCATCTTGTCATCAGTAACCTCCAAAGTATTCTTGATGATGTCTGTTTAGGTTGTGGAAACATTTCATGTCTTTTGTATGCAGATGATCTCATTTTATTATCCAATTTCAAATCAGATCTTCAACATATAATCTCCATGATTGCTGCAGTGAGTGGTGTTTGGAAGTTAATATACTTAAATTTTTATAACACTCATCTGGTAGATTACTCAAGGAAGTGATACATCATGGTAACAATATCATAGAAAGTGTTAAACAATAGAAATATCTAGGGTTAACCACTGAAATTGATTTAACATTTTCTGAAGCATCACAAACAAGTATTAAGGCTCCCAAACAAAGCTTGGAGATTTATTGGTTTTTGCTTGATTCTTATCTCAGCTTTTTGTTTTGCTTCTTTCTCAGTCCTAAAATGTTTGTAGCTGTTCTCTGTCACCTGTTGATGAATGTATTAGATATTCAAGGATATAATAAGCCAGTTAGTTGTGCAGAAATGGTCTATTTTTAAGATTGAAAGAGTTAGGGTACATTTGGTGGGGAGGGGTCTGATGGGGTGGAGTCTACTTATATGTATGCTGACCTATTTAATATATGTATGATGCCACCAGATAACTGAAAAATTGTTGAGTGTGGTGGGAAAACAACAATCAATCAATCAATCAATGTATCATGCCAAATGAAGACCCTGCTACAGATGTTTTATTATGTCAACATTTAGTTGAAAATTTTTCTGTAAGAAATCAGAACACATACTCTAACTATAATTATCAGATGTACATATTTCATGTGTGTATAATGATAGTATATATAAGACACGTTCCATGACTTCATGGTTCATGTATACTGTAAATGTTTTGCTTTTTTTTTTTTTTGCTTTGTATATATGTCACTTTGTAAATGTTTTTCATGTTTACAATTTTAGATTCTGGATGTACACTGTGTTTCTCTATGGGCTCAAATTGGTTGACTACAGTATTCTATTCTTAAACTATTGTAAACTTTCTGTGGGGGGATATTTTTTTATATAGTTTACTACCTGGGGGAGAAGGTTCACTATTTAGCAAATTTTCTGAAGGGGAATGTTTACTATATAATAAATATCCCAAGGGAAGATCTGGAAGGTTTACCACATGTAAATGACACTGGTGTTCTTCATGTTTATATTGTGTTGCATTTAGGTCGTAAGGTCCAGTTTTTCACTGCCACCCAGGATGAAGAGCATCTGTTTCCTAATCCCCACACATGTCCAGTTCTCAGGCAAGTCAACAGATCAGCCATTGTAGAGGGTGTTGATATCCCCGAGTTGATGGACGACAGACTGGAGATAGAGAAAGCACTGGGTGAGTTGTCACTGTAAACTAGAGGGTGTGGACATCCCTCAGTCAGTGGATGACAGACTGGAGATAGAAAGTGCTGGTTGAGTGATACTATGGAGGGTCAGAGTTTTATATTTGAAAATATTTAAGGAATTGATTTTAAAAGCAAATTCTTTTCAAGAGTAGCAAGGCCACACTAAATCACATCTAATGTCTATGCGACTATAGTCAGGGGCTTAGAATTTTGCCCAGTTTGTCTGTTAATGACTTTAACCATTGTACATTACAAGACTTGGTCAATCTTTCCAAACTTTATTTCTTCCTCCTGAGAGGGTGAGATATTGAAAAACAATAAGAAAACAAAATAAGAACAGATTATAATATATACGACTGATCTAATATAGTATTTAGTTAAGTGATACACGTACATGTATCAATACAAAATTCCCACTATCTATAAGATTAGCAAAGTCATAGCAAAAATAGAGTAGCCTAATCTATGTTTTACATTAGCCTAATTCAGAATAATTGTTTCAGAATAACGAGTATATATGCAGAAAATCCAACTCAGAATCAATGAAAACAATAGTAGGCATAACCAATATTATGTAAGCATAGTGCATAATGTATAAACTAGCTCTTTGACTTGTCACAGATCAGAACTCCAAAAATAATGCTTATGTTTTATCAGGAACTTCAGTCTTATACTAAAATAGAAACCCAAAACATCTGGCTATAAATTTCCGGAATAACGATTCTATCACAACCATGCTTATAACGTTTGATTAGTCAGTGATAGGGCTGTCATATTTCATATGTACATTCCTTATGACAATACGTTTTCTTTCGTACCTTGGAGTTTGATGTACTTTTAAGTAAATTTAGTAACCTATTCAATATCTCCACAACTATATAAGCTATGGCTATCCTAATTTTCAAGGCTTTACATATCATACATGATCTTTGACCTTGTGATCTTGACCCAAATTTCAAAACTTTAACTTTACTTATAATTTGAGTAGAGAGTGATAGGGCTGTCATATATCATATATGCATTCCTTGTGACAAAACCCTTTTCTCACTTTCTAACCTTATGACCTTGGAGTTTTACTTATTTTATGAAAATGTAACTTATTAAGTGTATTCTGAACTATATATGGTAGGGCTTTCATATTTTGTGTAAAGATTCTTGATGACCAAACCTTTCATGTGCTATGTTGGTGTTTGCCCTGGTTACCTCTACGTAGGAGTTTGACCTACTAAACTCTGTAAACTACTAAACTCGTAAAAACCTATCTAATATCTCCTGAACAGCTTTCATATTTTGTATTTAGATTTCTTATGCTAAAGACTTTCATTTCATACTGTGACATATGACAGTGATGCTGATGTTTTCCAAGGTCATTGGGGCATATTAAAGCATATATTTTTGCTCAGTATGTCAGACTCTGCTTGTTTGTCCACTGGGATCATCATCGTGAGCTACGGCTGAAATGTGCGCTCGTGTTCCTTTTCACACATTGCTCTCTGCATGAAAATTTTCTTGTTCTCAAAAATATGCATGATGAGAATAATGTAATTTATTGACCAATAGAATCACGCTTAGCCTAAAATTGGAAGATCTGATTTGGTGTAGCTACATATAACTCAATAATATTTGCAGCCATGAAAACTATCTTTGACAAGAAATAATATACCCCAGCACGTGTTTGTTCATATGTTTCTTCTTCAATGTCGAAATCGCCACATCTGTATACATACAGGTTCTGTTTTGGTTAGTTTTACTGAAGAAGTAGAAAAACAAGCATTCTGATTGGTCAAGAGTAATTTGCTCACATACGATAAATATTTTAAATCTCAGACTAACCTGTGCTTGGAAGTTTAGCGATTGACTTTATTGCGTCATGCATATTTATGAGAAACAAGAAAATTGTCACTCAGAGAGCTAGTGTATGTCAGGTGAAAAGGGAGAGGAACGTACATTTCAGGCATGGCTTGCAACGATGCACTGGGATGTGCTCACAACTTTGAAGCTGACAAAATAGAAACAGTCATATTGATGACATGGAAAATCAAGGTCACAAATTTAAGTTCATAGTATTCTTACATTTCACAAACACATTGAACATGTTTTCTATTGGACGATCTAAATCAAACATTGTTCTTTTGACAAGTTGTCCGTGTGGCCATCCATGTGTCCATCCATTTCTTAGCTTTTTCATGTGAGATCTTTCATATCATAAGGCCAAGTACTATCAAACATACCCGATTGATCTGATGCATCATGGAGGAATTGTGTGTTATGACCCATAAATAGGTCACTGAGGCCTCCTGGAATTTTATGACTCTGCATCCGCACTTTGTATTAAGGTCAATGACATATCTTTGAAACCTAGAATCAAACTTGGTCAATTGATGTGTTGTGATCCAAAAGTAGGTCACTCTGACCTTATTTTTAAATTCTATGGCCAATGCATACTAATGTCTAGATCATATCATGACCTTTGTTAGCCCTAGGACCATCAATCTTGGTTAGTTGATGCATCTCGGGGTAAAGATGTGTTGTGACCCCAAAGTAGGTCAAAATGGCCTTATTTTGGAATTGCAAATGACATACAGTGTCACAGCTTGTAACTTCAGAATGTAAACATAGATATATATCATGTTCGTGTATTTCTAGATGGGCATATCATGTAATATAATCAAATTCAGATCTTCTCAAACTGTTACACTGGAGAAGGATCTGACAGCATTGTATTTGAGGGCATGTCATTTAACCTTTCACACTTGACCAATGAAATGGCAGCATTCGCTAACATGAAGTATTTTGCTGTTATTTCGGAACATCCTATAAATAGCCCCACATGTTCAGAGAAATTCCAATGTATGTGATTCGGATGCATTTGTTAAACAGCAATCTACAAGAGGTATTTAATATGACTTGTATGGTATGGTACTGTAGTAATAAAATACACAGCTTTACGCAGGTACGACCACAGATTTGGAAGTCTGACCTGAACACCTGACTTGTCACCTGACTTGCTAGATTTACCTAAATATGCATTCGAAATAGCAGAGTGACAGTTGCTAGTAAGCATGAATTTAAACCCAAATAATCGTGGTTAAAACAGCTGAAATAATATATGCCATGTGGTACAGCCTCATATCTACATATGTGCTATGATTGGACAAAATTTGTCAAAATTCAGACCACACAACTTGAATTGAATACATTTCAAGAAAATTGCTAAACAGTCTCTCTTCTCCCACAATGCATCTAAAAGTTTCTTTGTTCTTCTTTTAATGCAGGTATTTTCAATTGACACTATTGTGGGGTTTTTTTTGTGAACTTACAATCAGAATGTGCTTTAGTAAAACGATTTCAGATTGGTCCTTGATTCTTTGTCAAGCTATTGTTATTGGTCGAATATTTATTGAATTATTCACGAGACTGGGGTCAATAACATGACCTCAAATGCAATGCTGTCAGATCCTTCTCCAGTGTAATGATTAGAGAAGGTCTGATTTGTAGCATTGCACTTTTAGTGTTTATCTATTGATATATGAATTATTTTGACACATTTTTACTTGTAGTAAGTTTACTTCAGATTTTTTCTATTTGATAGGTCTAAAGGGTGCCGAATGGAAAACTAAAATTCACTTTATATCTGCCAGGGATGACTTAGTAGCCAGAGAGGTAGGTGGTCCCATCCACCCTTTAATATTGAATTTAAAACAGTTAAAGTTGTGTACAGTGTACTATTTGTATATTAAATAGTTTAAATGTTCTATTCAATTAAGAAACTTTCAAATGGACTTGTTTGGGATACATTTTAAGTCAAGACTGAGCACTTTATCAAGTACTTGGTATTCAGTAAAAATGATCAGAGATGGTCACCGCAAAGTTTTCCCAGTCGCAACAGTTTAAAGACTTATCTTTCTTTGATTATGTTGATTAATCTTGTCCAAGTCCTGAAACCTGCATTTGGTGAAAAAAAAAATATCAAGTTACATTTGAAGATATTGTCCATTATGTCATGATACTTCACAGGAACTCTTGATTTTTAAAAATAACTTTATTTCACAAGTTGTAGCATATTGAAAAAAAAAAATATTATAGATTTAAAGATTAATGAAGATGTGCCAAAATGGTTACCATCAGTAATAAGAATTCTGATATAAACTTTCACTGGATGTAAAATGCACTTGCTACGTAATCAAATCTTTTTTTATACACCTGTCTTTAGATGGGACGTACTATGGTATGGCTGTCTTATCTGTTTGTCCCGCTTCATTTCTGGCCCATAACTTGAATACTCTGCAACCTAGAATCATTAAACATTTTCAGCTGATACATCTTGGGTAGAGTCTTAGCACACTGATTCTGACTACGGATTTCTCTGTTTACCTGATCAGATTATAGGGCTCACTGAGGGTGTGACTGGTCGACAGGGGATGCTTACTCCTCCAATCAACTGATCCCACATCTGGTATGACCAGGGGTCTGTGTTTGTCCATCTCTCTGATTTGTATTTTCAATAGGAATTACGAGATTGAATACTGTTAGTTGTCTTAGCCTTTTCATCCAAAAGACGTGTGACCTCCTCTAGTGTGGATGTTTTAGTCCCTACATAATTAGTAGAGTAAAACTGCAGGAAGGACTGTGTGCAAAACTTTATGCGATTCAGATCTGCTTCTAAGGGAACATTTTAATAAAATTGTGTTAAATTATTTATTTTTGTAAAAACACTGGAGTATTACTATTTTATGGAACTAAACTAAGGGGAGGGGGTTTAGTTATGTTGAATTTAAATGATGTATTTACAAGTAGAAGATTCATGTTCGTTGTTTGTCAATGATAAATTGATACAATATAATCAAATCAATATTTGTATCATTGTTGCATAGTGAGGAGTTTCTTTGGAGATTGATTTGTGACAGGGAAAATTTCATTTTCCAGACTTAGTGAATGTTGTATGTACCCTTTTTGTAGGGTTACTGGTTTCCTGCTATAATGATATGGTCTGTGTACTTCACCCTTTGTAAATTCTCCCTCTTGCCTAATTCTAAAATTGCTTGTAAGATTTATCATTCCTGTGAGGGTTGTAACTGTGGTTTCTGTCCCACAGGAATGATAACTCTTACAAGCAAATGTTACGAAAATCAGGAATACCTCTTGCAAAAGTTGCATACCACTTTTAATCCAAACATTAGCATGTATTAACTCCAAAACTCTTTATTTCAGGCTCATGGACTTGAAATTCCAAAGATTTTATTGCCATATAGAGATATGATCACTGAAAATGCAGTGAAAATGTTTCAATATTCTTTCATAGGACAGCATGAGTAAGTTTTCTTTTTTAAAGCCAGAGTACCTTTTAAACAGAATTTTTACAGAAGATTTAATTTTTTCGAATATTAACGAATGATTGATTATTTTCTGCCACACTCAACTGAAGAATTCTTATCTGGTGGTGTGCAGTTTTGTAGGTGGAGGAGAATACCCAGATATAATGTACCCAGGAAGAGACCACCGACCTTTCCTTGAGTCGCTAAAATCAGCTCTTGCTCACTTGCTAAATATATCACTTACGAAACTCACTCTCTCTCTCTCTCACACACACACACACACACACACACTCACGCCCTTGCGCTCTCACTCGCTCACACACACGCTCACGCACACGCTCGCTCACCCTCACACTCGCCCTCACACTCACACTCGCCCTCGCCCTCACACTTCACACTCGTCCTCACACTTCACACTCGCCCTCGCCCTCACACTCACCTCTCACACTTCACACTCGACTTCACACTCGCCTTCACACTCGCCCTCACCCTCGCACTCGCACTCACACTCACACTCGCACTCGCTCTTGCTCTCGCCCTCTCTCTCTCTCGCTTGCACTCTGTAAAAATGTTGAAAATAATACAATTTAATAATCTTATTAACTTCATTATATTGTGAGAACTTTTGGGTTCTGACACATTCATTTTTAATGGAAATACTACCCTTTCCATTACTTTCAAGAATAACCTAAATTCTACACATATATGTACAATAATAGTTGTTGCGAGGAGAAATCACCACAATATTTTGTAGAAAATAAACTATATAATTTACATAATCATCCAATAATTCAAAGGGAGACAACTACATGTAATACAATGAAATGGTGTTCCTCACTACATTAACATACTAACATTCCAGGCATGTAGAACCACTCCATCAGACGAATAAATCCAGCGATTGCTACCGATAATTGTTTGATTAGTTACAGTTCAATTTCCTTAATACTGTGTACATAATTAGCATTAAAATGTGTAGTTTTAAATAAAAGAAATGAACAAGTCTGTAACTGACTTACTTTCTGTCATATTTCAAGGTTATGTACTCGTAACCTCAAACTTCTAATCTTCAAAACTAAATATTTTGACCTATATTCTGATGCTAACTTGGATACTGAAATTTGAATTTTGAATCTCAAAATTCAAATCTCATATTTTGAATATCGAATTTTGAATAAGCCTTCTGGGCTTTCATATGCAGATATTAAATAGTTGCTAGTAAAACATACTTGTATATGCAGATACTTGTAATAAGTAAATTGATTAATATTTCTTATTGAAATTTGCAAAACTCTGTGGCTTTACATTTGTATGTAAATTACAAGGCCTCTCACCTCTAGTTGACATGAGTTGAATTCTTGCTTGCGCCGATATATGTAAGGAAGTTCGCCAGTTTACTTTCGGAAGGTCTGTGGTCTCTTCCCGGATACATTGTATCTGGGTTAACTCCAGTCCACCACTAAAAACTGGACACCACCAGATAACTGAAAAATTGTTGAGTGTGGCAGAAAACAACAATCAATCATATACATGTATGTTATTGGAAATTTATTTTTTGATTTTTTTTCCCCACATGTTTCAGGCTCCAAAATGATATATGTTCCAAACTTTCTAGTGGTAGAATGATAGAGCAATTTAGGAATGCCATTCAGGATTTCATCACAGATAAAAGGTAATCGTGTATGAATTTTGAATTTCATTTTAATTGACAATTCAAGATTGTGTTGGTAAAAGATCAAATATTTTAATTTAAAAATTAAAATTATTGGGAAAAATTAATTAAGAATGTTTTAGATCTATGCATGTAACGCAATGTGTCAGATTTGCTTTTGAAAATTGAATTGTAAGTTTTGTAAAAGATTATAAGAAATAAAAGACACCACAGTCCTCCACATCTGCTTCATAATAGGATATTTTACTGAACATAGATATTAATCACAAACTAACAACTCAGCTGTATGACAAACAAGATGACTTCAGCTTGTCCATCATCAACTTCCCACATTTGTGTAGCAATGTTCCATTATCACCTGCATATGGTGTTTATGTCTCTCAACTGATCCGAGCATTTTTTATTATCAGTATTTTGCAGGGATTTCAGCAGGCTTGTTAAAAGTCAGCATTTCGCAAATTCTATGGTTGTTCTAATTATCTAATTGCCCAATAGGACCTGTCATCTGGTCAAATATTATCTTACATGTGTAATACAAATGGTTAGGCCATTCATTACACATTGATTTTGACTATGGAGTACTCCATTTCACTGATCAAGATATAAGGCTCACTGCAGTGTGAGTGGTTGACAGGGGATGCTTACTCCTCATGGGCACCCGATCCTACCTCTTGTGTGTCCAGGGGCCCATGCTTGCTATACTCTTAATTTTGATTCTTTATAGGAATTATGAGAATGATCAGTATTTGTTATTTTCACCTTTTCATTCACTGCTGAGAGTTAAATTGTAAGTTTTGTGACAGGTTCACTTTTAAATTGAGTAAAAAGTTTTTGGACAAATTCATTGTAAGTGGTGAATCAAAATTTTTTTGATAGATTCATAGTTGAGTATTGAAACTTTTTTGTGACATACTTGTCTTTGTGATAGATACACAGTTTAGTTTTGATTTTTTTTTAACAAATTCACTGTTGAGTAGTGAATCATAAATTTTGCAACATATTCACTTTCAAGAGTCAAGCTTTGTGACAAATTCATTGTTGAGTGTTGAGTTGTAAGTTTTGTGACAGATTCACTGTTGAGAGTTAAGTTGTAAGTTTAGTGACAGATTCACTGTTGAGTGTTAAGTTGTAAGTTGAGTGACAGATTCACTGTTGAGAGTTGAGTTGTAACTTTACTGTTGAATGTTAAGTTGTAAGTTGAGTGACAGATTCACTGTTGAGAGTTATGTTGTAAGTTGAGTGACAGATTCATTGTTGAGAGTTGAGTTGTAAGTTGAGTGACAGATTCACTGTTGAGAGTTATGTTGTAAGTTGAGTGACAGATTCACTGTTGAGTGTTGAGTTGTAAGTTTAGTGACAGATTCACTGTTGGGAATTGAGGCCTCAGTGTAGTGACACATTGAGTCGTAAGTTAAGAGTTTAGTCATAAATTTCATGACAAAGTTGAGTTGCAAGTTTTGTGACTGAATCATTGTTGAGGGTTAGGTCTTAAATATTGTGACCGATTCACTGTTCAGTGTTGAGTTTAATTAATGTGTGACAGATTTGCTGTCAATTCATTATTTCATAGTAAAATGTGTATGGCACCCAATATGATTTTTACATGCTAGTCTAAGATGGGACCCTGTGAGGATCCTGGTTGTTAGAATAGATCCTCAGTACCCCTTGCTTGTTGTAAGAGGCGACTAAATGGGATGGTCCTTTGGCTGAGACCGCAAAAACCGAGGCCCCGCATCACAGCAGGTGTGGCACGTTAAAGATCTCTCCCTGCTCAAAAGCCATAAGCACCGAGCTTAGGCCTGAATTTTGCAGCCCTGCACTAGTAATGGTGACGTCTCCATATGAGCGAAAAATTCTGGAGCGGGACATAAACAATATATACTCAATCAATCTAAGATGAGATGTATTTTGGTCTGTTGATCATGTTTGTCTGTCCCACTTCACTGTAACAAATAATATGAATAATAATTATGTTTCCAAAATTAATTGTATAAATAAATACAGTATTGCACTACAAAATTTGCAAAGACTCAAAAGGAATTGTCTCATGGGAATAGTGATCTAAACCATGATGTTTCAAGGAGTTCAGTTGGATATACAAAGATAATTTTGATTATACCAAATTGTGTCTGTCCAATTAAGATTCTATATGTTCTGTGAGAGTAATGATCTAACCCATGGTGTTTCAAAGAATTTCATCTATAACAGCAAGTGTTTTGGTTTTCAAAGAAACCTAAAATTTCTCCATGATGCCATTAGAATCTTGTCTTTTGCAATGTGAAATTGACATCCAATTTAAGGGGTCATCTTTATTTAGTAAATGGAACTTTAAAATAATGTAACTAGTGCTTCTAATTATTTGCTCTGTAGCCTAATGTTAAATATATTTGTATGATCTTATTTGGTGTTTTGAGGTGGAGATTGTCACCAACATAGTGATATTTTTTATGTTGACAAAGCCACTTGTCAAAAAACATCTCAGCTGAGCAGAGAAATTAAAATGGGAAACATGCCTGCCAAATTTCAAGTTGATTCATTTCCAAGTCAGTATTTGTCTTTGATTTGCCATGAACTATTAACTTCCAAATATTATGATATCATTAATAGTTGCTACATGTACAGCACGACTTTGTGGTGGGAAACATTTTGAATTTTTTTATATCAGTAATAGTTGCTACATGTACGACACGACTTTGTGGTGGGAACATTTTGAATTTTGTGACCCTTTCTCCTTGGGGACTTTAGGATTGGATATTTGAAAATCTTTTTCTGTATTTACAAATCATTACACCTGGCGTTCTCTGTATGTAGAACTACTTACCTTTTATTTCTATATCATTATATCACTAGCACTAACTTCAAATCTATATTTAACTTTTTTTAATCTAGAGACAAGTACAATTATTCCTGTACTTTTGTACCTACAGGACAATCTGACTAATCCTGTATTTCTGTTAACAGATCAGTATCACTTTACCTGTATTTTTGTTTACAGATCTGTATCACTATACCTGTATTTATGTTTACAGATCAGTATCACTATACCTGTATTTCTGTTAACAGATCAGTATCACTATACCTGTATTTATGTTTACAGATCAGTATCACTATACCTGTATTTCTGTTAACAGATCAGTACCACTATACCTGTATTTTTGTTTACAGATCAGTACCACTATACCTGTATTTTTGTTTACAGATCAGTATCACTATACCTGTATTTATGTTTACAGATCTGTACTATTATACCTGTATTTATGTTTACAGATCAGTACCACTATACCTGTATTTATGTTTACAGATCAGTATCACTATACCTGTATTTTTGTTTACAGATCTGTATCACTATACCTGTATTTATGTTTACAGATCAGTATCACTATACCTGTATTTTTGTTTACAGATCAGTATCACTATACCTGTATTTATGTTTACAGATCAGTATCACTATACCTGTATTTTTGTTTACAGATCAGTATCACTATACCTGTATTTATGTTTACAGATCAGTATCACTATACCTGTATTTTTGTTTACAGATCAGTATCACTATACCTGTATTTATGTTTACAGATCAGTATCACTATACCTGTATTTATGTTTACAGATCAGTATCACTTTACCTGTATTTTTGTTTACAGATCAGTATCACTATACCTGTATTTTTGTTTACAGATCAGTATCACTATACCTGTATTTATGTTTACAGATCAGTACTATTATACCTGTATTTCTGTTTACAGATCAGTATCACTATACCTGTATTTTTGTTTACAGATCAGTACCACTATACCTGTATTTATGTTTACAGATCAGTACTATTATACCTGTATTTATGTTTACAGATCAGTACCACTATACCTGTATTTATGTTTACAGATCAGTACTATTATACCTGTATTTCTGTTAACAGATCAGTATCACTATACCTGTATTTTTGTTTACAGATCTGTATCACTATACCTGTATTTTTGTTTACAGATCAGTATCACTATACCTGTATTTTTGTTTACAGATCAGTACCACTATACCTGTATTTATGTTTACAGATCAGTATCACTATACCTGTATTTTTGTTTACAGATCAGTATCACTATACCTGTATTTATGTTTACAGATCTGTATCACTATACCTGTATTTTTGTTTACAGATCTGTATCACTATACCTGTATTTTTGTTTACAGATCAGTATCACTATACCTGTATTTATGTTTACAGATCTGTATCACTATACCTGTATTTTTGTTTACAGATCAGTATCACTATACCTGTATTCTGCCCATGATTCTTCACTCATGGCTCTCCTCCTTGCCCTGAAGTTAGACAGTAAGAAATGGCCATCATTTGCTTCAGATCTACTTTTTGAACTCTATCAGTGCAATGCCACAAAGAAGTATTATGTCATTGTCAGATACAATGGACAAGTAAGTACTATATGTGTAAATTTTTTGTATATGCATGTTCCGAGGGAATTGTCTTAAAAATCATTTTAGGTCTGGTGTATCGCCCAAATTGGGCCCCAAAACATTTTAATTAACCTCAAAAATAATTTCTTTCAGGCAGTTATTCTTCCTAAACTTGTGGAGAAATATGTTCACAGTGGTACAGAGTCCTTAGTCCCACTGGAACATTTTATGAAATACTTGAATGAGGAGAAAGTCATGGAGGCAAAAGAATACAGGAGAGTGTGCGAGTCAAATATCCTAGAGATCATATCAGCAGGTAAACTGTAGATATGATTTAGGCTGACTGAAGGGGTTAATTTGAATGTAATGAAATACAACGTGTGCATTGCTATTGGTGTGGTTGGAAAGTAGCTACATGTATACATTTTGATTAGTATTTTTGTGTTTCAGTTTTAAAGCATGACTGTCATACAGGCTTCAGTATATTTGGTATCTGTCAATCTGCTGGTTTTTCTCTTGCTGTCTGTGAGTTGTCTGTCTACATGTTTGAATTTGTCAGCTGACCTGAGCTGGAAGCAGGTTTTCTGGTCCCATTTTTTCCATTGTCCATCCGTCTGTAAACTTTTAGCACTTTTAACTTCTTTTCCAGAACCAATTCATTTAAACCTAATTTCCCACAAGGCATCTTTGGGTGGAGGAGATTAGATTTTGTTCAAAGGAAAAGCCAGGTCTTCTTTTATGGGGGAGATAATTAAACAATTCTGAAAATTTGTTGATTTGGTGGGGTCAATTAAAAATCTTAAGAACCACAGGGCCAAAATAGATTAAACTAATTTGAAAGAATCCTCCATTAATGCAAATTCTTTTTTTTTAAATCATCACCCCAAGGATTAAGGTGAGGTCTCAATAGATCCAAAGTTTTGCAAGGGAATATATAGGAAAAAAGTCTTTCAACACTTGAAATCACTGAAACAACAGTGTCCTAATTAGTGATATTGATATGCAGGCATCCTTGGATTGTGTAGATTCAAATTTGTTTGAATCCCTTGGTAATGACACAATAGGGAATCAAAATTTTACATGGGAATATAAGAAAAATCTTTCCCAAAACCACAATTGAATCTTTAATTTGCAAAAATTCCCAATGTGTTTTGTTTTTCAAATATGGAACCTGGGTTAAGGGTGGGGCTAGAATAGGGGATCAAGTTTTACATAATTAAGGAGGAAATAATATTTTCTTATTCATAACAGCAAGGCCCGATGATAGTCATATTGAAGCATCCCCATGTTGTGTGGATTCAGAGAGATGGGTATTGTCTCAATATTTTATTAGATTGAAGAGTAGAAGGGGGGGGGGGGGTCTTAAAATCTTCTAAAGAACTGCAGAACTAAGGTTACTCAGGTGAACATTGTAGCCCATGGGCCTCTTGTTTCATAAATTTTGAGCTGTTTAAACACTGACTTTGTATTTATTTAAAATAGTTCCATCCCCCTGTGACATAGTAAGATTTTTCAAAATCAATCATTTATTTATATTTATTCATGATTGGAACAAACATTTTGTTGGGGGGCTTTTCCAACAGCTATTATAAAAAAAAAATCTTGTTAAACACCAAATTTGTCAAAAGTTTAAGTTATATATACTGGACAAAAAAAGTTAAGGATCATAATTTTGACCTCAAAAATTTTTATTAACCAAATAATTATTTTGACAAATTTTAACATGTATAGTTTCTCCAATGTGTCCTTAACACAATAGATTTACCTGGTTTCATATTGACGTCATAAGTGCACGATTTTTTCGCCCAAACACAAGCAAGGGGTCAAAATCAAAGTGTGCCAACGTGTATATTGAAATTGAAAAATTGTGATTTTCATTTTATTGTGGGTATTTATTGCTCTAATCGACTCTTAGGTGAACAATTATTGACATTAAAAGCCATGAGGCGCCATTTAACTGCTCTGGAAGCTGGTCAGGCAGTAGGTATGCTTCAAGCTGGCCAAGTCCAGAGAACTGTCTCTGGACATTTTAATGTGTCCCGAAGTGTGATTTCAAGGTTGTGGAATCGTTTTAGGCAGACAGGTAATGTTTCTGAGAGACCGAGATCAGGTCGTCCAAGGTCCACAACCGCTCGCCAGGATCGCTATATGTCACTTATTTGACACAGGTTTCAGAGTGCTGTCCAACTCAATACTGACTTTTATGCAGCAAATGGGGTGCGCATAACACCACAAACTCTCAGACAGAGACTTCATGCTGCTAACCTTCGGGCTCATCGACCTGCTGTTCGTCCCATTTTGAGGAGAAGACATCGTGTAGCACGACTCAATTGGGCTCAAAATCACATAAACTGGCAACTGCGTCATTGGACGCCTGTTCTTTTCACAGACGAGTCACGGTTCTGCGTGGACTTTCATGACGGTCGTAGGCATGTATGGCGCATGCGTGGAGAGCGGTACGCTGATTGCTGTGTAGCAGAGCATGATCGTTTTGGAGGTGGCTCTGTGATGATTTGGGCCGGAATCAGTATTGGTGGATGTACTGACTTGCACGTGATTAAAGGCAATCTTACCGGTGCAATTTACAGGGACGAGATACTGCATCCAATTGTGAGACCTTATGCGGGAGCTATAGGCAACGACTTTGTGTTAATGGATGATAATGCTCGTCCCCACAGAGCACGTATAGTGACAGACTACCTTGCTACAGAGACAATTGAACGTATGGATTGGCCGAGTTGTTCTCCGGATTTAAATCCAATAGAACATGCCTGGGACATGTTGCAGCAAGCTGTTTCCGGACGCCCTGTACTTCCGACAAACCGCCAGGAGCTTACGTTAGCTTTACAGCAGGAATGGGCAAGGTTGCCACAAATTGCGTTCCGCAGGCTCATCAGAAGTATGCAGAGGCGTTGTCGTGCCGTTATACAGACTCAGGGTGGACATACACCCTATTGATATTGCCTTTATAAAGATTCAATCATTTGTAATGAAATTTGTTATTGTTGCTCATACCGATTTTCAAACTGTTTTGGGGGGTTACCTGACAATGGTTGCTCTGGCTGCTTAACGTATTGATGAATTTGTAAAAACAGGTTTAAAATGTATTGTTCGATTGTCGTTGAACATTTTAAGTATATATTTAACATCATTTATTTGGTTTTGTTATGAATAAAATAATTCTCTGAAATCATGATCCTTAACTTTTTTTGTCCAGTATATTAATAAGCAATGATATGTTTCAAATTATTGAATCCAAGGGCAATAACTTTGTTTCCATTGAATTCTTTATCAGCTCCATATCCGGTAGATTTCCTTTGTTTGTGTAATTTTTTTAAGAAACAGTTTCATGAAATATGATTTGAATACTATCATATCGTTATAACCAGTGAAAATTTGATATTACTGTTTAAGGGGATTTACAATTCTCTGACGTTAATATGATTCTGGTTATGCATGTCGCGCATCTTTAAAAAGTGTTATGACCTATGTATTTTATTTGATAGTTTATTAGTTTTTAACTCTAATAAATGAAAGGAAAAAAATGTCGATACTTTTTTCAGATATTGATGCGCGTATGGGGTTACCTTAAGTGAAAGACAATGATTTACATTAAATGGGGGTCGAAGGTTGAATATGAAAATTGTCCATAACATGACGTTCGGTGCAAAATCAGTGTCAGTCAGCACGAGCCTTGGTCAAGTTGGAGTTGATCGTGTTCATAAACAGTTGCTAATGACAGGTACGTGTGGGTGAAATTATGAATTAATCATTAGTAATAACATGTTTCATTATATTTTAGAAATTGAGAAACGAGGTGAGGGTGTAAAACTAGAAGATGAGGAAGCAGAGCAGATGACGGACAACCCAGCAGGAATGTGAAAAGGGTGTGACATGTTATAAATACCTGTACAATTAGCACAGACATTATCCAAGCTGTGAACGAACAACGATGTTCACATTTCAGGGTATATTTGACTTTTATTCATATTTACTTTAGAGTAATGATGAGAATTTTTTTTGATGGGGTTACCATGACTAGACTTTGTCTTGCATCAGGGTACTCTAAGTGGTGTATGTCTGACTAAGATAGACTTTTTTCTTTACAAATTCTTCTGACATACACATTGTACATAACCTGTACATTGTACATATACCATTTAACGGGTATTTCTTTGTTTGTCCATTTCTGTGGATAAGAAGAATTACAATCTCAAAAAGTATGTATTGATACACATAGGCTAGTTAGTTGTATATTGTTTAACATCGCATTTGAGAATTTTTCACTCCTATGGAGACATCGCTATTGCCAATGAAAGGCTGGAAAATTTAAGCCCATGTTTGCAACCTTTGAACAGGGAGGGGTCTTTATCATGACACTCCTGCAGTGGGACAGGACCTCGGTTTTTGCTGTCTCATCCAAACTAGTCATTTAATCACCTCTTACAACAAGCAAGGGGTACTTAGGAAGTATTCTAACCCGGATCACATCGGAACAGGTATAATGCAACTTCAGAAATTTGAAACAGAATATAATATGCTGCATTTTGGAGATTGAATTGCTACAATTTCCACCAGTGATATGATATGTTGTATTTCTAATAAAATTCGTTTGATCATTTGTTGAAATGATATGTACATGCAAATATTTAGAAATTGGCTACCCAGCTATGCAAACTATTTTAAATATGAAACTGATATAAATTTACAATTTCTATTATTGATATCAAGTTACACTGGTGATTGACGTAGAAAGAGCCCATGACATAGTATGTATTGTATTTTACACTTGGTGGTGTTCTACAAGGAGTTGTATTGAACGTGTTGTAATGAGATAGAGCCACAGAAAAGATGCCAATTTTGTGTAGATTCTGTTGTAGAAACTTCGGGTAAATTTTGATGTATTTTAATCTTGTTTCAATTCAAAGAAATATTTTATAAAGTTAATTGGACAGATTTTTTATTCTTGCAGGATATTATACAAAGGTAGAAAATTCAGTATGACGTGTTTAAGTATGTCTATTGTTAAAAGTGTATCTTGTCATTATTTTCCATTATAAGGCAATTTAGGAAGCACAGATTGTTGTTGAAGTTTTGTTTTGATTTTTATGAATTTATGTTTTCTTCTTATTAGAATCAATGCAAAATCTTCTTTTAAACATATGTACATGTATCAGATTTTTTTTGTTTTTATAAAAGGTTATGAATGGAACAAATTATTTTATTATTCTTTTTAGATAGTGAAGTAAAGAGACTTTTAAAGATTTGGTTATATTATATGGAACCCAATATTGAGACGGTGTTTTTTTTATCTTACCTTTTGTTTGCATTGTCTTAAAATTATTCTGTTCTTTTACACTTGCAGTAATTAATGAAAGTGCCAAATTTTCAAAATGTATATACAACTTGCAGATAAAACTAAAGCCAGTTAGATTACATACAACTACGTTTTAATGCTTCTGAACTATGCAATGTTTCTTAGAAATTGATAAATCTGACAAAAGAATATTCATCCGTGTTATATTTATATTATCTCTATGAAAAGGTTTCTGACAAACAAACTGCGGGTATTTTCAATACAAAGAAATAATACATTTTATTTAATATTTGTAATTGGACTCAACTTTGTGCAAATTAGATTTGATGATTTAGCTTCTGAACATGTATGTCAAATAATAATACAAATCTGTTGTAATCATGTATTCGTTGTGGTGATATCCTCTGTCTTTCCATGACTTCTGTTTAATCATTCTCTCTATTAGAATTTTAAAATGAAGAAAACGAACAGTAATAAATCTGATAATTCCTATAAAGAATACAAAAGTAGGCCAAATGGCAAACACGGATCACTAGACACACCAAAGGTGAGATCAGGTACCTAGGATGAGTAAGCATGCCCTATTGACAGGTCACACCCGCCGTAAGCCTTATATCTTTATCAGGTATACAGAGTAATCCGTAGCCCAAATCAGTATGTTACGATTGATTGTTTTCCGCCACACTCAACACGTTTTCAGCTATCTGGTGGCGTCCAGTTTTTTATTGGTGGAAGAGAGAATCCAGATACAATGTGCCCGAGAAGAAACTACCGACCTTCCAAAAGTAAACTGACAAACTTTCTCGCATATATCAGCGCGAGCGAGAATCGAACCCGCACAGACTAGAGATGAGAAGCCTTGTGATTTTGCGCTCGATGCTCTAAGCACTCGGCCACGGAACCCCCTAGTATGTAAAGAATGGCCTAACAATTGATATGGAACGTTTCAGACAGCATTCAACCGAATGACAGGTTGCAACTGTAAAGTAGATGGGTATAATATTTGCAGAATGCTGACTGAAGCGAGATTGTTGAATATCCTATAACATCAACTTATTTTGTCAGTAGCCTTCCTCAATTGAAAAACTGATGATATGCAGAACATGCTCGTGTGTATTGAATGAGTTAAGAGACACGAACATCATATGTAGGTAATGCTGGTATATTGCTACATAGATATGAGAAGCTGTAATCATCACGTCTGTCAATGTGGAGTTGTTAGTTTGCCGTTGACATCTATGTTCAGAAGAATATACAAATATATAGCAGATTTGAAAGACTGGTGTCTTTTACTTGGAGCTCGCCGGGATCGAATCGACATATGACAGAGATAAAAGGTTGATATATCTGATGGCGATTTGAAGGCCACAGCAAGATATTTTTTTCTTGTGTAGTGATTACTTATTCTGTCAATTCACGTTCTCCGACTGTTGATCTATCTAATCACGTTTCTAGCGATGCTCGCTGTCTAATCATGTTTCTAACCATGCCTCTTTCTAATCATGTCCCTGATCATATCCTCTTCTAAGTACGTCCCCAGTCATACTCTGAGTTTCAGTGTGCACGAATATGATGGTACGTCTTATGAATGGATTTTTTACCGGTCGCGGTAGCTCAGTGGTTAGAGCGTTCGCTTCGTAACCGGGAGGTCGTGAGTTCGAGCCCCGCTCGGGCCATGGCCGCGTCAAACCTAAGACGAAAAATAGGTAGTGATTGCTCCTTCGCCAAAACACTCGGCATTTAGAAGTGAGAATCACGGGTCTTTCGGATATGACCTTAAAAACGGAGGTCCCGTGTCACGGTAGGCGTTAGCACGTTAAAGAACCCTCACTGCTACGGCCCTGAGCGCTAAGCATAGGTCTAAAGTTGTGGTACTTCACCTACAGCTGGTGACGTCTCAATATGAGAGAAAGATTCTTGATGGGACGTAAAACAATCAATCAATCATATGAATGGGGATTTAAGGGTGAAGCTATCAAAGGGAATGATATAATAGAGGAACACGTCCCTAACTAAGGAAATAAGCTAAAGAATGTCACACCACAACAGTGTTCCATCACTGAGTCTGTGCCTAATCCTCTGGGATCGGCTTTACCAATGTGATGAAATACAGAATTAGCCTGTAAAAAAAACCAACAAACAACAAAAGAAAGAGGGAAAAGAAATTAGAAAGTTAGATCCGTCACCGTTTGACGTATATATTGATATTTTCGGGATTTTATAGAAATATAAAGTTAATGTTTTAACCCTTGCACATGAAATTCATCAATGTTCATAAGTCCCAGGGTGGATCGGTCAGTATATTGCCCCCACGTATCCCCCCCCCCCCCCCCCAAAAAATGGTGACCCATATTTATTGCTTTTTGAACTGCATCGACACTAGGCAAACGTTACGTCCCACGATGACGAGTTATCAAACCCAAATTTAGTATTTAACATTTAGGATATATACTACATGCTTGTGAATTGAATTTTAAAACAAATATAGAGTTCTGAATAAGACTATTTTATCCCTGCTAAAAACTACCTGATGAGTCAACTATATGAACAATGAAACATAAAACTAATTCGGTACTGGTAAAAATGGTGACTTGGTACCAATATTTTAGGTCACAGTTCAAGGGCAAGCAACGTTAAATATACATTCTATCGAATTACATCCGTCAATTGATGGGGCGCCGGTAGAGACATGTATTGCGTATGCAATACTCTCAAGATGCGGGGTTTTTCGTTGTTTTTTGTTTTATTAATATCGATGACTTCAAATGGAATAAATACAAAACATAAAGATTTCGCCAATGGATACACTACTTGATGATTGTATGACAATACTTCGACAGTCTGCGGCGGATGGCTCCTGGAATGTCCATGCAGTTGATTAGTTTCGACATATCCAGACATTGAAACAGGATATGCAAACTGTGGGCCACAGTTTTTTGTTCGTTTAAATGCATGAGAACCCCGTGGGGATCCGGGTAGTTAGAATAGATCCTCAGTACCCCTTGCCTGTCGTAAGAGGCGACTAAATAGGGCGCTCCTCCGGATGAGACCGCAAAAACCGAGGCCCCGTGTCACAGCAGTGTGGCACGATAAAGATCTCTCCCTGCTCAAGGGCCGTAAGCTAAAATTTTGCAGCCCTTCACCGGCAGTGGTGACGTCTCCATATGAGTGAAAAATTCTCGAGCGGGGCGTTAAACAATAGCCAAACAAGCAACTATTCAGTTTGATTAATCATACATAACGATGGACATCGTTAAGGACCAAACGGTACGGTACCATGCCGATATTTTGAAACGATACGATACTTTGATCTGTAATCAAGAAATAGCTGATACATATAGTATGAGTGGTTTTGATTTGTTTGTTTTACGTCCCGTCGAGACTTTTTCACGCATATTGAGACGTCACCGGCTTTAGGTGAAGTACCACAAATTTAGACCTATGATTTAAGTCCTGTTCGTTATCTTAGCCTTGTCATGCTTAGCGCTCAGGGCCGAAGCAGTGAGAGTTCGTTAACGTGCCAACGCCTGCCGCGACATGGGACCTCCGTTTTTAAGGTCATGTCTGAAAGACCAGTGATTCTCACTTCTAAATGCCGAGTGTATAGCGAAAGAGCAATCATTACCTATTTTGGGGTCTTAGGTTTGACGCGGTCATAGCACAAGCGGGACTCGGAACTCACGACCTCCCGGTTACGAAGCGAACGCTCTAACCACTAAGTGACCGTGAATGAGTGATTTTTAGAAACAAATACAGCTGGTTATAATTGCAGTCAGGAAAAAAAAAAAAAAGAAAGAAAAAGCTGAAATAACAATGTTCGAAATTTAGTGTGGATTTTATTTATCTCACCCCTATTATATGAAAAGTGGGGTTTCGGATATTTGGGGGGGGGGGGGGGGAATGGAATGCTTCTCAAAATTTTGAATTGATTGAGAGTTTGCTTCTCTTGTTAATGAGTTTAAGCTGTAGCATAAAACCACATGTCAAGCCTGCACTTAGAACCATACGATTATACTCCATTCATTCCATTCAAAAACCCTTTAGAAACATACCCCCCCCCCCCAAAACAAAAATGTATGTCTATAATCACCCTGACAAGTGCCGGACATAAATATTCTCTTCTTTTTTTTTCTCTCCCGAATTCACAATGTTGAATCAAAAGAACCTTTTGACTTTATATTCGATAATTCATAAAAAAAAAAACGGTTTTAAAAAATCAGTGAAGTTAAATTTTACTTAAAGTTTTCGTGTCTCTTTTTCAAGGATACTTTCACCTTGTCATATATACGGTTTCAATGTTACTTGATTGGTAGTCGACTTCTCAAAAACTATTGAACCAATTTAAATGAAAACTGACACAAAGCATCAGTGGTTAAGGAAGAACCTTGGCCACTTAATATGATGGTAAAAATAGAAATGAACAATTTCTTTGGGAACCACTGGACCAGCAAAGTTAAATATCAGTAAGGCTCACTCAATCCTGTTATTCATTCATTCATATTTTATTTCCCTCCATAGAGGATTATGACATATACAATCATAACATCACAAAAATACAATTATGAGAATATACAGTTAGATATAACAATAATAGGAATGTCTGAACATATATAGTAGAAAAGAAAAATAAATAAATGTGTTTGATAGACACAATCCCTTTCCTAAGTGGTAGTGAAGGACGTTGCTCTATTATACAGAGTTGCAGTGTTGTGCACAGGCTTGTAGTTGAGCATAAGGAAGGACACGTATTCAGTATTGCATAATTTTGCATAAATCTGAGAGTGAAAATTTTCGCCTTGTTTCGGTCTGTAAACATAGCCCATAGCCCCCCATTGTGAAACGATTATGTATAAATTTGCTAAATTACAATTTATAATACCTGTAAAAAGGAATTTATGTTTCACGAGGGGGGGGGGGGGGGGGTTAAAACTTCTTCTTTTTTTGTCATTGATTTCTATAGTGAGATACATAATTTTAGCCTAAATTACAGAGTTACCTTGTATCTCGCTTTGGTTTGTCAAATAAATCAACTTTTATGAAAATTCATATGAATATCTATACCGACATATTAAATTATTTAAAAATGACAACTTTTTAAAAATTGATCATAAAGGTGGGTGGCGAAACAATACTATCGTTCGCAGGCCTCCTTTAGAAATCCTCTTCTGAAGAATCAAAATGGTATAAAATGACAAACGAATATTGAAGCATACTCTTGTAGAGTAGATTCATATTTATTCACACCATATTCCATGGGGCAGAAATCTCACAGTATAATTATATATACACATGACAATTCATTTGAAAAATACGATGTTCCTCTAAAAAAAATATTAATATTATTATGTATCAAATTTCTTGAGCACTTTTTTCATGTATAAAACACGTTCAAAAGTACTCTACATCACAATAAAATGCCATATCATAAAAAATACCAAACATATAAAACAATTTTTTTTAGATAAGTAATATTAAATGAGTCCATAAATTACACTATAATCTAAAACAGTTTAAAGTTGTTAAACACAGCGCTAGATATTACATGTAGTAAAATCAGCCTGAATAAAATTTTAGGAACAAGTGAGTTTTGGGGGGCTCTCTTAAACAGGGATGTAGTATAGTACGCTTTGTTAAATCGATATGCAAGTATTTCTGTACGCTAGTTAAAGGTCAGGTTTGTTTAGGCCATGAACCCCGGAAGGAGGGCGTGGCAACACGTGGAAATCAACACGTTACATAGATGTAGGAATGGATATTATTTACACGTCAATCTTACGGGTAAAATTTCACAAAACAGTATAAAAGCATTCGTTGAATCCAGCGCGGGGCCTTCATGGAAGAAAGTTTTCAATTTTAAAAGGTGAATATGCTTTGATGTAGGAGACTATTTCCTATAAAAATACTTGAAAACAGAGATGAAATTCTACATGATATTAAAATCATGCAATAAATTATGTGAACGGTAATGATTAGATAAGAGACCGACATAATGTCCATTTAATCCACTGTATCGGATAATACAGTGAAAATTATAGCATTTGACAGTAGGGCAGGTGTAAGATAAACCGGTTAGACGAAGAGTGACCAGTTAACACGTTTGCCGATATTGCGAAAAAACGCAAAGCAATGAAGTTCGGAATAATTTATACCATGCTTACAGTTTCTTCTGTTTACGGTAAAATTTCTAATATATTTTTTTATACGTTTAAAAATGAAAGGTTGAAAAATTATTTTGTTTTTAAGCATATCTTAATGGACACCGAATGATTAATAAGTTCCGATTCCTTTTAGAGAAGAACAATCATCATATTTGAGCTCACCCAAGCTATAAGCTCAGGTAGGCTTTTCTGATCATCTTTTGTCCGTCTGTCTATTCGTCTTTCTATCTGTCAACTTCACACATTTTGGACTTGTCCAGAACCACTAAGCCAGATTCAACGAAACTTGCCATAAAGCTTAAGCAATTGTTGATAAAGAGAATTCAAATGAAAGGACGAGCCCTTTTTAATGAAGAGATAGTTAAAACATAATGAAAATTTACTGGTATCTTTTTAAAATCTTCTCAAGAACCACTGGACCAGAAAAGAAAAAAAAGCTCATGTGAATTCCTCCCCAATGATCCACACTGGGAGAGCGGGGCCAAAGTAGGGGATTAAAGGTTTACGTGGGCCTTGATACATCATATTGATAAACAAGCATCTACAGACAGGATAGAATCTGATTTGTTAAAATCATGGCCCCTGGCCGGGGGGGGGGGGGGGGGGGTGTAGAGTGGATCCACAATAGGGAACAAGTTTTAAGGTCAGTAAATTTTTTCACGCTTCCGGTTTGAATTTACATTCCGGTAACGAACTTCCGGTTATTTATTAAGGGTATTTAGTGTTGACATGTTATAATGGATTTAAATGATACTTGTACGAGGGGAAAATAGCAGTGTAGGAAGCATCGACCGTCCGTCCGCAAGATAACATTTAAAAGGGAACGCCCGTGCATTAAGTTCATAATGTCATATCATGAGTGCTTCTGCTCTCATTGGCCATCTGATCTCTGCAGAAATTCGGCTCGGCTATTTGGAGTAACACCTTCACCGAGTACTGGAGCAGCCCTTTATAATTTATGCCTGGAAATTTGCATTCAACTTCGGTAGTTTCTAGCAATTAATGTGCACTTAGCTGATTCCACTCTGCTGTTCGCTTCAAATATGTGATTTGACTGTTAAACCAACTCTGATACTATTAATTTTACATTGTCCAGGTATAAAAATCCCACAATGAAAATAGTCACTAAATTCCCATGAAGAAATTCTTTCTCTCTTGGTATTGAAGAGTTCCTATAGTCCGATGTTTTTTATTAGGGATATGCAGTAACTGCCCATACCTACTGTATATCACTAATAAAGAAAAGCATATTTAGAGGTATTGTGTTTTTGTATCATCTGTCTGTCTACCAGTCATAAAATCCTGTGAACACGTCTCCTTCTATATGACTTATCGGATAGACTTGAAACTCTGTACAATGCTTCATTGCCATTTGTAAATATGCATATTGTCGGGACGTTAGGATCCAATTATTTTCCTAAAACAGTGAATCTAAGAAGGATGGGGGATTTAAAATAGTCAATGAACACTTCTCCTATAAGGCTTATCCGATACACTTGAAACTTTGTACAATGTTTCATTACTATTTGCAGATGTGCATATTGTCGGGAAAGAGGATTCACAGTCATCCTTAAAGTTATTGTGGATTAGAGAATATCTGTAGGGAATTTTACAGCAAATATTAAAAAGTTTTCAAGAGCAGCATATTCAAACAATATCACAGTTATTATGTAAGCATTCCCATTAGTGTGAATTTAAGCATTCTTTTTTATCTTGCAATTATTGACCGGAGGGTGGGTAGAGAGAAGGCAGAATCAGCGGTCAATATTTTACATCATATATAAATATAGCGAAAAAATCTTCTCCAAAACAGTAAGGCCAAGTTACTTGTAGTAATATTGATATAAAGCATCTCTATATTGTATGAATTTAAGTTCAGTTAAATCATTACCCGCGAAGTTATGGGGGGGTTATAATATGGGTTTAGTGTTTTTCGTGGGAAGAGGGTAAACAATCCTTTAAAAATCTGATAAAAAAAGCAGGACCAAGGTGACAGACCGTGGATATTGCCCTGGGTGGCTCAGTGATTATAGCACCTGACTAGTAATGCAGGGGGTCCGGGTCTCGATACCCAGTGTAGCCTAAAAATTTCCTCCTTTCCTATATAACAGTACCTTTTTTCTAATTTGATTTTTAGCCGGCCTTAACACACCACAAAGTCAGTGTAAAGTACTCCCGGATATCTGTCCTCAAACCTGCGTCATCACACTGGGCGGCTGTTCTCATTGTGTCAGTTCCTGTGCAGCAATTTTGGGTGCTTCGTTAAATGGTTATCAGAGTCCGTCGGGATATCCATTGGGAGCAAACAATGGTGGGTCTCAACTGTACAGCTCTGGGAACAGTGGTGGTTCCCTGTCTAGTGCCCCACTCAGCGGCGGAGGGGGGAATTCTTTCTTGTCACCAAGTTCTATGAATTCCTACTCATCCATATCAGGATCATCCGGTTTAACGAACTATAACCCCGGAAACTTAGGTCCCGTTAACCCATATCTTAATTCCGGATATGGAAGTACCGGAACAAATTACAACCCAGCGAATCCGGGACAGATGAACGGAGGTATTCCCTTCGGAGTTAACAGTGGTATGTTTGGTTCCCGACCAAGTGGGTACAATGGTGGACAGATGTCTGGATCTGGGAGTCAGCTTCCAGGGAACCCCGCTATTCCGCTTTCAACACACACAACAATAAAGCCAGCCCCCACCCCAGCTCCAGCTCCAGCAACTGGTAACGTTTGTTAACTAGCACTTGATCTTTTCTGTATATGTGAACTAGTCTAAGATTTCATGGACTCGTTCATCCATTTAGTCGTAATACAGTTTTTCTATTTAATGATTTCCTAAACATTGTTACGATAATAATTACGAAGGGGAGTCAATAAGTAACCGGCCTAACTTATTTCCGGTTGCGATCCACCTCTTGTAATTGCCCTCTAGTGTGATGCACTTAAACCAACGGTGTTCCAGTGCCAGCAGTCCAAAACTGAAACAGTCCTCAACTCTCGTCACGACTTCTTCGTCAGAACGGCAATGACGTCCAGGGATATCCTTTTTTAAGTGTGGGAATAGGAAGAAGTTGCTAGGAGCTAGGTCAGGCGAATAGGCACGATGTGGTATTAAATCATACCCGTTTCGCTCTACAGCATCCATTGCAACTATGCAAGTGTGGACTCCGCATTGTCCTTTTGCACCAAAACACCTTTAGAGAGTTTACCTCGGCGTTTTTCACGGATGGCGGTTCTCAGCTGGTCTAGCAAGTTTGCATAGTACACTCCAGTTATTGTACTTCTCTTGGGTAAAAAGTCCAACATAATAATACCTTTTGCGTCCCAAAATACTGTGGCCATCACCTTGCCAGCAGATAGGTGCGTCTTGGACTTTTTTGTCCTCGGGAACCCCAGTCCTACTCACTGACGACTCTGGGCTTTATTCCCTGGCTCATAATAATGAACCCAAGTCTCATCTACAGTCACCAGACGCCAAATAAAATCATCTATTGGCCTAATACGCTTCAAACAAGGCGCTGCATACTGATGCTCTGGTTGCCATATTGCTCATCGCTAAGTGATTTGGAGACCCAACGGGCTGTTAGCTTCCGCATACTCAAAGGATTATGTAAGATTGATGAAACCTTACCATATTAAATGCTTAACACCTGCGCTATTTCTTCCACCTGAATTCACCTATCAGAGTATACCAGATCCCAAACTTTGTTAAAAATTTCATCGTCGGTGCATCCAGGGGGTGTCCATATCTGGCTTCATCTTCTAAAGACATTCTACCGCGATTGAATTTCCTCACCCAGAATTTAAAATGAGCATAAGATGGTGCAGAAGACCCATAAACATCGACAAACGCGCCACGTATTCCCTTGCCTAATTTACCTATTAAACACAAGTACCGAATTAGAGCACGGTACTCAAAACATTACATGAAAAGCATGCCTTTACATCACTAGCCATGTTTAACATTCAATATCTTATTAAAGAATGACTCGATACGCGTGCAAATTTTGTACCCAGGTATAAAACATGTATTGAAATAAGGCATGAATATCGTGACCGTCTCGGTCAATCGGAAATGGTATAGGCTGGACACTAATTGACTCGCCCTAGTATATCATCCATTTTGAACAAATTGAGTGTTTACATTACAGTGTCATCAGCGTCTTGTATTTTTGGCAGTCAAATCTAAAACTGGATTAACTGTTGAAGCAGCTAAGGTACAAAAAAATAAATGATATAAAGCGGAGCTCATACCCTTCACAATTTTTCGAAGAACTATGTTGAGATTATATCTATTTTTCTGCCGACCTTTTCTTCTTTCACATACGTGATACCTATAGAGCTTTACCTCGCGGACGCGGGTCTTCACGTTTTCAAGGTAGATAGTGATAACGTAAAATCACTTGAAACATTACTTATAACATGATTATTTCCAGCAATTGTTAAAATTATCGGGAAGCAATATGTGTATTGTATGGAAAGGTGGATTGATTGATTGTATGTTGTTTAACGTCCATCACGAGAATCTTTCACTCATATAGAGATGTCACCATTTCCGGTGAAGGGCTGTAAAATTTAGGTCTATGCTCGGTGACTAGGGCCTTTGATCAGGGAGGGAATTTTATTTTGCCACACCTGCTGTGACACGGGGCCTCGGTTTTTGCGGTCTCATCCGAAGGACCCTCCCATTTAGTCGCCTCTTACGACTGATGATGTGTTCTAACCACTGGGTTGATGAAGAACTGATCCTAACATTGTTCTGATTATATCATAATGAAACAGGACATTGCAACTTAGTCACTGAAGTTAAATAAGAACTGTTCCTGTACTGATTACTGTGGAATCATTATTGTTCGTGGGGGCTCAATGTTTGTGGATTTCGTGGATACCTTAAAACCAGCGAATTTACGTCCCCACCAATAGTTCATATAGTACATTGTTGTATATTTTCAAAATAACGTTAACCCTCGAAATTACATCCCCACGAACTAGAAATATTTAGGTACCCGCGAACATTGGACCGGTCGCGGTAGCTCAGTGGTTAGAGCGTTCGCTTCGTAACCGGGAGGTCGTGAGTTCGAGCCCCGCTCGTGCCATGGCCGCGTCAAACCTAATACGAAAAATAGGTAGTGATTGCTCCTTCGCCAAACGCTCGGCATTTAGAAGTGAGAATCACGGGTCTGTTTCACTAATCAATCGCAGATCGTAGACCTAAACGTGAACGTAGCTCGTACGACTATTCACAGGAGTCAGCAATCTTATCAATAAAGTAAAACTGGCTTACATAATATCAGTGAGCTTCGCGAGCGTTTCCACGGTATATGTGAGATTGATTTCAAATCTACCTCCGCAAAGAGAAGAGTTCTTTTAAAAGTCAGACGTAAATCGCAATCGTAAGTGCTACGACTACGACAAGTTTTGTGAAGCGCTCGTAAACGTGGACGTCAAGGTGATCGTAAACGTAACTGTGCGTTTACGTTTTACGATCAGTTAGTGGAACTGCTGTCCAGGTCTGTTGAAATGTCATGAAATAACACTTATTATGATTAAAAATTACGATCTTTTATATTACTTTATAATTTCTAGGAACTACCCAGACTTGTCCACCAATTTCCTGTTCAGATATAAAGTATATCCATTACATTAATGGCTGTCCGGAATGCATCAGTAAGTAAGAGGAAGCCGATACACCGTACGTATTATGTGCTTTACAGTTCAAGCAGTGGTATCTACTGAATCGCTACATGTTAGATATTGATTGCAACTAGTAGTGTGTTATTCAAATCCGTCAGTTGAATATCCAACTCATACATTTCACGGGGGTCCTCCGTGGCCGAGTGGTTAGAGCATCGGGCTCAAAACCACAAAGCCTCTCACCTCTGTCGGCGCGCGTTCGAATCTCGGCCGCGGCGTTATGTGAGCAAGTTTGCCAGTTTACTTGCGGAAGGTCGGTGGTCTCTTCCCAGGTACATTATATCTGGGTTCTCTCCTCCACCAACAAACACTGGACGCCACCAGATAACTGAAAAATTGTTGAGTGTGGCGGAAAGCAATAAAGAATCAATCAATCAATCAATCAATCAATCAATTAATCATACATTTCACTAATATGATTACAGTGTTTCCTGTAATTCTGGATCAGGGTTTCTCTCTCTCTCTCTCTCTCTCTCTGTGTTGTTGTTTTTTGTTGTTGTTTGTTTGTTTTTCATACCTTGCAGGTGAAAATAATAACGGGATTCATCTGAATGTCCACGTGCTAATCGAAATGTAATATTCATAGCCTCCATTACTTCTGTAGCACATTCTTCTATGCATCATAATAATTGGTTATCTGCAATGAAATTTAAAGGAAATAAAAACTTCTTAATGATATTACAAAATTTGTTTAGAACGTTTACAATAAAAATAAATAAATATATTAAATAAAATTATACCGCTGAATTCATTTCTGTGATTTATATAAAATTAATAGAATGTCTTCATTGTGCATTCGTAAATTATATCAAAACCACGAAGAACGAGAAAGAGGAACAAACCCAAATTTTATTCTACATGATTTGATGTGACGATATATTCACAGTACTCTAGTACAGTTATACTACGGCCCTGCGTGCCATGCGTTGGTTACATTTCGTGGCATTTCTACCTAAATGTCTGTGGCTCACGGAAATAAAGAATCTCAAAAGCTTGTTACGTCTCTATCCGAGTGAAAAATTCTGGAATGGAACGTGAAACAATAGGCAAACTTACAAAACAAAAGTCATAGGTTTCGAAGATATCACACACACGCGCGCGCGATAAAACGATGTTTGGTACGCCGATATGCGTCTTTGCTGATCCTTTTTTGCATAGCAAGTAAATAGATTTGATTTTCTATTGAAAGTAGAACTTTAATTTATTCTTCATGTATGATATAACAGAAATTAATTTGTCTTACAATTATTAATGATTCTTAGTGTATTATAATGAAAAGTGGTCCGGAACTGCCGATGATCCGGAACTGCCGATAGCACAGTATTTTATCCACTGAATGGGTTTATCCACAAATTATCAGTGAGAATGTCAATAGTTTGGACTTAATGAATGTAATAAAAAACTGTCTAGAACGATCTTTCATAAAACATTCAAAGGCTTCATGATTATTGTTTATTTCTGTTCTGATATTTCAGTTCCGTCTTCTCCACCCACCACAACTGCTAAAGCGACAACGCATACAGTGACGTCAGCTGGCACATGCGCCCCCTTGCGTTGTGTAGCACCATGTGATAAAGGGGTCGGAATAAGTCCTGCAGGATGTCCAGTGTGTTTATGCAAATAAAATACAACTCAAGCGGGGTTTTGTGTTGAAATACTGACATCGAAAGTACTTGACTTGTGCACTATGCCATGAAATTGTCTCTTCTTGCAGAAAATGTTTGACAGACAGGAAACATGATTGAAGATTTTACTGACGAAATGTCCACATGCATTTTATCACTATACGTAGTAAATTCGGTGTGCAGAAACTCTTGTAAATTAGACTGAAACGGACCAATCCCATGACGTAATTATTAATCACTCGGCATTATACAGTCATCCAGTCGAAATTGTAGAGTAATCAGCCAATCATTATTGATCAACCTGAGTCCAGAGGGTACACATAGATCCAACCTGTAATTTTCAGTTTGTCTGCTAGTGGATAAACTCGATCGAGGTTTTTTGGTCGTTAATATTAAATGGGGGTGGGGCTCGTGTCGAATTAATTAGTTGTATATTGTTTAACGTCCGTCATTAGAATCATCATTTCCGGTGAAAGGCTGCAAAATTTAGGCCTATGCTTGGTCCTTATTGCCTTTGAGCAGGGAGGAATCTTTATCGTGCCACACCTGCTGTGACACGGGACCTCAGTTTTTGCGCCCTCATCCGAAGGACCGCTCCATGTAGTAACCTCTTACGACAAGCAAGGGGTAGTGAGGACCTATTGTAACCCGAATCCCCACGAGGCCGGGTTCGGAAAGCAACATAATTGTTAGCTAGGACACTTAGCTCCTATGCTTTGTCCTTTGTGACCACCGTAAAATAGTGTCTCGCTGACTTTCAGATACCTTTTCTTGTCGTAAAAGACGACTAAATGGGGCGGACCTTCAGATAAGATCGTAAAACGGAGGCCCCGTGTTATAGCAGGTGTGGCACGATAAAGATCCCTCACTGCACCGAGATTGATTGTTTGTTTGTTTTATGTCCCGTCGAGAATTTTTCACTCATATTGAGACGTCACCATCTGTAGGTGAAGTACCACAAATTTAGACATATGCTTAGTGCTCAGGGCCGTAGCAGTGAGGGTTCTCTAACGTGCCAACGCCTACCGTGACACGGGACATCCGTTTTCAAGGTCATATCCGAACGACCCGTGATTCTCACTTCTAATTGCCGAGCGTTTGGCGAAGGAGCAATCACTACCTATTTTTCGTATTAGGTTTGACGCGGCCATGGCACGAGCAAAATTCCTTAGCAAAAAATACAACAAATGACTGAACGTGCGTGATAATATGATATTTGTAAATATGCTAGTATATTGATACAAGGATATACGCAAAATCAATAACTTTACATGCATCATCAATTTCCAAATGAATTTCATTTTTGAAATATATATGATGACAGGAACTGTGACGCTTCATGCCTGTATACTTCATGAAGTGTGAGAATTCAAATATCTTATTTATCATGTACGGGGCTCTTGTACATTATTTTTAAAACAACAAACAATTTATTTATTACATGCCATGTACCTGTTCTTGAAGAACCACTTAGTTTGGAAAAGATAACTATGACAGTTCTGCCAAAATCCCAGAGTTTGTAATGAAGCCAATTTCTTTTTAGGACTATTGTTGTTTTCAAACATATTTTTACCAAATAATAATAGCGTTACTCATTATAAAACTATAAAGTGTATCAGTTATCAAAATCGTAGATCAAAGGGGAAAAAAACTCATTAAGTGGTTGAGATAAAATTCTTATTCTTTCTCTTTAACTGCTGTGAAGTAGAGATATCATGGGGGCTTTTTATAGGGCGATGTGTCATTACGGGAGACTTGCTCGATGATAATAAGTATGGTTCTACGTAAAAATCAGGCAAAATCGCATTTTCGTCTCAAGTCCATGTTCACGAAATGATCCCAAATTTTGCGTACTAAGTCATCGTAATACGTTTACCAAATGTACGAAATATTTTTGATTCATTTCGCTTTGATCCAAATATATTGACAGATATTTATGAACACCGAGAGATCCATGCTTAGTGTATATCTATACAAAACACTACTTGTATTACCTTTGAAATCTTAAAAGAACAAAGCGTATATGAAAACATGTCATTATATAACATTAAACAAATGAAAAAAGGCATGCATTGAAATAAATATTTTTTTGAAAGTTTTAATTAAACATTATAAAACCTCGCTGAATGTTAGGGGCGCTGCATTGTCAAGCACGATAGGCGGATCTAAAAGCTTATTTCATTCCTTGATGTAGTGTATGACAATATTCCGGCAGAGTGCGATTTATCTTCTAACGTTATCTAAAGGAAATGAACCTATTTATCCTCGGGGAATGTCAGAAAGACATTGACATGCATAATGCGTCACTGTAGATGGGGGGGAGGGGGGGGGGGGGGGGGGGGGCGTACAGACCGGGCAGCAGCCGACAACGATGATAAAGCAACATACCATAAGTATGCATACCACTGAATCGGCACATTTCGGTGATTTTGAATGCAATTATTTACATATTAAGACAAAACTCGCCATATTTATAATTACTATAGAGCATGAAAAAATCAAATAAGACAAAGCTCGCCATATCTGGATATAATACAAACGTTTGACAACTGATTCAATACAAAATTCAAATCAAACACAAAGCCCCTCTCATGTTTCGTATTTTGATCAAAAATGGTATTGTAATGTATTTGATGCCACCCTAAAAGTGTGGTGTCTGTAGTTGGTAAAAAAAAAAGAAAAAAGAAATAGCCACATCTGTGACTGTAAAAATTGACCATCGTTGGTAGTAGATTTCATAAAATGGACAACATCCATTGCATATATCCAAAGATAGGATGGGTAAACGATGACCATGCATGCAAGGCTAGTACAGGTACTAGATCATGGAGGCCTACCAAATTAGCACTACTTTCTGACTACTACACATCAGTAGTGGTGGGATTCGCAGCCTCCGTCAAAAAAAGACATTTTAGATACATGCATTTTAGTACACATGCTGGATAGAGTGTTGGTCACAAGCAATTAAGAGATCAACAAGAGTTACGAAACACAGATAACAACCTCTCCCACACAGGGTGAACACCAACATGCACACAAAATAAAAGTGGATGCAAAATGGAGGTTTGAGGACTCATTTATGCAGAAATTAGCCACTTGTACTGTATTTGATTGATGGTACTCCCTAGAATATGATAAATTTGATGTATAACCACTTTCCAAGGGTCTAGTGCGAGCAACCGCGGGTCAAATATATGTAAGTGTTCTTGAATCGCGATTGAAAATTCAGGCCGTTCCGCTACATTTAATGGAGAAAGACATGTACAAATTATTGCATACCAAATACACAGATCAGTCATATATACACTGGATGCGACCCAAAAAAATATCGATACGTTATGAGACAATGTAGATATTGAAGGTCAATTTTGAAAGTTTCCACGTGTTCAAAATGTAATTAATTTTCAGTCTGGTAATTTCGAAGCTAATTTCTCCAAAAGAAAAAGAAGATTAAAAAAAAAATAAAAAGAAACGGGAAGTAAAAAGAAAAGAACTTAAGTTAACAAAATGAAATGGTGAAATAAATTGTCTTGAAATACAACCAAAGGATTAAATTTGTCTATTCTTTTCAGAGATGAAAAATTACTTTGTCCGCCATTTTGAAATTGCGCAATGTCATAAGCAAATCAAGTGGTGCCTTACCTCAATGTTGTGAGTGCGCGAACGGAATTGTATTGGTTTGTTTGTTTGTTTGTTTGTTTTACGTCTCGTCAAATTTTTTTTACTCATACTCAGACGTGCACCAGCTTTAGGTGAAGTACCACAAAGCGTTTGGTGAAGGAGCAATCATTAGGTGTACCTATGTTTACGTCTTAGGCTTAACGCGGCCACGCATGGTACGAACGGGGCTCGAACTCACGACTCCGGTTACGAAGTGAACGCTCTAGCCACTGAGCTACTGCGACCGGCCAGACAGAGTTGGAGGAAAGTGAACCACCCTATACATTTATAAATCAATCATTTTGAAACTGGAATGTCACATAGCACAAGGGAAACGGGTGTTTTCGCCCCTAGTAGTTTTTCACCCATTTTAATGCAGGAAACATCAGGTCGAAGATTGGGTTACAGTCAAGTGGTTTCGCCCCGATTTACTTGCGTAAAATCTATGATTAAAAACTACTAATAGGCGCATGTCAAATCATGGGAGTTGTGTGGACTGGTGCAGTGTTTGTTGACAAGTTACATGTACCGATATGCGACATCGATCATGTGTAGAAAATTATCCCTCGCTAATATACCAGGTATTATTCTAGCTTTTATCTCATTTTATTAAAATCGGAGGAAAATAGTACATGACGTAATTTTGTAAATAGTTTTCGTCACACTTCATGCTATTACACCCATGTATAAATAAGTCATTATTTAAATACGTCAGCATATACTTGAATCGTGGTCTACATTTTGGGATACAATATCCTAGGAAACAGACTTTAAATTTATTTTTTTTTAGGTAATCCAGTTTTTTATGCGTTCTTTACTAAGTTCTCAATGTCATATTTAAATCACTCTTGTTTCCAAATGTGCGGAAACGTGTCTTTTACATTGTGCTGTGATCATGACTGCGATGTAAAACTGGTTTCTGTTCTTTGATTTTAATATTTATCAGAGGCCTGGCATTTAATGTTTTCATTCTACTAAACATGAATAAAGATTATCTAATAAGGTGATTGTAAACAAAAATAAGGCAGAGAGAACAGTATCGTTCATGTGAAAGAATAAATCAGTTTATTAAGATTAAACAAACGCAGAATGTACAGTATGACGTGAAAATATGTACACTAAGACCTAATGAATAATAATGATATAAATAAAACAAGTGTACACTAAGACCTAATGAATAGTAATGATATAAATAAAACAAGTGTACACTAAGACCTAATGAATAATAATGATATACAAAAAACAGATGTACACTGAGACCTAATGAATAATAATGATATACATAAAACAAGTGTACACAGAGACCTAATGAATAATAATGATATACATAAAACAGATGTACACTGAGACCTAATGAATAATAATGATATACATAAAACAGATGTACACTGAGACTTAATGAATAATAATGATATATATATAACATATATACACCGAAATACAACAAATGATATAAATAAAATGATTGATTGAATGATTGTTTAGAGTTTTACGTCATGTTGGCAGTATTCCAGCCATTTTACGGCGGTTAACTGAAATATGTTCGGTTGTGAAAGTTGAAGTTTCCCTGCCCCCCCCCCCCCCCCCCCCCCCCCTTTAAGCCTACTCTTTTTCGAGAATCAGGGTTGTCAAGGGGGTTTTAGTCCTTGACACGCACAAAGTTAAAAATACGTAAACAGGTAAAAATACATAACATTTTGTCAATATAAACAGTTATATTATAAAGTATTAACATTTTTCTGTAAATTTTTATTGTATATTATGATTGTCAGTATTTGTAACAAGTTCTTGCATTGCTTGTGCATTATTCAGGAGTCTATTTCGTGTGGGTGTAAAATCACTTCATTCCAATAGAATGTGTTCTATAGTTAATGGACAGTCACAAGATATACATTGAGGTTGAAGTTCTCTGTTTAATAAATAAAAATGTGTCGATTTTGAATGTCGGCTGCGTATTCTTGAAATAATAACTGGTGTCTCATTACGATGTTATACGGTTTGTTTACCTTGTTTTAAATAGAATAAAGTTCACTTCTGTCACAGAAATCCAAAATATTTGCCAAAGACCATTTACCATAGACAAAACATATATACACCGTCACATAATATATTTTGTTTGTTTGTTTATTGCCGCCTGAGCAATTTTTCAGCTATCCGGCGGCTGTCACCATTACCGGTGACAGGGCTGCAAATTTAGGCCTATGCTCGGCACTCAGGGCCTTTGAGCAGGGAGGGATCTTTATCGTGCCACACCTACTGCGACACGGGACCTCGGTTGATACGGTCTCATCCGAAAGACGTCCCACAGTGGGATTCGAACCCCCGACTCAAGGACCATCAGATCTTTGAGCCCGACGCTCTAACCACTGCACCACGCGGGCGGCCACATAATATATATATATATATATATATATATATATATATATATATATATATATATTATCGTCCCGCTCGAGAATTTTTCACTCATATGGAGTAATGAATAACGACATAGATGAAACGTATATACACAGAGACATAATGAATGCTAATGACAGAGAAAACGTATATACCCTGAGACACTATAATGACATTGATTGATTGTTTATTGTTTTCCGTCACACTCAACAATTTTTCAGTTATCTGATGGCGTCCAGTTTTTATTGGTAGAGGAGAAAACCCAGATACAATGTACCCGGGAAGAGACCACCGACTTTCCGAAAGTAAACTGGCAAACTTTTTCACATATATCGGCGCGAGCGAGAATCGAACCCGCGCCAACTGGAGGTGAGAGGCCTTGTGATTTTGAGCGCAGTGCTCTAACCACTTGGCCCCCATAATAATGATATACATAAAACAGATAATTATATACTATGAGACATAATGAATAATAATGGTATAATTAAAACATACATATGTTGTACACAGAAACAGAGAACATGACATGAATGAAACATATACACACTGAGACATAATGAATAATAATGATGAAAACAAGCATTCTGAGTGTATTGCAGGAAATACAAAGTCTCCAATTCAATCAAAGGTAGGTCACACGTAACAAAACTCAAACTTCATCTGTATCTATGCAATTCAATTCAATTGTGGAGATCAGTCCGGAAAACCGATTCTTGCAATTCATCAAGGGCATAATTCAGTCCAAAAAGGTCAATCGTAACGAAATTCAAACTTGATCTGTAACTATTCAAGATAAAGTCCTATATAAAACTTCAGTTGAATACTTTCATCCAATGGGGAGAAAAGTGCGAAAACCTCAAACGGAATGACAGACAAACGGACGGATGGGCAGACCGTGAGTAAACTAATAGTTCCATTCGGCAAAGCCGGTAGGGGACTAATAAAACATGCACACCGAGACGTAATGAAAAATAATACATAAATAAAACATATATACACAGAAACACAATAAATGACATAAACAAAACATATATACACAGAAACACAATAAATGACATAAATAAAACATATACACTGAGATAAACAATTGACATAAATAAAACATATACACTGAGATACAACAATTGACATAAATAAAACATACACATTGAGATACGAGCAAGATACTTTAAATAAAACATATACACTGAGATACAACAATTGACATAAATAAAACATATACACTGAGATACAACAATTGACATAAATAAAACATACACATTGAGATACGAGCAAGATACTTACAAGGGTTTAAGACCCAATGTTGTACTAAAGTTTTATTTTATGTAGGAAGTTTAAAATATTTTCATAACTTTTTCTGGTATGGAGAGAGAGAGAGGGGGGGGAGAGAGAGACTTTATCTCGTACCTATATTCTCCAATAACCTTGATGAGTAATTTTCGTCGTACATGTACTCTGTGCAAATGCTTGATAGTAAATCAGGTGATTTACACTTTTTCATATCAATGACAAACCAAGAAATAAATGTAGTTAATAAGTGGTAAACATCGCGACAGTGTGTTATTGTAAAAATTTTATTTGTGTAACCCAGACAACCTCACCAGCTATTAGAACAAATTTATTCAGAGCAATTTCAACCTTTCTTGGTCGTTAAACTTTGAGTGACTTCTTCAACCTACAAATTATGAGATTTTTAAAACTCTTCATGATCAAGGCATGTGTGTGCGAGGTAAGGGTTGTCTTCATTTTCTCTCGTCCTTTTTTTTTTTTTTTTTTGGTAACAGAGATATTTCCGATTGGATTACAAATAATGTTTTTAAATTGATGCTTAAAAAATATTCATGGAAACATCCTACAATCTTTCCCACCAATATAATAACAGAAATCAGCAAGTCACCCACACACATTTCGATATTCTGCTGTCAAACTTAACAATCAGCGATAGAAAAATAATAATTAGATCACGTGTATTTTCTTTTTTACAGAGTGAATTACATTTTAATTTTAAAAATGACGTACATCTTAATAACAACATGTCCACTTTCTATTAGATGTATAAACTCCATTCACTGTGTACAAGTAATGTAACTTCACATTACCTGCTGATCTTGTCACTGGCAATTGATTAGAGAGTGGGGGGGGGGGGGGGTTGTTTTGCAAATCATCAATTTGATACGTAATATTAGAAAGTAAAATCTTATCAAACGTTAAACGTTTACTTTTGTCTGTTGCACTGGAGAAAAAAAGCCCCCCCCCCCCCCCCCCCCCCCCCCGAAAAAAACCCAACAAAACATTTAGGCCTGAACCTCTGACGATGTGTACATACTGAATGTTACGATTGCATATAAGTGTTTTACAAGCACGTAGACATTATATGTTATTCTACAAGATATTTGTTTTTAGAAAATACATTGAGAGAGAGATTTAAATTCAAAACTAATTTTTTGATGAGGACATAAAACCATTTTCCTAATGAAGTGTCAAAAATACCAGCTCGCGTTTAAATACAAATATTTGAGTTAGCAAAAATGTGATTTGTATACATATTGTAAGATAAAAGTCATTTGTTTATATTAATAAATAGAATGAAATGTCAACAGTTTTTGTGTGCGTAATATTCGGACAATCTGTCACCGTTCGTTGAATGCTTTGTGACAAAATACATACATTAACGGTTAGCAAACTCCCCGGGTCCATTAAAGTGCGTATAGGCATTTAAAAGGGCGTGCGGCTTAGTTATTTCTTATTCCAACTTGGTTCATAAAGAGTTTTCTCGCTGACCACAGATTAAAGTGTAATGGCCACTGTCAAATCACAGTCGGGATCCTGTGACGGACAGAGAAGAATATCAAAAATGGTGTCGAAAAGAAAAGGCGATATGGCAAGCCAGAATCCTCTTCATGCTCTTCTCCCGGGGGCCAGAATAGACAACCACAACAGAGGCAAAATATCCATCAATATGGGCTTCTCCCGCGAAATCGTAGTTTTTAATTTAGGGGGCACGAAGTTCGAAACCTATAGGTCAACACTGTACAGCCAACCGAACAGTCCGCTAGCGAACGATACCTTCATGAAACGGCATTACAATGAGGACCGGAAGGAGTACTTTTTCGATCGTGATCCGGATGTGTTCAAGGTAACATTATAAAACCAGTGTGTATGCTCCAACTAAACTGTTTTAAAAACCTCTTAATACGTGTAAATTGCATGTAATTAACTTACGATTAAATAATTATATCTATCTAAAGAAGAAAGGACCTGTACTGTACTGAACACATTCACCTTGCGATTTGTGAATGTATTCAATATTATTTTAAAACTACGTATAAAATGTGTAGCCGTTTCTTCTTTGTTTTAAATTGCAGCATAAGAGCATTTCTCCGATTGTATTTCCTTATTTACAAAATAAACGCAGATAATCATTGCGCAGGTCACATGTGTCATCTTCTCTAAAAATCAATATAATGCATTTACGTCCTTTGCTTTGACAGGCCATTTTGAATTACCTTCGGACTGGCGAGTTACACCTGCCTTCTTTCATTTGTGGTCCTGCGGCAAGAGAAGAACTCATAGTAAGTTATCATGGGAGAAATTCACAGCACGTTATCAAGGAAGGTACTCAGTACAGCTGTACGACACCGTATAGCTTTTTTAGCGTTTGTAAAAATATGGCGTTTTGCCTGGTCACAGGTATGCTCATACTTTTGGCGGACGTAGATTTTCAAAACATTTCATGCAGTACCTGATTTTTACCTCCGTAATAGGAGAGTGTTCCATGTACCTTAAATATGCAAAGAAACACAATACAAGAAATTATAATGATTTTTTAATATCATTTAAAATTCAGATCTTGGGTCACCCTGATATCGTCAGTAGCGTTTTAACGTGGCATCAATTTTCGGCAAGTGTAGAAAGTGGGAATTCGCCGTTAAGATGAGTTTTCAGTATGTTTGTAATCCCTGCCTCACTAAAGCCACTACGAATGATCAAAGTTATCACCTCACTAAAAACAACCCGCTATACGGTATCAAGGGAAGAACTCATAGTCAGTTAAGGGGGGCATCCGTATTAAGTTATCAAGGGGTTGGTTTGCAATTAGGGTATGACGTGGTTACACATATGCTCAGGTGAAATATTGAAATTGATATTTAATCCCATGTCATATGGAAGATAAAAATATGTACAATGTGATGGGAAATAGTACCTCTTAATGTGACTGCCTGTCCATCACGCCTTTTAATGTGTTTTTCTACCCATTACCATTAGAACAACTCGCCAATGTCATGATGGGATCTTACCTTAATGTCTATAGCGATATGTACGACTGTGTTTGCTGTTTATAATTTTTAACGTCAACAACGTGTATGAGTGGGATCTGGTACCAAAAGGTCAATATAAACAGTGTCCTTGGCATCAGAGAACAAATAGACTTAATATATATCATGTACTTTAATTCGCGGAAAAAAAAAAGACGAAATGTTATAACTAAAAGCTTTCAAATTAGTGGTAACTAGAAAGAAAAAGGACCAAACGCCCAAGCAATAAAAAATATTATACCGCTGATAAATGTTTGTTGTGCTTAGCCTGAAGTGGATCAATGTTTCGTTGTTTGTCAGTCATATGATGTGCATTCAAGGAAACGATGAAGAAAAGATTCAACATCGATGCAACCTATTTTGATATTGTGTACGATAAAAAAAAAGACTGTTATGCCCAGTACCAGTAAGAAAGTGACCATACCCTTGTACATAACAAACTTACTCCTTCGCCAAACTCTTCGCCATTTATATGCGAGAATTACAGGTCTTTCGGATATGACCTTACAAACGGAGGTCTCGTGTCGCGGCAGGCGTCAGCACGTTCAAGAATTGCTACGGCCCTGAGTGCTAAATATAGTTCTAAATTTGTGATGCTCCACCTACAGCTAGTGACGTCTCAATATGAGTGAAAAATTCTCAACGGGACGCAAAACAAACAATCAATCGTTATGACGACTTAAGCGAGTCGTAACAGTTCAAATCTTGAAAGTCGTAATTACGAGATAACAAGTTGTAATACCGAGATAAATAGAACTTGGGGAAAATCGCAATACCAAAATGAAGCCGTTTATCTCGTTATGGCGACTTTCTATTTTGTTATTACGGCTTGCATGATATTTCCTTTTCTCTCTTACCTTTGAATATTTTTCATGGTTCTAATTTTTCCCACTAGACTCTCGTACAAATTGGGAAAAACACAGGAATACATATAGCGGATGCTTTTCAACGACGCTAAGGCTCTATATTGAGTTTTACTAACCTATCATTCTTTCTGGTTGTTGATTGTTTGCTGTTTTCCGCCACACTCAACAATTTTTCAGTTATCTGGTGGCATCCAGTTTTTATTGGGGCAGGAGAGAACCCAGATACAATGTACCCGCGAAGAGACCACCGACCTTCCGAAAGTAAACTGGCAAACTTTCTCATCTCTAGTCGGCGCGAACGAGATTCGAACCCGCGCCGACTAGAGGTGAGAGGCCTTGTGATTTAGAGCGTAGTGTTCTAACCACTCGGCCACGGAGGTCCCCGGTTGTTTGATTGATTGTTTGTTTGACGTCCCGTCGAGATTTTTCACTCATATTGAGACGTCACCAGCTGTAGGTGAAGTACCACAAATTTAGACCTATGCGTAGAACTCAGGGCCTTAGCATTGAGGGTTCTTTAATGTGCCAACATCTACCGTGACATGGGGCCTCCGTTTATTAAGGTCATCCCGTGATTCTCACATCTCAATGCTGAGCGTTTGCCGAAGGACCAGTCACTATTTATTTTTCGTCTTAGGTTTGACGCGGTCATGGCACGAGCGGGGCTCGAACTCACGACCTCCCGGTTACGAAGCGAACGCTCTAACCACTGAGCTACCGCGACCGGTAAACAAACATACGACGTGAAAACAGTTAGCGATTGCTCCTTCGCCAAACGTTCGGGATCTGAAAAACGGAGGTCCCGTGTCACGGAATGTGTTGGCACGTTAAAGAACCTTAACTCCTGAGCGCTAAGCATCTATACGTTTTAATTTGATTCTTCACATACAGCTGGTGACGTCTCAATACGAGTGGGGAAAAAAACACGTTGTAGTACAAATGTTCTATATTGATATATTTTACAGAGAAATTTCTCCATGTCTCAATAACAGTTTTTGAGACTTATTTTGTTACAGTACTGGGGTGTTGGTGATGACGTCATACAAAGATGTTGCTGGTCCCATTACAACAGCTGGAACTCCACACTAGAGGCGCTAAAGCAGCTGGAGAAGGACCGGAAAGGATCCATGGATGAGGACACAGGTTCACGGGTCAGACCTAAGACCTTCTGGACTAAACTACAGAACAAAGCTTGGAGGATCTTGAACAAGCCGAACTCCAGCAGAACTGCCAAGGTTTGTTGTCTTGAAAAGTAAGTTTCAATTCGGGTAGGTATTTTTATATCAGAAATGAATCATCTTTAGCCATCTCTGATCCGGGGCCTCCGTGGCCGAGTGGTTAGAGCATCGGGCTCAAAATCACAAAGCCTCTCACCTCTGTCGGCGCGTGTTCGAATCTCTGCCGCGGCGTTATGTGAGCAAGTTTGCCAGTTTACTTGCGGAAGGTCGGTGGTCTCTTCCCAGGTACAATGTATCTGGGGTCTCTCCTCCACCAACAAAAACTGGACGCCACCAGATAACTGAAAAATTGTTGAGTGTGGTGGAAAGCAATAAATAATCAATCAATCAATCTGATTTGTATACAAGGTTTGCCCAAGTGACGCATGCATTTCCTAAAAGAGTTATAGGGCTTACAAACTAGAATCAAGGTTCATAGATTAAAAGTGACCCTGAACACGACATAGAAACGTTTAACGACTAACCGGTCGCGGTAGCTCAGTGGTTAGAGCGTTCTTGATTATATAAACTCGTTACTTTAGAAGTAACACCGATAGGCACACGACGTCTTTAGAAATAAAAGGATGTTACGACTAGTGACAAGCGACTCCATCTACCAGGACCTCTTACCTTGAACATACAAACTGTTGTAACTGTAGAACCTGCTCCGATAAGGATCCGAGATATTTAAAAATGATTGTTTGTTTGTTTGTCGTCCCGTCGAGAATTTTTCACTCATATTGAGACGTCACCAGCTGTAGCTGAAGTACCACAAATTTAGACATATGCTTAGCGCTCAGGGCCGTAGCAGTGAGGGTTCTCAAACGTGCCAACGCCCACCGTGACCTCCGTTTTTAAGGTCATATCCGAAAGACCCGTGATTCTCACTTCTAAATGCCAAGCGTTTGGCGAAGGAGCAATCACTACCTATTTTTCGTCTTTGGTTTGACGCGGCCATGGCACGAGCGGGGCTCGAACTCACGACCTCCCGGTTACGAAGCGAACGCTCTAATCACCGAGCTACCGCGACCGGTATTATTGAGAATCACGGGTCTTTCGGATATGACCTTAAAAAACATCGCGCCTTCAAATTATCCAACTCTTCCCCTTTTCATAGTAAAACTATTTATTAGACTTTCTATGGTTTTACACATTAACAAAACTATCATGGGGGACCGCCAGGACATTTTGATTAAAGTTGTGTCACCATATCTGCATGTATATCGACATATTATATTACAGACCGATAACCACATCCTTTCAATTTCTCTCTGGACACGATTATTTTTACACAATATAGATTAAAGGAATTTCTGCAAAACTTGTCTTTGGATCGTCAGATTGGTCTTTAGTACAAGACAAACCTAATTTATCAGGAGATAAACTTGTTAATATTTAATGGAGAAATCTTGAAATAAGTTAATTTACAAATAATTCAGATTTCATGGTTTACTAGTCTGGCTGACACACATTGTAGGATTAGGACCTATTATCGCAAACAATTCATTGTGAACAATAGAAAATGTTTAAATCGGTTCTAGCAGCGCTTAGAAGCAATCAAAATACCAAGGCGCGCGAACATCACCAATTTTATGGACGGGATAAAAGAAGATAAAAGTTTAAAGATTATACATTAAACCTGTGAGGTCTGTACACAGCAATCTTTATTTCTCTGTTTTTCTACTTGATCTTATCAAATTCAGCTGTACGTATCGAACGTTTTGTTACAGTGTTATTGCAAAATTATGTCAAAGCATATGCATCGCTCCAACGTTTCCAAGTTGGTCACTCATCATTGTATGAAAAGAGCGACAACTCACCTCTCATTACAATTTTAATATTTTAATTTCAGATACACGGATATATCTCCCTGATGTTTGTATTGGTGTCTATAGTCAGTTTCGTGGTCGAAACACACCCTGCATTTGACAACAGAATAAATATTCCAAAACCTGGATCTAGAGGTGTTTCACAAAACGTGACGTTAGCTGAAAATTCAACATTAAGAAATGTTTCTTCCAGTCGAAATACAGTGGATTATCTATCGGTGAAAGTGTCACACCCTGCTTTCACTGCGATAGACATTTCATGTCTGGTATTCTTTAGCATCGATTACATCATCCGGTTTGTATTTGCGAGGAGGAAATTCAGATATCTGACGTCATTGATGGGCGTGGTTGATATTTTGGCAATTATTCCCGATTACATACAATTCATCATTTATGCCATTCACCCAGAAATGCGTTATGAAAGAGATATTGATTACATTGCGGTTCTTAGGGTTGCCAGGGTTTTGCGGATCTTCCGTTTAATCCGCCATGTGCCCGGGCTCTGGATTTTGATATACACCCTGAAATCAAGTTTAAAAGAGCTGCTATTGATGATAGTCTTCCTCATAGTTGGGATGCTTATATTCTCTTCATTAATTTACTTTGTTGATGACAGACAAACGTTCAAGAGCATTCCGCACAGCTTCTGGTGGAGTTTGATCACCATGACGACAGTTGGTTACGGAGACATGTACCCTGTCACAGAGCTGGGTTACATAGTTGGGTCCTTTACAGCATTATCAGGCCTTTTAATGATTGGGTTTTCTGTTCCGGTTCTTGTTAATAACTTCATTATGTATTACAAACACTTGGAATTCGCGCTGAACAACGAAGAAGCAAATGAAAATGACGAAAGCAATGATGGAGAGTGTGAGAAATCCCCTTGTAATAACAACTCTGTTGGATGAACTGGATAAAGTAGCAAAATGTTAGGAATAACAATGCTACCTAAAATGCTTTGTATATAGAGTTTTTCATAATCTCTGGAATGGTTCCCATTGATTATATGTTGGGAATGTGTGTTTGAAGGTGTTTTGTTTCCTTAATCAAAATGGCATCACAAATGTATGAGCCTATTCTGCTCAACATTTCATTTTTAACTTTTAAACAGTTCGTTAATGTATACTTCTAAGCTCTGTACATAACCTGTATTATTGGTAGTGTAAACAAAAATGGACGAGTGTACTGTTGGTGTATTGATGGAAAATAAGACAAAATCGAAATGAAGTAGAAGTTGTACGTGAGGGACGTACATCAGTTGTAAATAAGTAATTAAATAAATACTACAATAATCATGTTTTCTTATTTCAAAGTAAAACTGAATTTACTCAAATAAAAGTTACTGTCATCTACTTTTCAGTGAAAAGTCTAACGTTTCAGAGCCAAATTTAAATATGTACATTTCGACTATGTAAAACCACTAATGACAGGTCATTTTATTTCTGCAAACATGGCAAATAACAAAGTCGGGTTTTCAATTTCTCCACGTTACTTGAAATTTGTTTTGAGACAAATAAATAAATGTTGTGAATCGTTGACGAAGATGACGCAAATGCACTATTCCGTATTCTGTTTAAAGCCTCGTAACCTTCACTATTCTGGAAAACGTACAAATGCCGAAACCGATCAGTGACAGTGACGATGTGTGCTTCCACTGAAATTTCGATTCAGGTTATTTCTACCACGTTAACATAAACGAACATAGCTGTGATAAGGAAATCAACAGTTAGTGGTTGTTAACGAACAAGTGAATCCCACAAAGAATGCAAAATTAATAGAAAGGAGAACACAGACTCCGTGCCACACCTGATGTGGGTGGGATCAGGCCTCGAGACCATATCAACTGAGATTAGACCCAAGTCAAAATTTTGATTACTTAAATCATAAGATTTATCTAGCACAAATGTTTGTTTTTTTTAACTCATTAACACACACACACACTTTTACTGAAATTTAATTTTTTAAGAAAATTATTTCAAAAGTTTGATTCGAAATTAAGACTTCAGTCCATTCTCAGTTTATGGCATAGACACCTTGTGTCCAGAACGAGTAAGCAACCCCCTTCCACCGATCGCACCCGCCGTTTTCCATTTTCACGTGTTCCCTATCCCTGGATTGAATGACGTGTTCATATCTATTGGCGGTAAATGAAATTTCGAAGTCAGAAAACTTGAATATTAGCAAACAGGCATTTTGTTTCTTATAAAGAAACAAAATACATGTATACTAATTTCTCCCCCCCCCCTTTTTTTGTTTTTGGTTACTACATGTACCTCCAGTAAAGATAAAGGATTGGTTACCCATAATTTAAATTGTTGTATAGATCCCTTCCCCGGAAGAACGGCTCGGGTTAGACTTTCCCTTTAGGTGAAAACGACTCTGTGTAAAATCCTCCTCAAATGACGGCACGCATTCCTCCGTCTGTTCTTCACTACATATCCGGTTCTATTGCACAATTGTACAAAAACTCAATTCATAAAGTGAAATCTTTCAAAATTCATTTTATACAAATAGGTCTTTGAAATAATCAGTTTGTTTCAAAGACCTATTTGTATCAAATAAAGTTTGAATTGAAATAATCAGTATGAGCGGTCGCGGTGGTTAGTGGTTAGAGCGTTCACATTGTATCTAGGAGCCCCGCTCGTGCCATGACCGCGTCAAACCTACGACGAAAACTAGGTAGTGATTGCTCCTTCGCCAAACGCTCAGCATTTAGAAGTGAGAATCACGGGTCATTCGGATATGACCTTTAAAAGGGAGGTCCCGTGTCACGGTAGGCGTTGGCACGTTAAAGAACCCTCACTTATTCGGCCCTGAGCGCTAAGCATAGGTCCAAGTTCGTGGTACTTCACCTACAGCAGGTGACGTCTCAATATGAGTGAAAAATTCTCGACGAGACGTAAAACAAACAATCAATCAATACAAGCTGCAGAGATTTTATGAAAATATTTTAATGTACTAAAATATCTATAAACAGTAAACTATAGCGGGACTGTAATATTCCTGGTCCAGAAAGGATAAAGGAGATATCAGGTGTTTATTACCGATCCCGTTCCTGGCTTCCTCATTACACATGGGTTATATGTATTCTGTGGCTTCCAAGACAAGGACCGATCCCGGTAGGTCAGTGCTTAGAGCGTTCGCATCATAACCAGAAGGTCGTGAGTTCCAGCCCCGCTCATGACATGGCCGCGTCAACATAGGTAGTGATTGCTCCTTCGCCAAACGCTCGGCATTCAGATGCGAGAATCACGGGTCTTTGGGATACGACCTTAAAAACGGAGGTCACGGTAGGCGTTGGCACGTTAAAGAACCCTCACTGCTAAGGCCCTGAGCGCTAACAATAGTTATAAATTTGTGGTACTTCACCTACAGTTGATGACGTCTTAATATGAGAGAAAAATTCTCAAAGGGACGTAAAACAAACAAACAACGACAAGGTAGGGGTGCTGAGGATCTATTCTGTTATTTGTTTTACGTCCCGTCGAAAATATTTCACTCATATTGAGACGTCACCAGCTGTAGGTGAAGTACCACAAATTTAGACCTATGCTTAGCGCTCAGGGCCGTAGCAGTGAGGGGTCTCTAACGTGCCAACGCCTACCGTGACCTCCGTTTTTAAGGTCATATCCAAAAGACCCGTGATTCTCACCTGTAAATGCCGAGCGTTTGGCGAAAGAGCAATCACTACCTATTTTTCGTCTTAGGTTTGACGCGGCCATGGCACAAGCGGCGCTCGAACTCACGACCTCCCGGTTACGAAGCGAACGCTCTAACCACTGAGCTACCGCGACCGGTCCGGATCTATTCTGACAACCCGGATCCTCAAGGGGTGTTATACAGAACAGGATGCAGGGGAGGGGTACAATGTGTACAGTATATTGATTGATTATTTATTGCTTTCCGCCACACTAAATAATTTTTCAGTTATCTGGTGGCGTCCAGTTTTTGTAGGTGGAGGAGAGAACCCGGATACAATGTACCTGAGAAGAGACCACCGACCTTCCGCAAGTATGTACAGTATATGATATATGGTACAGGCTGTAAGGTACAATGGCGTAATTACTATAATGCTAGTTATCTCCTTAAGATAACTGTCTTAACTTATCATGCACGTTGTCAGCAAATATTCCCGTTATTTTACATAGCACTACGTTAATAGCCAAATATGACGTCACATATGAGTGAAAGTATTCAGAAGCCGATTAGTTAGTTTTCATGGGTTAGGGAGGCTGCCACCGGTTAAGAGGAATGAAATTGAGGAAACAGGATTTGCTGCTTATTTTAACCTTGGCATCTTGCATTTACAACGGATACTACGTCAAGTTCAACTCTTTCTTATCAATACGTCTTTCCAGCGAGAGTTTAAAGTACTGGAAGTTCTCTATGCGTTTCATCGTCGGGGGTCACTAGTATCGTATATAAAAAGACATACCCCCATTCCTTTCCAAATGAGACAGAGCCTTTGAAAGTGGCGTCGACAATGAAGACCCTATTGATGTAGCCTTTGATCCAGAAATTGCTTTATTGTTGGATTAGTTTGGATTTTATCCGGAGGTGGCACTATTTCAACCATTTTACGGCGGTTGAGTAACTGAAATATGTTTAGTTGTGAAAGTTAAAGTTTCCCTGACGGCCCTCATTGAGCCTACTCTTTTTCGAAAATCAGGGAAACGATCAAGGGGGTTGAGGTCCTTGACACGGTGTACCCTTTAACGTCCCATCAGACGGACTTTTAAGAAATCGAACATCATGTTGAACAGGATGATAGTCCAGCTAAAGAAGAAATAGAGCGTGTACCTATTACACATGTTTCAGCTAGGCTTCATGTCACATGGAATAGTGCTGAAATAAGTACCGGTCGCGGTAGCTCAGTGGTTAGAGCGTTCGCTTCGTAACCGGGAGGTCGTGAGTTCGAGCCCCGCTCGTGCCATGGCCGCGTCAAACCTAAGTCGAAAAATAGGTAGTGATTGCTCCTTCGGCAAGCGCTCGGCAATTAGAAGTGAGAATCACGGGTCTTTCGGATATGACCATAAAAATGGAGGCCCCGTGTCACGGCAGGCGTTGGCACGTTAAAGAACCCTCACTGCTACGGCCCTGAGCGCTACGCATAGGTCTAAATTTGTGGAACTTCACCTACAGCTGGTGACGTCTCAATACGAGTGAAAAATTCTCGACGGGACGTAAAAATACAAACATCAAATCAAGAAATAAGAATGAATTTTAAAGAACAGAAAGGAACCTAGGCGTTGTATTCTAGGTAAGAAAGATGCTGTCAAATAGTCGGGAGAACCTATAGAGGCTTTCCAGCGGCAGGAAAGAAAGAGAGACAGCAATAAGAATTCAAACGATAAAGAAACAATTTGAATTTTTTTATCGCTGACAATTTTTACTTCCAAATAATTACTGTATACAGTTTCAATATGGAAAAAAAAAAAGACGAGAACAAATGACATTCTGTGTATAAGAAACAAAATTTCATTGTCTGTTAGGGAAACCCTGGATATTCAGATAGCCCTGTTATCACAAAGACGTTGGATTTGTACAGCAAGTCAATCTTATAACACCCTTTTTTCCTGCAGGCGTCGCCATCACCCATAAATTCATGGGGTTCCGGGTAGTTAGAACAGATCCTCAGTACCCTCTTGCTTGTCATAAGAGGCGACTAAATGGGGCGGTCCTTCGAACGAGACCGCAAGGACGAAGGCCCCGTATCACAGCAGGTGTGGCACGATAAAGATCTCTCCATGCTCATAGGCCTTCCTGTACCGTTCTTTTCCCACTGACCGGTTGCGGTAGCTCAGTGCTTAGAGCGTTCGCTTCGTAACCGGGAGGTCATGACCTCGAGCCTCGCCCGTGCCGTGGCCGCGTCAAACGCTCGGTATTTAGAAGTGAGAATCGCGGGTCTTTCGGATATGACCTTTAAAACGGAGGTCACGGAAGGTGTTGGCACGTTAAAAAACCCTCACTGCTACGGCCCTGAGCGCTAACCATAGGCCTAAATTTGTGGTACTTAACCTACAGCTGGTGACGTCTCATTATGAGTGAATAATTATCAACGTTACGTAAAACAAACAAAAATAATATCAATCATTCATATGGAGACGTTATTATTAAAGGTGAAGGGCTGCAAAATGTAGGAGTATGCTCGGCGCTTACGGCAGGGAGGGATTTTTAACGTGCCGCATCTGCAATCACATGGTACCTCTGTTTTTACGGTCTGATCCAAAGTACCGCCCCATTTAGTCGCCTCTTACGATATGCGAAGGGGTACTAAAGATTTATAACCGGGAGGTCGTGAGTTCGAGCCCCGCTCGTGCCATGGCCACGTTTGTTTGTTTGTTTGTTTATAGCCGCCTGAGCAATTTTTCAGCTATCCGGCGGCTGTCACCATTACCGGTGACAGGGCTGCAAATTTAGGCCTATGCTCGGCACTCAGGGCCTTTGAGCAGGGAGGGATCTTTATCGTGCCACACCTACTGTGACACGGGACCTCGGTTTATACGGTCTCATCCGAAAGACCGGCAACCACGTCCCACAGTGGGATTCGAACCCCCGACTCAAGGATCATCAGATCTTTGAGCCCGACGTTTTAACCACTGCGCCACGCGGGCGGCGCTATGGCCACGTCAAACCTAAGACAAAAAATAGGTAGTGGTTGCTCTTTCGCCAAACGCTCGGCACTTAGAAGTGAGAATCACGGGTCTTTTGGATATGACCTTAAAAACGGAGGTCACGGTAGTCGTTGGCACGTTAAAGAACCCTCACTGCTACGGCCCTGAGCGCTAAGCGTAGGTCTAAATTTGTATGTTTATTGTCCCGCTCTCAAATCTTTCACTCAAATAGATACGCCACCATTACTGCTGAAGGGCTGCAAAATTAAGACCTATGCTCGGCACTAATGGTTTGAGCAGGGAGAGATCTTGAATGTGTCACACTTGCTGTGACACGGGGCCTAGGTTTTTGCGGTCTCGTTCGAAGGACCGCCCCATTTAGTCGCCTCTTACGACAAACCAGGGGTGCTGAGGATCTACTTTAACAACCCGGAGGCTCGTGAGCTTCTAAACCCGATTTAGGGTATAAGGGTAGACTGTGTAGGGTATCGAGTACTGGATGTAATGTATATAAGGGGTACAGGGGTGTGTGATATAGGGTGCATGGCTAGGGTACAGAGTGTGACTCGTATAAATTTTTCTTCGGAATTTCCTGCGAATGGTGCGCCGTAATTTATTGGGGTTATTTATATCCTTGCGAATCATTTACTTTCGGATAAAAAATATATATATTCATATTTAATATCAGATACAATTAAATATTTATAATCATAATTTATTACTTCATATATTAAACTGATTTGCGGCACATTTATAAATAACTCATACTACATGTTCATGACGCCGCCCTTCACACAGTGTCCTCGATTAGCATTTTGGGTGTTGGTAAACAAGTTACAATGGTGTGGATATTTTATTTTACAAAAATATTAGCGTCAATTATATTATAGTTAAGAAGACACTACAACTCGGTTTGTTCAAAAAATCGTAAAATGAGAATTTTCTGAGACCTTTCTCTACTTTTCTTCCATAGTTGAATGTATAAACTTTGCAAAAATAACACAATTCTAAAGTTGAAAATTCCCGTTTACCTGCAAAAATTAATAGTTGAAGGCCCATCATTGAGACTCCTCTTTCGGACGCATGCGCAACGAGGGTAAACAATCCACTGAGAGGAAGCATACAATGGCTAAACCCAGAATTTTGATAGATTATGCGAGAAAAGGGGTAAAATAGAACGATTGTATTTTGTTTACCGCTCCTTGTATTTCAACAATATTTATAAAATTTTCTTTATTCACTGTAGAATACCCCATTATTCCTGTGAGACGGGTTTGGGTGTGGCTTTGACATACATTCAAAGTATGTTATTCATATAATTCCTCTTTTCCCCTTTCAAAATATTCATGACAATATCTTTGCTGAGTGTTTTACTCCAAAGCCACAAGTGCCGAGTATAGGCCTAAATTTTGCAGCCCTTTACCGGCAATGGTGACGTCTCCATATGACTGAAAGATTCGAGAGCGGGGCGTTAATCAATATATAATCAATCTACTCATCGAGAATTTTTCACTCATATTGAGACGTCACCAGCATGTGAAGTACTACCAAGTTAGACCTATCCTTAGTGCTCAGGGCCGTAACAGTGCGGTCTCTTAAACGTGCCAACGCCTACCGTGACACAGGACCTCCGCTTTTAAGGTCCTATCCGAAAGACCCGTGATTCTTACTTCTAGATACAGAGCATTTGGCGAAGGAGCAATCCTTACCTATTTTTAGATCTGACGCGACCTCCCTCTTACGAAACGAACGCTCTAACCACTGAGCTACCGCGACCAGTCTTTCTTATTTAACATACTATATGTTGTTGGAAAGAAACTAATCAGTATGATTCATTTTTGTAAAAGCATATATAGCCAATTTGAATTTATAGAAAATCAATATCAATTGAACCAAAACCTTCCTCACGAAGTGGCGTTTTGGACAGGATATTTCATACAAAGCATTGGCATTCAGCTATGATATTTAGGTATGCACACCGAATACCAAAGATTAAAGGAAACTTCAGTATGGAAGCTCTGGGGGGTTTTGTTTGTTTGTTTTTATTGTTTCTTGGTTTTACGTCCCGTCGAGAATTGTTAACTCATATTGAAACACCGGTCGCGGTAGCTCAGTGGTTAGAGCGTTCGCTTCGTAACCGGGAGGTCGTGAGTTCGAGCCCCGCTCGTGCCATGGCAGTGTCAAACCAAAGACGAAAAATAGGTAGTGATTGCTCCTTCGCCAAACGCTCGGCATTTAGAAGTGAGAATCACGGGTCTTTCGGATATGACCTTTAAAACGGAGGTCCCGTGTCACGGTAGGCGTTGGCACGTTAAAGAACCCTCGCTGCTACGGCGCTAAGCATAGGTCTAAATTCTTGGTACTTCTTCACCTACAGCTGGTGACGTCAATATGAGTGAAAAATTCTCGACGGGACGTTAAAACAAATAAACAAACAAATAATTCCTCTTTATATTTATTTCTTGATTAAAAATTCAAGTATCTGTGATCGAATTAGAATAAACCTATTATTTAAAGCAATATAACCTGTCAAAATTGTTATTTTGGGGTCCTAAAATTTAATCGAAAATTTTGTAAACATCTACATTCTAATACCTGATTTTATCGATTAAACTTTTGACATGTTGTATTTTTTGCATTAAATGCAAAAATGTTCGACAGTTGAAATTAAGTCTTCCCGTACCTTAATTTTCCCGACATCATTTCCGTATGCAATGACCTAAAGTTGAAGTCATTCGGCAAAATCAAATGCGCAAGCGCAATATTTCCGGTAAGCACGAAAGATGTCTGACACGAAAGGTTCGAAGCGAGGGAGAAAGCCGACTTTGGAATTTTGCGTAATGTTTCGAGCGATCCCTTAAAACTATCATAACTAAAAAACATACTATCATAACTTTAAAACATATAACATCGTTAACAGTGCCAAAATAATGGTGGTAACTAGAATTTTATCTCACCTCGCCGTCCATATTTTAATGACCCGGATACAACCCGATCAGCATCAGAATCATTCGTGTCAACATCGGTTATCTTCGGGATTGTCGCCGACGATTAATCGGCTGCCATTGTTAGGGTCAAACGGAATATCGAGGAATATATTTTTCATCACGTAAAGGTGTGTAAACGATGCATAAGAGAGGAAATTCGATGCAGTTCTTTTTTTCAATCATATCAACGTTCATTTAACCTCTTTTAATGCCACTATAAAAAAGTGCAATTTTGGCAGCTTATATTGCTTTAAAGCATTAATGATTACTAATTACAGATTTTTACGGTGGTTGGAAGCATCCATTTTATACATATACTACTCAAAGTTTGATAAGGATCATATTTTTCAGCACTTGTAAAACTTTCAACAAAGGTGAATGACAACCAACACAGTGATTTATGTTCAGAAATGTTTACTTCAAGAAATTGTGACAGAAAAATTTGGCAAACATGACATTTCATCGCATACTCCTAAGGTAAAGGGAGAGTACCCTGAAAAGCATGGTAATTTCATGATCACGGAATTGTTTAAACTCTGCACATTCCATTTCACACTGCACAAACAAGTGTCAATAGCGGGTATGGCCTCCGTTAGCTCTAATGACAGCTTGGCAACGTCGTCTCATGCTTCCAACGAGGTTTTGAATGGACGCAAGAGAGATATTGTTCCATTCTTGGATCAGAACATTTTCAAGTTCCTGGAGGGTGGCTGGTTGTACAGGACGACGTGAAATCGCTACCTGAAGCATATTCCAGACATGCTCGATAGGGTTGAGGTCTGGAGAACGAGCTGGCCAGTCAATACGAACAATTGTCTCACGTTCCAGGTACTCGTCCACCACCCTAGCACGATCTGGACGTGCATTATCGTCCATGAGGATGAAGTCAGGACCAACAGCACCAGCATATGGTCTCACGTACACATCCAGGACTTCATCACTGTAGCGCACTCCGGTCATCGTGCCTCGCCTTAGGACATGGAGATCAGTTTGTCCAGCTAGAGAGATTCCTCCCCAAATCATCAACGACCCACCACCATATCTGTCATGTTCAGCAACATTAGCGTCCTGATATCGTTCTCCTGCCCTTCTCCACACTCGTGCACGACGATCTGTGAAGTCAACACAAAACCTCGACTCGTCTGTGAAAAGTACAGGGGCCCAATCAGCAACCCTCCAATTCACATGAGCCCTGGCCCAATTCAAACGATCTTGTCTGTGTCGCTGAGTAAGAGGGACGCGAATACAGGCTCTCCGGGAACGAAGACCACCTTCATGAAGACGATTACGCACAGTTTGCGTGGAAATGTTAACTCCAGTTGCATTCAGAAGATCATTTCTAAGCGCAGTCGCCGTTGCAAACCGATGACGTCGTGCTGAAATCAAGAGAAAACGGTCATCTTGCTGCGTGGTGGACCTTTCTCTGCCGCCTCCATGTCGATGAGAAGCTGAACCATGAGCTTGATACCGGTTCCTAGCTCTGCAACGTGACGTTGTCTTGCACCATTTTCGAGCATTCCTATGCATCTGGCCAATTCTTCAATAGTCAAACGACGTCTTTGACGTTGTGGAGGCATTTTCATAGAGTAACAGTGACTTAAACGAGGTCAAATGTAAAGACAATGGCCAAATTCAAATCAACGACAAGCACTCAGAAATGTGAATAATGTGGGTACCATGCTTCACGTGCTACTCATGATCACTGCAGCATGCATTTCCCTACCTAACCTGTGTTTTGAGGCTCAAGAGGGGTCAGTCCAACACTATGATGAAATTTGCGTGTCTTATCAATTCATATATTGATTTTATAATGTAAGAACTATATGATCCTTATCAAACTTTGAGTAGTATATTTCTTAAATCCAGCGAACGTATTCTTTCATTAGAGATGTTTATCAAATACTCAAGTTATGCATGCTGCCTTGAAACTCTTTGATTTTACATAAGATGAAAGAGCTAGAATGGTTGTTGCTTAAATAACAAAACTTACCACCTGTTCAAGTATGGCGTATCCCCCAAATCCCGGTCCGGACAATCATTGCTAGTATCCGGAAGTGACGTGAGCGATAAACTGCTCCATATCCATATATCAGACACGGAAGGGTTTTTTAATTTGTACAATTCTTCGCGCCCTCGTTGGAGCCAGGGGTAGAGCGGAGGGTGAGGGATAGGTACTTGTGGCATGACGTAACAGTCTTCTGGCGGTACAGATGATGGAGGTTTGGGGGCTTTCTTTTTTTTCTTTCTCTCTTTTCTGCCTTGATAATGGTCTTCTGGATTTTTTCCATATCAAGGGGCACACTGGATTTCTTGGCAGGTACCTCACGCAAGGCCTCAACTCATGGATTCAGCCTCGCCGTGGTGTTGTCCCGAGACAGAGGCTGAAATTCTCCAAACGTGAGGCAATACTTCGTATTTCTTGCCCGAGCCCTTTATCGGTTTAGGTTTCTCTTTCTTTGGCGACCATTCTTGAGCTATTGGAATGTCTGGAATAACTTTATAAATGTTGGCTCAGTGTTTTTCACTTGGTGGTTCCTGAACCTGAAAACAAAAAATTTGTACAGATCTAGCAAGCTTCAGATGAAAACCCGTTTGTTTAAATTTTGCATACAGTAGGGTATATTGGAAATGGCATGCGGCTCAATCAAAACATAATTCAAAAATTGCCTGAGGTTTGTGGTTGCCTCGACTCCGCTTGATCCAGTGAAACGTCAGTGTGGACAGGGGACACTTTAGCATATGGAATGTATCACTTTGGTGGTTTTTCAATGTCTTATTATATTTTTGTTATGTTGCCTGACCAAGGTATTTTCCGATGATTCAAATATTGAACATGGCTACTGTGATAGAAGCATACCAGTATTATACCGAGATCGAGACGCTTGTTATGCAGTGATGTTTTATCAATGTCAATCTTTGATATGGTTGCTTATTTACGTTTCTTCGAGAATTTTTTCATGATCACTCATGTTAAGACGTCACCAGTTGTAGTTAAAAGTACCACAGATTTAGACCTATTCTTAACTGAGTGTTACTTGTGGAAAGAACGATTGGGCATAGAATGCTACACTATAAAACTGTCTGTCGGATTGTCAAAAAGTCAAAGCAAAGGGTGGCTGTTGTATATTGTTTAACTTCAGACCGGTCGCGGTAGCTAAGTGGTTAGAGCGTTCGCTTCGTAACCGGGAGGTCGTGAGTTCGAGCCCTGGGCCGGTATTCATAAAAGTTCTTAGCAAACACTTAAGTGTTAAAAAATATTTAAATCTAAGAATTTGCACTTAAATCCACAAATTACCACTTAAATGTAATTCATAAACATATTTAGCACTTAAGTATTGACTTTAAGTTAAGAGAAGTAGATAGGTGTCTTAAATTGTTAAGTATTACTTAAAGGGTTTGGGTGGAGGTCCTCCGCTTGTAAAAATATTCGAGAAACTTAATATCCTTCAAAAACAGCAAGTTCACCCTCAATATCAATGATAGATATGTATATATATAAGTAGTATAAGGCGTCTACATGGGGGGGTCAACTGAGTGCACTTTTGGGTCCTAGATAGGGGGGTCAAAGGTCAAATGCACGGTTCTAGATAGGGGGGTCAAATACACGGTTCTAGATAGGGGGGTCAAGTGCACTGGTCAACGGCATTGGTCCACGGCACTGTCCTAACGGGGTTAAGTGCACGGTCTTATTCTATAGGGGTTTTATACGAGGGTTTACGGTAAAGGCTTGAAGCTGTTTCCAATCAGTATCGATCGACTGACGTCATAATAGAACGAAACGTCACGCGTAGTTCTTACGTCTGTCTAGACACTACGTGTTCAAAATACCTGACTCATCGCATAATCAGTCCCTCAGTCAGTATGGGTGGATCGGTTAAGATAGACGGTGTTCATTATATTAGAGATTTTGTACAACGTGTTGAAAATTCAGACTGGTTTAAAACTGCTAAAACTTATGTGCAATCAGTGATACATGAAATTGGAAATATTGAGACGTTTCATAGAATTGCTCTTTCGTTAGCGATTAACACCAACCCAGGACGTCTTATTATGATATACTTATATGGGGAGGAACTGAAGAAAATTCAACCAGAACAAACGGAAAATATAAATGTGATTATGATAGACAATTTACAAAGAGGATTCATGGATATGATTCGTCATAAATAAAGTCATGGAGCAGCTTACTGATCAAATAGACTCTTTACAGGTGAAGGATGTAACCCAAAAACTTGCCGATATATTAAATACTTTACAGATCAAAGAAGTTCCGCGGAATGTATCTGACCGGATTCAACAGATCATTATAGATGGACCTCCTATACAAGATTTATTAAGATCAAAGGTATTTCCTCTAACTTTGGAGCAGTATTTAGACTGTTGTCAGTATTTATTGCAGTATTATTCTGCCACGACGGCCTTAGTGTTAATACATTTCATGGGAGACGAAATGATACTGCGCATGCCTGAACATACGTCACAGATCCGACGTATCTGGGACGACTGTGTGGCTTATAAAGGACGGACCGCTTAACTTTTTACATTATTTCATAAGCATGGCTGAGAGTAATCATACCGAGCCAATTCGTGAGGAGGCCTTAAAGTATATTGAGGACATAAAAAACAGTGGTGTATATCGCTTCATGGAATTTTTCTTTAAAGGCGAAGTATTTTGGATGAGCGTACAAGACTTTGAAGAATTCTGTCAATATTTAATGGGGCGTGAACTCTCATGGTTTGGATTTATGTTTATGGAAATCATAGCCGACGAGATGAAACGAACCAAACCCCAGCAAACTGGAGACATTGAGAATCATCGGGTGAAATATTTAACCGCCATGTACAAGGAATTATTCGACAAAAAGTCATCAGAACAACCTAAGGAGCCCAATGCTCACCCTACGGAAATTTTCCTCAGAAACTTTATGAAAATACCACCAGGATTGTTTCAGGGAAAATGAAACTGCGCATGCGTGAACCTACGTCACACATTCAACGTATCTGGAACGTCGGTGTTATTTATAAAGGACGGACCTCTAAACTTTTTTCATTATTTCATGATTATGGCTGAAAGTAACCACAGCGATCGAATTCGTGAGCAGGCCTTTCAGTATATTCGGGACGCCAAAAAGGATGTAATATATCGCGTGTTAGAATATTTCGTAAAAGACCATTTATTGTGGATGAGTGTACAGGACTTTGAAGAATTCTGTGGATATTTAATAGCACATCAAGTCTCATGGACAGGATTTATACTTATGGAAATCATGGCGGAAGAGATGAAAAGAACCAAACCCCACCAAGCAGGAGACATCGAGAATCTGCGGGTGGAATATCTGACTCTCATGTACCAGATAATAAACGACCGAAACAAACAATCATCAGAACCTATGGAGACGCAGGCTTACCCTTCGAATCAATTCATCAAAAGCCCCACAGAAACATTCATCACGATAGACGATATGTGACTTTTAATTTAAATCAAAACAAAGTGTATCACTTACCTGACGAAGATCGGAAAAGTCCTTGGATGAGTGTCGCTGCAGATCGTTGTCGGTTTCAGCGTAGGATTCGGGAAGTAGAAAAGGTGTTGGACCCTGTTTTAAAAACTCATATTTGTTGGACTAATGTATGGACATTATGCCTTTAACAATGAAAAAATGTTTGTTTACATTGTTCTTTTAACTTGTATTTGAAAAATGTTCTTTAGATAAAAATGATGAAAAAAAAAAATGATGTTATGTTTTTACATCACAATGGTCATGACGTCACAATGAGTATAAAATCTAAACACCTCTCAGATAGTCATTAGTTAGTCCCAGGTCTTAGCCAAGAATGGATTTACAAAAATATATAGAACAACGCTTAAACTATTTAAATCATCAACTGTATTTACAACGAGGACGGGAATTACAACTCCGCCGAGACAATGCGCAGCGATTAATACAACAGGGCCAAGGTAGACCGAAAAAAGTCATTTCCGAGTATTATCATGTTCAATTAAATCGCTCTCGACAATCACGGAAATTCAAAGTGCAACAGAATGTCTACAATGTGGGCTTTAAACCTCTCCCCCAGAAAGAAAATACCCATTTCATTCATCGTTTATTTCGAGATATGTTAAAAAAGGTCAAAGAAAAAATGCAATGTAACCCCAATGATTATGTACGACTCAACATTCGTCACCCCTCTTTAGATTCTGACATTTGGGTAGAATTTACTCAATCTAAAAACCTCAACGAGGACAAAATTTTAAATAAAATCGAGAGCGTACAACAATCCAAGAAAGAATTTATCATCACGGACGGGTCAATTCAGTTGGATTTTTTCCATGTGAAATATCCTCAAGGGAGTGGTGGTCAAAAGACAAAACATCTTTACCTCGATAAGGAGAAATTCAAGACCTCTAAGAGAGCGATCGTGCGCATTCACAACCCCCAGGATTCCCTCTGTCTCCCTCGAGCCATTGTCGTGGCGCGTTGCTACAGTCAAAAATCTCCAGACCTCGAATGGAAGAAAAAATGGTTAAGAATGAGAAAAGGAGATCACGATTCGCTCGATCAAAAACATCAAGCCCTGTCTCTCATGCAACAAGCAGGGTGTGATATTCACCAGTCTTGTGGGCCTCACGAGTGGGACAAATTACAACACGTCTTGAGCCCTGAATATCGATTGAAAATATTTCAATTCAAAGTCAATACCCAGCGACTACGATTAGAGCCTCTGTACAAAGGACGGGGAAACGGTTCATGTTTAAACGTTTTATTAGATAATGGTCATTACGATGCCATTTTATCCATGCCGGGAGTCACAGACAATCCATATTACTGTGATGACTGTGATGTGGGCTATAGTCACATCCAAGCGCATCGTACGGTCTGTCCTTATCGATGTTCGTTTTGTTTAGCAGAGACCCCCCCTGTGTCTCAGACGGTACTTATACCGAATGCCCTCATTGCCATGGCATGTTCAGAAATGCGACGTGTTACCAGACGCATTTAAAACCCTACAGTCCCCAGACCACTACCACAGTGTGCAGTTTAATGGGCCGATGTCACCAGTGCCAGAAATGGATGTCCAAGCAATTATTAAAAGGACACGCCTGTGGAGGTCAAATACGCTGCAACATCTGTAAGGCACTCGTTCACACGCCACATCATTGCTTTGTACAAAAGAAACCCAGACCTAAATCCCGCCAGGATATAAAACTGTATATTTATTACGATTTCGAATGTACCCAGGAACATGGCATTCATACCCCTAACCTCTGTGTGGCCGAACGCGTGTGTCAACATTGTGACACTTTAGATATTCATATCCCGTGTCCATACTGTCAAGGGTTTGGAGCGCAACGCCGTTTCATTTTTCAAGGACCAGACACTTTAAAACAGTTTATGGAATGGTTATTACAAACCCAGACGAATGAAAAAGGGACAGTGAAAATCAAACACGAGGAAGCTATTGTCATTGCGCACAATTTCAAAGGATACGATGGTCAGTTCATTTTAAATTATCTGGTGCACACAGCTTGTATCAAACCCACAGTCATTCTCAACGGGAGTAAACTCTTATACATGGAAGTATTGGGGGTGAAATTTATTGATTCCTACAATTTTCTTCCCTTTGCCCTGGCTAAGATGCCTGCTGCTTTCGGTTTAACAGAATTAAAGAAAGGTTATTTTCCTCACTTTTTTAATACGGAACAAAACCAGAACTATATAGGGCCTTATCCACCTGCGCAGTACTATAACCCTGACGATATGTCCACCACCAATCGTGACGCTTTCTATACCTGGTACCATCAACAACAAGGCAAAGTGTTTGATTTTCAGAAAGAATTTCTCGCTTATTGTATCTCAGACGTGGACATTTTAAGGCGGTGTTGTGCACAATTTAAATCGACTCTCTTTGCTCTGGTCTCAGTCGACCCGTTTCAGGAATCCATTACGTTTGCTAGCACAGCCAATCTAGCTTATCGACGAGGATTCATGCCCCCACAAACCATTGCTATCATTCCTAATCTAGGGTATGCCCCCGCCCGTCGTTACTCAGCCAAAGCCTGTCGATGGCTAGCCTGGTTAGAACATCAACATCATAACATACGCCATGCCAAAAACGGGGGTGAAGTCACTTTAGGGTCTTATACCGTAGACGGGTACGACGAGGAATCTCGTATTGTGTACGAATTTTATGGCTGTTACTGGCATGGTTGCCCTCATTGTTATCCGAATTTAGTCACGGAAACGCACCCTCATCGAGTTCAATACACCTATCAAGACCTATACGAACAGACTTTAAAACGAGCCAGTGACTTAGAGGGTCAAGGCTATACAGTGATCAGCATCTGGGAACACGAGTTTGATCATCAAGTGCAACAGAATCCTTCTATACAAGACTATTTACACACCTTAGATATTCAGGACCCCTTAAATCCACGAGATGCTTTATACGGGGGACGAACGAATGCCACGCGCTTGTATTGCGAGGAGGGGGATATGCGATATGTGGATGTGTGTTCCCTGTATCCTTACGTACTGAAATACAAACCGTTTCCTATTGGCCACCCCCAAGTGATTACTAGTCATTTCGCCGATGTGAGAGAGTACTTTGGACTGATTCATTGTCGTGTTTTACCCCCTCGAGGTCTGTATCACCCTGTGTTACCTTATAAGACGGGAGGAAAATTACTGTTTCCCTTATGTCGAACCTGTGCCGAACATGGCGACTTAGGACCTGACGATCGCTGCACTCACCATGACGCACAACGCAGTTTAACAGGTACCTGGGTGACCCTAGAATTACACAAAGCTCTAGAGCTCGGCTATCGCCTCGATCGCATTTATGAAGTGTGGCATTTTCCCCAGAGTAGTCAGACCTTGTTTCAATCGTATATTGATACCTTTTTGAAAATTAAACAAGAAGCGTCAGGATTTCCTAAGGATTGTCAAACCGACCAACAAAAACAAGATTACATGGATGAGATCCGGCGCCGGGAAGGGATTGTAATGAGTCTACCTGATATTGAGAAAAATCCCATTCGCCGTACTATTGCTAAACTCTTTTTGAATTGTCTATGGGGAAAATTTGCTCAACGCTTACAGTTAACCAAAACGCAGTATCTCACCGAAGAAGAAGAATTACAGGAAAAATTACGAGATGCCACGTTAGACATTAAAGGAGTCGAGCTGTTAGAAAATCGAGATCATCCAGAAAATCGAGATCATCCTGACACAGATATGATGTTAATTAATTTTCAAGAAAAAGAAGAATTTCTGGAAGACTGTCCTTTTGGTAACGTGGTCTTAGCTTGTTTTACCACGGCTCATGCCCGTTTACATCTGTACGAGACTTTATATCCCTTGGGAAATCGTGTCCTGTACTTTGATACAGACAGTATCATTTATCAACACGACGAGAGACAATTTAATCCTACTATCCTCAATAGTTTAGGGGGGTGGACCGATGAATTAAATGGGGACCGCATTGTGAAATACATGTCGGGAGGGCCTAAAAATTATGCTTACGAGACCCAAGGGGGACAATCCATGTGTAAAGTCAAAGGATTGACTCTGAATTACCGAGCCTCTCAGATTGTATCTCTGGCTACTTTAGAAAAAATGTTAAAAGGACAGGAAGAGGAAGTCCAAGTGTATTACCCACACTTTATTCAAAGAACACGTCAACATCAGGTGCGAACTCTCCCCTTAGTGAAAAAATACCGAATGGTCTATGATAAACGTCAACGTATACGTCATTATGACACTCTCCCCTATGGGTATTAAAAACAAGGATCAGAATCATAACCTTAGTCGCTCACCATGACGAAATGCGGATCACTACGCTATCCTATAGTGACCACTTATGCTCGAGTCCTGGACCGAGACCAGTCCTTTAAAGAAGCCCCTGATCATTTAAAACAGTTGTTACCTACTATTGCTGAAGCGGGATTCTATTACCGTGACTTCGGGGATGTGGTGCGCTGTTTTCATTGTGGCGTAGGTCTTAATCACTGGGAACCTCAAGACAATCCCTGGATAGAACATGCGTATTGGAGTCCCCACTGTGCCTACCTGCTGAGTAATAAAAGTATCAAATGGGTGCGACAAGTGTTTAACGCGTATGCTAGAGTCAAAGACACTGATCGAGACTGGGGTGATTTAACCCTCAATGCCGATGGCAATCCTCAGTGTACTCAGAAATGTCATATCTGTTTAGAACGAGAATTAAGAATTGCTTTTTTACCGTGTGGACATTTATGTGCTTGTGCTATGTGTGCAGCAGGACTGGAACAATGTCCTATTTGTAGACAAAGTGTATTAGAAACTTTTCGTATTTTTTCTTGTTAATAAATATGTATGTGAGTTTCCAAGTTGTCTCATTTCACAAGATGTATACGTACGAGACACTAGCTCCGTTTCAATTGAAACATGAATTTACCATGGTGGTGGCCGGTCCCTCTAAATCTGGTAAAACAGAATTTGTGAAACAACTGGTACATAACACACACTGGATCTCACCCCCACCTGAAAAAATAGTATGGTGTTATCGAGAATGGCAACCCGCTTATGAATCTTTAAAAGAGTCTGTGACCTTTATTCATAATATCCCTTCCGATGATGAGAAATTAGTGGCGGATCTCAGCACTCGGCATTTACTCATTTTTGATGATATGATGGGGGGTAAAGCCATAGAATCTATTGTAGATTGGTTTACCCGTAAAGCTCATCATCGTAATACCAGTGTCATTTACATCACCCAAAATCTATTTGATCGAGCTGTGCAACATAGAACCATCAGTTTAAATGCGCATTATCTGGTCTTGTTTAAAAATCCCAGAGATAAATCTCAGATTGAAGTCTTAAGCCGACAATTACAAATGCCTTATTTACGGGGGGCGTATGAGGAAGCCACCAATAAGCCTCACGGGTATTTACTGGTCGATTTAAGTCCTCAGACCCCCGACGAATTAAGATTAAGAAGTCAGCTGTTTTCCACGTTAGCCGTGCACATGCCTAGAGTATAAATAATAGTTCCTCACCCTATACCCTTTCAGTTGACACTCCCCTGTCATCATGGGTAGACTCACACCTAAGAGTAAATTAGTCAAAACCTTACGCCGTTTACAACATGAACGAGATCCAGGGCAGCGCTCCCAGCTCATTGAATTAGGACGTAAAGCGTTACTGAATTGGTTTGCTATGGGCGCTAAAAATTTATTAAGGGGAATCTTACCCATCAATAAACTCACTCAGAAATTTATCCAAGGACATCGGCAGGATTTAGCTATCATTGCCGATAAGCATGCGGATGAGGAACAGCGTAAACAAGCTATTTTAAAACGTGGGGGTGCCGGGTTCTTAGGGGGCACCATCATTCGTCATTTATTCAAATGGGAAACAAGACAAAAAAGAAAAAGGAAACCCCCCAGGAAAACACGCGTGTTACCAGCATCCCTCTTAAACCTAGCTAAGAAAAGAAAAAAGAAAAGTCCCCCTAAAAAATCGAAAAAAGTGCCTAAACTGATCATTCACCGTAAGACCCCCGGGCCTAAAAGCAAACCTGTCCCTTCCCATCTCTTACGCTTTGCTAAATTTCCCCCCGTGAAGAAAACCCCTAAACTGATGGTCAAAATACCCTTGTCTAAACTGTCTAAGAAAACCAAAACCTTAACTGATCTGAAACAAGGATTAGCTCAAAAGAAAATGGAGCGAGCTATGCGGGGTCCTATAGGCAGTTCCAGAACTCCGGATACCGCCTTACCTAGCTTTAGTCAAGCCTTTGGGGGTCTGTCACGTTTTACCCCCTTAACCAGTGCCCCACCGAAAGAAAAATATAAATGTGGGTATTGTCCTCTACAATTTAATTTAAAAAGTAGTCGTGATCATCATGAAGAAACCGTGCACAAAGGACGGGGTCAGTTTCTAGCCCGATTAAAAAAACAAAAGCTATAAAAAGGGGGAGACCTGTCCACAGACCTTCATTTCAACACCATGGCTCACACCAAGAAGTGTGAATCTCGATTAAGACCTCATGTATGTCTCTTACAAACGCTAGCCACTCCTCAGTATTCGATGACCTTAAAGAGAGAGATCTTAAAACATTGTTCAAATGATTGTATTTTAAAGATTTGTGAGGTCGTGTACAATGTATTAAAAGGCGTGATTCCACTCACCTCCCATCAGAAGCGTCAACTCTGTCCTCTGAAACACATCTTGAGACGCATTGTGCAACCTCAACCTGTAAAAAAACGACGAGCCTTACTGCTTAAATCATGAGTCGTAAGATGGTGTTAGTGCCTGAAGCCATGTTAAATGAACTGAAAGGAAAATTACCTAAACCTCCTGAATTTCAATCCACTCTAGGGTTACGGGATCAATTAGATAACATTGAACATCGCGAGGATTTAGCCCCGGAAGAAAAAGTGGCTTTATATGGGCATGAACTTCACCGCTATCGCCAATATTTACAACAAGCTCGACACCCTAATACTTCTCCTCCTCCTCTACCCCCTCCTCGACCCCGCTCTCACCCACCCCCTGACGTGACCGCGCCTGAGACCCCTGAGTTAGAAGAACAGATTATTAATAGTGTCAGTAAACCGGGTCAAAAGAAAGCGGGGTTATTATTAAATCACCTGAAGAAATCTAAAGTGTTGACTTGGAATGGGGAAGGAGAAATCAGTTATCGAGGACAGAAAATACCTGATTCTAATATCGTAGATTTAGTCAGTGAATCTCAGAGACAAAAACCCCTGAAATATCGGGATCCGCCTACAGGATTACATCACTTTACTCAAGCCTTAAAAGAAACCAATGTTCCTAAAGGGTATATCACTAATCGCGATGTTATAAAAGCCATGGACCAACCAGGAAAAATCAGTACTCCTAAATTGATAGATGAGGGTGTATTTGATAAAGATCATTCTGTGTATGAAACCCCTCTAAAAGCCTCCACCCCTAAATACAAGAAGAAAAAAGGTAAAAAGACTTCACGAGATATCCCGGGATGGTTATCCCTACCCACCTAAAGAAATCTACACAACAGATCTTACAACACTTGTATTATAATCCTAAGACAGGGTATGGAGGTGTACAAGCTTTATATCGTCACGTGCGGCGATTAGGACATAAGATTACTCTAGCTCAGATTCGTCAATGGCTGAAAGAACAAGATACTTATACCTTACATAAACCCATACGTCGGAAATTTAAGAGACAACAAACTCGAGTGACTGATATAGATGAACAATGGCAACTGGATTTAGCGGATGTGTCTACTGTGAAAAAAGACAATGATGGCTATACGTTTTTATTGTGTGCCATTGATGTGTTATCTAAATATGCCTGGGTGGTGCCTTTAAAACAAAAATCAGGGTCTGAAATGATACGAGGGTTACAAACCATTTTCCGAGACGGACGGCGACCTGTCCGCATTCAATCGGATCAAGGCAAAGAATTTACCAATAAACCATTTCGTCAAGCGTTTAAAAACATTCATTTTTTCACCACGCGTAATACAGACATCAAAGCGAGTATTGTAGAACGTTTTCAACGCACTCTGAAAGCCCGGATGTGGAAATATTTAACACGGCATAAAACACGACGGTATGTCGATGTGTTACCTGATTTAGTCTATGGTTACAATCATTCCTATCATCGCAGTATTCAGAGAACGCCAGCTCAAGTGAATAAGAAGAATGTCTTACACGTATGGAAAACGTTGTACGGACAACAGACCACAGTCTCACCACCCCCCTTACATGTAGGAGATCGTGTACGCATTAGTAAAGCTAAACGCACTTTTGACAAGGGGTATTTACCTAATTGGACTACAGAACTATTTACCATTTCGAGAAAAGTACCTAAACAAAACCTCTATAGAATTCAAGATGATCACGGGGAAGAATTAGAAGGGACCTTTTATCCTCAAGAATTACAACAAGTGTATAAAAAAGATGATGTGTATGAAGTGGCGGAGATCTTAGGGTATAAAAAGCGGCGCGTAGGTAAAAAAGTCATTTCAGAAGTCAAAGTCCGGTGGAAAGGATATCCCCCTAGTTTTGATTCATGGATTCCACAAGCGAATCTCATTCTACCCTCACCCAATGGAAATTCTTAGGCGAAAAAGTACCTCGAGCCGAAATTGTGTATTTTGCGCAATTATTCATGTGTTTAACCATCATCATTACGTCAGTGGTCATGTTAGCCTTAGGGGATTCCAATCGCGATTTCTGGATGGTCACGTTGAGTTCTCTGGTGGGTTACGTCATGCCTAGTCCGCAGATGCATGCGGGGGGTATAAAACAAGAGCGACCCGCTTCCAGCCCCACAGTTCGCCATGGCTAGCAGAGAGTACGCCTGGAAAATTGAGGGAGAGAAGAAAAGTATGTGGTTTTCAGATAAGTTACTGTGTTTAATGGATTATGATGAGCAAAAATCGCGTGACAAACCTGTGTACTTGTACAAGCGTTTACACGTACCCCATGGATTAGCCCCTTATATCACCAGACTAGGAAATTACACAGAATATCGGTGGAATGTCAGAGCTTGTTGGGGATTAAAATCACGCCAACACGAACCTGATTGGACTTGGATGAAAAGTAAATGGTTTAACAAGGATCAACAGTGTCTCCGTGATTTTCAAGAGGCCATGAAAAAAGGATATAGTATCGCAGATTGTTGGGGTAGTCGAGATTACTTAGTGATGCGACGCCCCATGGTGTCAGAAAACTTGTCTCGCCGCTAATTGTGACGTCACGTACTGTTTACATTGGGAATTCAGCTTTTTTGTATTATAATGTATGTATTAATAAAGTATAAATAGAAGTGACTTAGTGTTATTCTCCTCATTTAAGGAATCATGGCTGGACGTGAAGGGTTTTACATGACTCTCATTAGCGATGGCTCTCAGGCCTCGTTTCCTAAAAATACAGGAGCTCAATTTAAAACGTTGTTACCTCAAGCCTTGGATTTAACGGATGGAGATTGGGAAGTGGCCTTAACCGAAATGATGTACTCGACTTCCTTACAAAACATTACACAGACCGAAGCTTATGTAGACGTGCTCATTCCAGAGCCTTATGTACCGTTGATCCGAGATCCCAATACTTTTAAATGGGGTCGATTTACCACTGAGATTTTAGGGAAATTAACTTTTGCTCAAACACAAGTGTTTATCCCTTGGAATTTAACACAGTGGCAACATTACAATGAGGGTGGAGATAGTTTATTCCCCTCCACAATTATTCGCATTCATTTTAGACCCGGGTCTTACACCAACTCTTTAGGTTTAATTGAAGAAATCAATGAAGGCTTAGAAAGAACCCTGAGTAAATTATGGAATACCTTAGGGGCTAATATCGGTAAAATGAAATTAGTGTACTGTATTAAATATCATCGGGTGGAGTATCAATTTAAGGGGAAAAAATTAAGAGAAACCCCTCTCTGCATTCGTTTCCCTAAGACCTTAGCCTTCAAGCTAGGCATGACCAGTGACAGCCTCATTCTGCCCCAGGACCCTATGACCAAATGGATTAATGAGAATTATCTGGCTAACGCCAATATCGATTTATATGACAATCTGAAATCAATGTATGTGTATTGTGATATCATTGATCCTCAGATAGTAGGGTCTAATGAATTGAAATTAATGAGAGTTGTGCCTTGTGACACGCAACGGGAAGATAACCAACAAGCCCGCTGGGAACCTATTCGAGCAGAATATTTGAAACTGAGTAAAAAACATTTTGATACTGTTGACATACACATCATGACATCTTTAGGAGATCCTGTAGGGTTTTTAAATGGGAGATCCATGCTTAAACTTCATTTTCGTAAAGTCTATTGAAGCATGAAGTACTATCGAGGACTCCGGCGCCAGAAAGGGCATGGCATTTTTACCATTCTCCTCCCTATCATTGCCAGTGCTATTGCGGGAGCCGTGCAAGGGGGGAGTGGTAGGAAAAAGAAAAAGAGAGGGGGGCGGAAAAAGTATAAAAAGCGGGTTTAACTGACCTCAGGGCTCAGTCTTAACAGGATGCAGTATCATCGAGGTTTAGTACGCCAGAGAGGTTACGGGTGGGGTGGGTTGTTAAAAACGGTGCTTAAGACGGCCGCACCTGTGATAGGGGAAGTGGTAGGGGGGTTATTAGGGAAACTCCCCACCCAAACAGGGGGAACTTTCTTTATACCTGGTTTAATAGAAGGGTTTTATAATACAGCCATGGCTCTTCATCAAGATGGCGTACAACAAGGCCGACAACAAGGTCGAGGATTTTTCACGGATTTACTTAAAACCGGGGCTAAGAGTGTATTAACCGCGGCTGCTAAAACCGGGTTAGATGTCTTAGAAAATAAACGATCCCTCACAGAGGCTCTCAAGACCCACGGGGTACGCGCGGTGAAAGAAACAGCCGGTATGGCCATGCCTAAACTGCAACAAAAATTAAAGTCACGACAAGGGGACAGTACATTACTAGGGCTGGCCAAACGAGGAGCCCGCCAAGGCATGAAAGTCGGAGTTCGCACAGGATTAGATGTCTTAGAAAATAAACGATCTCTGAAACAAGCTCTCAAGACCCATGGCACCCACGCACTTAAGAAACAAGCCCGACACGCTCTTAAAACCCCAGCTCGTAAGAGACCTGCCTTAGCTAAAAAAAGAAAACAAAAAGGGAAAGGGTTTTTCACGGATTTACTTAAAACCGGGGCTAAACAAGCCTTGACCGCCGCAGCTAAGACCGGGTTAGATGTTTTAGAAAATAAGCGATCTCTCAAAGAGGCTCTGAAAACCCATGGTCTAAGAGCCGCTAAGCATACAGCGGGAATGGCAAAACAGCGCATTTTAGCTCGAGGAGGCCCTGTTCAGGGTAAGAAACGTTCTAGAGCCCCCGTGAAGCGAAAAAAGAAAAAACGCTCTGTAGATATTTTTGATTGAAAAAAAAAGTATAAAAAGGGGACCTTCCAAAGAACAGAATTCATTTGACCGCTTACCACGATCAGTCACACATCACACAATGATGCACAGAGAATCTTGCGCTTGCGGGACAGATAGTTTAGAACTATTTAAAGTACCTCCCACCAATGTGACTTTAGAAGATTCGAAATGGATGGAATATTATCCCATTTCCAGTACTCTCAATTCCGATACGGCTCCTATTGAATTTGAGATTAAAGGTCAAGGTGATGAATATTTAGATTTATCTCAATCCTATCTCCAGATGGTGTGTAAATTTACCAAAGAAAACGGAGACGCTCTGACAGGGGCTAATTCTACAGCCACACCTATTAATAATATCTTACATTCCCTGTTCAGTGAAATTGATGTTAGTCTGAATGGCAAAGTGATTTCGCCAGGCACGGATACGTATCCGTACAAAGCTTACGTAGAGAAATTACTGTCTTATAGTCCTAAAACTCTGAAAACCCAGATGAAAGCATGTACTTTGTGGGAAAAAGACACAGCGGGTCACATGGACGAATGCAAATTAGAAGCGCTGACTCAACCCGCTAAGACTTTTGATGTGGTCGCTGACCGTTGTACTATTGATGCCGTGCTCCCCACCCCCGTCTACCCTGACGATTCTAAGAATACGGGAGTAAGAAAACGTCATGAAAAAATCAATAACAGTAAAGTTGTTGTATTGATGGATCGTTTACACCTGGATTTGTGTCAGCAAGACAAATATTTGCCGAATGGGGTGGATGTGCGTTTGAGATTTAATCGCGCTCGACCTCAATTTTACATGATGATCGATGCAGGCAGTAGTGGCAAAGTGATCATTCAGAATATGGTGTTATGGGTGAGAAAAGTAAAACCTACCCCCACCATCATTAATCTCATCAATCAACAATTGAATACCCAGACAGCCAAATATCCCTTAAGACGCGTGGAAGTCAAAACGTTCACCATTCCGACTGGTACTCAATCTAAAATCACAGATCACTTGTTTCAAGGACAGATGCCTAAACTGATTGTCTTAGGGTTTGTAGATAATGCGGCTTTTAATGGAGATAGCACTAAAAATCCTTTTCATTTCCAAAATCAGCAAGTCAAGAAATTAGAAATTAGTATTAATGGTGAAATGATGGAAACCCGACCTTTAGAACCCAATTTCACAGACGATCAGTATCTCCGATCGTATTTATCCTTGTATAAAGGGTTAGGAAAATTAGGTCAAGATTGGGCCCCGGACATTACCCTGGAAGAGTATAAAAAGGGCTACACACTCTGGTGTGTGGATTTCACTAAAGATCAAGAAGCTCAGACAGATAAATTTCATCTCATACAAACAGGCAACTTGAGAGTGGAAGTACAATTTGCTGTGAATCTCGCCACGACTTTAAATTGTGTGGTGTATGCGGTGTTTGACAATTTGTTAGAAATTAACAAACAGCGAGAAGTAGCTATTGATTACTAACATGGATACTCAACAATTGCGGGATGTCTTATCTCGAGATTTAGGGCGTTCATTTGGCGGAGTGTATCCTAGAGATGTATTACCTGAGATGTTACCTTCTCAAAAAGCAGTGGTCATTAATACGGACCCTCATGATCAACCCGGAGCTCATTGGGTGTGTGTGTATTTGAATAGCCCTATCATTGAATATTTTGATTCTTACGGATTACCCCCCACCCATCCAGACATTACAAAGTTTATTCAGCGCCATGGAGTTCAATGGCAGTATAATACGCATTGTTATCAAGATTGGAACACAGATGTGTGTGGACAATATTGCGTGTATTATTTACATCAACGCCATCGAGGGCGAAAAACAGTCCGAGATTGGATTTTACCTTGGCATGGTACTGCCTTACAACGCGATCATTATGTAGGCCAATGGTTTAAAGACACCTTTGGGAAACTTAAAACTCATCACGGACAGACATGTCAATGTCGGTGTATGAATAACAATAAAGAGACTTACCTGACATAAGTATATTATTCCATAGTATCACTGATTAATTCCATAATAGTATTCCATCATTGTAAATGATTGTTGTTCACAATTAAAAAAAAAAAAAAAAAAAATACGTTTCTTACGTTGTGATATTTAGGATCTTTTCATACAATTTGGTAGCCCTGAAAAGGGCTGAGTTTTTTTAAGGGAAAACTCTTTAAAAAAAAACCCACTGCGGCTCTTGCAGCCGCCGGCCCTCTACCCGCCAGCACATTTCCGCGAGGACAGGGTCGGGCTCCCGGCTCCCGCGGCTTTTCTTTTTCTTCTTCTTCTTTTTCTTGTCCCGCTCCTTAAATAGGACATACTGGACCGAGTCCCCCTGAAACACTAAGTGTCCAGGGGGCCTCGGATCTTTAGCGATTTCCTTGTCCCAGTCCTCGGACTGGGGGAAATCGTGGTTTACAATGGGAGGTCTGGTTAGATCTCCCATGCTTGCCGGATTACCAGTGAAGCGCAATCGAGGGAGGCGCAGCTTATATAGGAAGGTGACGTCATGGTTGATTGTGGCGTCAGAACTAGCTGTCTGGAAAATTTAATTTTAGTATCAAACATCTAATTTTAAACCTCCTGTCTAGACAGGCTACGTGCCAGCGATTTTTATAGAGTCAATTTAATTTTAGTATCAAAGATCTAATTTTAAACCTCTTAGGTAGACAAAGCACGTGCAAACGATTTTGTAGAGTCCATAAAATTTTAATTTTAGTATCAAACATCTAATTTTAAACCTCTTGTCTAGACAAGGCACGTGCCAGCGATTTTTATAGAATTCATAATGGCTCAACGGTACATGTGTTTAGAGGGGCGATTGATCTGTGCGTATAGTCAAAAACCTTGGGTGCAGTGTTGGTGTTTTCATTGTAAAAAAGACAATACGTTTATGTCGGAAAGATATATGTTTTTTAAGGGGAAATTGATCTGTGCGTATACTAAAGAACCTTGGTTCCAGTGTTGGTGTTTTCATTGTAAAAAAGAAAATACATTGGTGAAACAACGTTGGACCCCGGAATCATTTCATCCTATGGTGTATATCATCTGTCGGTATAGTCAAAAACGTTGGTTAGACTGTACGTGTTGTTATTGTTCTCCGACCCCCGAAGAAGAAGGTCGTTATCAAGATTGTGCGTGTGACTTGTGTACATTATGCCCGAACGTTATGAATTTGTGAATGACATTGTGGTCTGTGGGTATACTTTAGAACCTTATAGGAAATGTACGTGTTATCATTGCCGAAAAGAAAATATGTTAAATAAAGAACGCTGGATTATAAAAAGGCTAAAAATGCCGTTTCATCCTATGGTGTATATGATCTGTGGGAAAACTCGTGAACCTTGGCTGACATGTAAATGTTCCTTTTGTACTTTAACTCCGGAAGAAGAAGAACAGTATCAAGATTGTCAATGTGAGATTTGTACATCTCCTGTGGGAAATTAGTACATCATGAGTGTGACTTATGTGCACGGCGATTTACTTCAGGTGACGGTAGAAGCGATTGTACATCAGTGTAATTGTTTAACAGTGAAACCTCATGGATTAAGTCAAAGTATTGCTGACCATTTTCCTGGGGCTAATGTGTATGCGACTCGGAGACCGGTAGGACATAGAAATTTAGCTATACCAGCGGATCGAGGAATTCCAGGCACTTTAAAGATTATGGCTAATCAACCCGCTGTGATTTGTTTTTTTGCGCAATGGGATTATGGGCGTGGCACTCAGCGTCTCCCTGTGTATGCGGATGATCGGGAACAACGAGAATTATGGTTTCAACAATGTTTACATACGTTAGGAACTTTACCTTACCAGACTATCGCGTTTCCTTGGAATATTGGTTGTGGCTTAGCGGGAGGTTATTGGCCTCATTATGAACAATTCATTCATGATTTTGCTGATCATTATCAAAAACAAGTGTTGATTGTGATTAAACATGAAAAAATGTAGTCTGGGTGTTTTGGTCTTTTATTAAAAAAATAAATATAAATAAAATAATATAAATAAAAATATAAATAAAAATAAAATTATAAATTATAAAAATATAAATATTAAAAATAATAAAATTAAAAATATAAATTATAAAAATAAATATAAATTATAAAAATAAAAATATAAATTATAAATTATAAAAATATAAATTATAAAAATAAAAATATAAATTATAAATTATAAAAATATAAATTATAAAAATAAAAATATAAATTATAAATTATAAAAATATAAATTATAAAAATAAAAATAAATATAAAAATAAAAATAAATTATAAAAATATAAATATTAAAAATATATAAATTATAAAAATATAAATATTATAAAAATAAATATAAATATAAAAATATAAATATAAAAATTAAAAATATAAATTATAAAAAATATAAATTATAAAAATATAAATATTATAAAAATAAATATAAATTATAAAAATAAAAATAAAAATTATAAAAATAAAAATATTAAAAATATGTTTCTTAGGTTGTCATACTCAGTGTCTTTTCAAAAGAGATGGTGGCCCTGAAAAGGGCCGTTGGGTTTTTCTTTGGGATCTTTTATAAGGCATTGAATCGGCACAAGGGGCACCGTCCCCGGGTATGCCGGCCCGCCTCGATAAACACTACACACTGGGTGCAGGCGGGTCTTTGCCCGCACCCAATGCATAGGACCGTGCTGTTTACTCCCTCTTGCAGGCAGACAGGGCAGGTGATTTTCCTCATAGGACAGCGTATTCCCCAGGTTGGTTCTTTGGCTGGAGGATGGGTGGGCCTCCGGGGGGTGGCTGGCACCTGCTGGTCTGGCTGAGGTCGGAGCGGTGAGGGTGGCGCAATCCTTATAATGGCCTGTCTCGGGGGGTCTGCCTCCCTGCATATAACTTGCCTAGGAGGGGTCCCGGGCGGCGAGGATGGGGTGTAGACCGGGGGCGGCGTATCCGAGTCACTGGTGAGGGGGGTGGGTTCTAGTTCCACCTCGAACGGAGGATCTGGCGCTGCCTGTGTGGGTGGCGGTGGTGGGGCTCGTCTCCGGCGAATAGGTCTTTGGCCCATAGGGGTCTGCCGTCTAGCCCGGCGATCTTGCTCCCGCTGCCGATTAACAAGTCCCTGCATAAGCTCGCCGTCTATGGGGTTGAAAGTCGCCAGGGTGGTGACATTCTCCCTCACCCACTCCCCGTTCCTCTGGATGTAGGTCGCCATCTGGAGCCGCATCTGAAACCCCTGCATGATCACGTACTGTATAGGATTCCTGTCCGCCATGTTTTTGTGCTGGGTAACCAGTAACGCGACTAGCGCTGGGCGTTAGTATATAACGTCAAAGCGCGGCCGTAAAAGAAAACATCCCTAGCTTCTCAGACTCAGTTAAGATGGCGAACGTCAAAATGACGGATTTGTGTTTTTAGATCTTAGAAGTTGACGGTTTTTAGACTGTTTAGTAATCATATAAATACAGAAACAGTTCAGAATCTGATCCGGGGGGTGAGTGGGGATAAAACCCTTAGCCTCATAGACGAGAGTAAGGCCTTCAACAAAAAATAAAAGGATTTAAAGAGGGGGAGGGGAAGGTCAAGGATTCGACCTGACGTTGAAAAAAATTTATTTTAGTTTAGTCAGATAACTGAGACTTCTCTAAAACATAGGCGAGGCTAAAGAACCATGTCTGGCGTCTTCAGGGTAAGTTTTTTGTGAGGAAGATTGTTTTACGAGAGAGAGAGAGTGAGATAGATATAGATACTTAGAGACATACATAAAAAACATAAGTGGTTAAGCCCCGCCCCCCTTTCATGTACAGATTGGAATGCAGTCTATTGTGACGTCATGCACTGCTTTTTTTTTTAGACGTACGCAGCTGGCGTTAAGCGAGGTATAGGTAGCTGGCACTGAGCCAACTGATTTTTAACACGTAAACAGATTTTATTAACACGTAAAGAACCGTAGGGTCTACCTTGACTCAGCAGATTTTTAACACGTAGCGTCTAGACAGACGTTGGAATTACCCACAAAGCTAGGTATATAAAGTGAGTGCGGGGGGTATTTGAGATCATTCTGATTTTAGAGATGGCCCAGAAACAATTAGATTTGGTTGAGATGGCTTCGAAAAGCTTAGGACATATCATTAATAATGACTTAGGAATTCATCAGGAACCAGAGCCTGGCTATGGATTTAATTTTCCAGACACTCAGGATGCCACAGGATTAGAGTTGGGATTATATAATGCGCAACCTATGACCAAAGAAGATTTTAGCTTGATCTCGACTACCCTGGACGGCATTGTGACTCGCATTAATGTGTTACACAATGAGATTGTCAATCATACAGGAATTCTTTTAAAAAAATTAGAGGAGTTAGACAAAAAGAAACATGTTCGCTGGGCGCCACCGACTGAGAAAAAAACCAAAGAAAAAGACCCCTGTTACAAGTGTGGGCAATTAGGGCATTGGATTATAGACTGCCCAGATGCGGAACTCAGTGATTTCATGGCTCCGGTGCCTGGAAGTAAACCCCCTGTTAAAAGAGACTATGGGTTAGCAGACAAATCTAACTCAGAACCGCCTGTCAGTAAACCTTCGACCAGTAAACCTCCGGCCCGTCAACCTTCGACTAGCAAACCTTTGACCAGTACACCTCGTACCAGTAACCCTCCGCTTATCAGAGATTATCCCATTCCAGAAATCTTCAACCCTGAAGAACCTCCTAAAAAGAAGCGAAAATTGAGCCGCACTAAAACACTGTGATTATGGACAGACTTTGAACTGATTCTCATGTTGTTCATTGTTTTATTGGTTTTAAATAAATGTTGAAACTTACACCTCTGTCTTTTTTTTCTTTAGGATTATCACTCAGGATTTTACATTGGATTTTTAACTCAGGATTTTTACATTGGATTATTTTAATACAGTAGCTGACGTTTCGTTCTATTATGACGTCAGTCGATCGATACTGATTGGAAACAGCTTCAAGCCTTTACCGTAAACCCTCGTATAAAACCCCTATAGAATAAGACCGTGCACTTAACCCCGTTAGGACAGTGCCGTGGACCAATGCCGTTGACCAGTGCACTTGACCCCCCTATCTAGAACCGTGTATTTGACCCCCCTATCTAGAACCGTGCATTTGACCTTTGACCCCCCTATCTAGGACCCAAAAGTGCACTCAGTTGACCCCCCCATGTAGACGCCTTATACTACTTATATATATCTAAAAATCTTTACTTTAGTATACTCATATAACTTTTATCTTTAAAAAACAAACAAACAAAACCAAAAACAACAAAAAAAAAACCAATGGAACCCCCCCCCCCCCCCTATATATATATATATATATAATAAACCAAACAAGTTTAATAACTTGTGAATTATTGAATTTATTTGTACTATATATTCAAACAAATTAAAAGATGACATAAAATAAAAATTTTCATAAACGGACCAATAAAAAAAAATTGGGAGAAATGCAAAAAATTTGAATTTTGAAAAAAATAGGCCTATTGGTGTAGTTATTTATATTGAATCAAATAACCGTTATTTAATATTAAAATCGTGCAAGTACATGATAATCTTGATTATAAATCATAAAATAACACAGCTAAACTTTAAATGAAGTAAAATCTTCCTTTGAAAGAAATCAAAGATCCACCTCTTTATTATGGGTGCTTTCTCGGACGTCGTCTGCCATTGCTAAATATAGGTAAAAAAAAATCAATAGATCTACACCGTTTCGAGTGAGTGGGGGAGGACGTAGTCATGCGATAAGGCAGTGTCCAATTCCATTTTGTCCTAAACACAAGGGGGCCTCCGTGGCCGAGTGGTTAGAGCATCGGGCTCAAAATCACAAAGCCTCTGTCGGCGCGTGTTCGAATCTCGGCCGCGGCGTTATGTGAGCAAGTTTGCCAGTTTATGCGGAAGGTCGGTGGTTTCTTCCCAGGTACATTGTATCTGGGTTCTCTCCTCCACCAACAAAAATTGGACGCCACCAGATAATTGAAAAATTGTGGAGTGTGGCGGAAAATAATCAATCAATCAATCCTAAACACAACTTTAATAAACATACTTTGTCATTTTAGATAGGTCTCTGCTTGAAATTATAATATGTCTCTTGATGATACCTAAAATACGATAAAAATTCTATGTTCAGGGGATGAAAATTGGGTCAAACGGGATATTCCTATTTTGAGGGGGGAGGGGGGGCAAATATTTAGTGTCCCACCTGATCCAGTTGTTCTTTTCCTGTAGCTGGAAATCTCTGCTTTGGAAGTGGACAAAAGATTCTGCCACTTCTTATCCACTGCATCCACTGTTCTCTGTGCACTAGAGCCGGAGGCATTCAGTCGCTTCGCCAACCCTTCCCAAGCTTCCTTCTTCATTCTTGAAGTTAAGTTGGGGCCTAACATTGACCGCAGGATGCTCTTCTTCTCATTCACCATGGTCACCAGCATGAGACATTCGTCCTGCGTCCAGTTTGCCTTTCTTTTCTTTCCTCTCCTCTTTTCGTCTGTTGTTAGATCCGCCATTTTGTTACTGTCGTCTGTACCGAAATCTATTTTTAAACACGGTTTCCCCCCTTTTCAGCACTTGAGAAATATTTAAGTGTCGCGTGTCATACTTAGTTAAGTATAACACCTAGCGTGTTTATGAATTATACTTAAGTAGTTTTACTTAGCTAAGTATTCATTTAGTACTTACGTAGACTTTTAAGTGTAAAACTTAAATATTTTTATGAATACCGGCCCTGCTCGCGCCATGGCCGCGTCAAACCTAAGACGGAAACAAGGTAGTGATTGCTCCTTCGCCAAACGCTCGGCATTTAGAAGTGGGAAACACGGGTCTTTCGGATATGACCATAAAAACGGAGGTCCTGTGTCACGGTAAGCGTTGGCACGTTAAAGAACCCTCACTGCTACGGCCCTGGGGTCTAAATTAGTGGTACTTCACCTACAGCTGGTGACGTCTCAATATGAGTGAAAAATTTTGATGTATCTCAACAGAAAGGTGTGTTTTGATGCAAAATTCAAAAATTGGTCACTGTAGCCTCCAATTGGAATTCTATGGTTCTTTGTACTTCAACTGTGTCCAGATCATATGTTGCACACTATGAGAACTACTTGATCAGTTGATGCCTCTTGGGGAAAGGTGTGTCATCATGACCCAAAAGCAGGTCACTGTAGTACCAGTGTGGACTGTACGGCTATACCTAGTTAATATGTATCTAATCTTACTGTAAGGCCCAGCTCTATCAGATCTGGTCTGCTGATTGACTGACCTTGGAGTATGTAAATATAGATATGCATGACGAGCGTGTGAAATTTCAGATGGGCATATTATGGAATTTATATGCATCACGTACCAGTCACAGTAGCTCTTTGGTTAGAGCATTCACTTCATATCCGGGAGGTCGTGAGTTCAAGCCCTGCTCATGTCTTGGCCGCGTCAAACCTAAGATGTAAAGTAAGGTAGTTATTGCTCCTTCATCAAACACTAACCGATCACGGTGGCTCAGTGGTAGAGCTCTCGCCTCGTGAACGGAAGGTCGTGAGTTCGAGCCCCGCTCGGGCCGGCCGCGTCAAACCTAAGACGTTAAAATAGGTAGTGATTGCTCCTTCGCCAAGAGCTCGGCATTACGAAGTGAGAGTCACGGGTCTTTCGGATGGGACCTTATAAACGGAGGTCCCGTGTCGCAGCAGGTGTGGCACGTAAAAGAACCCTCACTGCTAAAAGCCATTAGTGCTAAGCATAGGTCTAAATTTGCAGCCCCGTCACCGGTAATAGTGACAGTCGCCGGATAGCTGAAAAATTGCTCAGGCGACTATAAATAAAAAAAAAAACAAAATAAAATCAAACACTTGGCATTTAGAAGCAAGAATCATTTCTTTAGAATATGACCTTGAAAACAGAGGTCCCATATCACAGCAGGCATTGGGTTGTTGAAGAACAGTCACTGCTACAACCCTGAACACTAAACATAGGTCTAAATTTGTGGTACTTCACCTACAGCTGGTAATGTCTCAGAATGAGTGACTAAGTCTTGACGTGGCGTAAGTCAACCAAAAGGAAAAAAAAACCGTACGCGTAATTCCATAGCGTGTACCTAAATAGTGCTCTTCAGAATTCGTAACAGATAAGTTTATAGATCTAATAGAAGCAAAAAAGGAAACGTTACCATTAGCAGGCACACTTATTAATTCTCTTTTCATTCAATGAACGCACTGAGGGTTGTCAGGGAAACTTTAGCTTTCATAACCAACCATATTTCAGTTGTTTAATCGCCGTAAAATGGCTGAAATATTGCCAACACGGCGTAAAACCCCAATCAATCAATCATTCATTCATTAAACTGAGTAATTTTCTTACTGGACTAGGTGATTGAGAAGAGGCATGAGATGGAAGTCAAGAAACCACTCTTAGTCAAAATTGCCCCCGATCTGACGGAAAAGGACAAATCCCATATAGCGTCTGTGGTCACCTCAAAGAAGGTAAACATTTTATTCCATATACATACATAAATAGCAAGGATAACCCATGAAAGCTTATTTCCAATGGGGTCCTTTGTGGCACTAGAGGGTCAACATGTGGGAGCAAACCTGATGTGTACAAGCGAGTTATCACCTCGCATGCAACCACTGCCAACCCTAGTGGTTGCAGCGACGAGAAGCGGCAGCGCCATCTGGGCACCCAAGATACTCCAGGAGTTATTTTCCTTCCAGCATTTTTTTTTTGCAATGAAAGATCTACCATAACATTGGAGAGAGAGAAAGTACTACCTCTTTCTTTTGTACTTAATTCTTCCTTCCATCCTAGTTTTCAGGCCCACCTTTTACTATTATAATGCAGCTGCTTTATGTTAATGCGTTACAAGTCAAGCTTCCTCTATTTGCCCCGCTATTCACCGTAGGTCATTGGCTTCTTTTGATTTATAGTTGCAGATGTTTAGATGATTTTTGGTGTATGGTATATATATATTATTGCAGATCATGTTTGTTTTCATTCAGCAGAGTTGGACATTAGAAATTTTTTTTTTATCTTCGAAATGTTCTGGCCTCGCCATCATCAAACATAACACATGAACTTTAAAATTCCCGAGCTTTTTCATTTCCCAACTTTTTGAGACATACATATGTCAGTTTCATTTGAAGATACATATATATACTGTAAATCACAGTTTATATGTGCAAACATCGTTTATGCTTAACTTTGTAATGAAAAAAAAATAGTACTTGCTCTTACATATAGACGAAATAAATAATGATTTGCAAAAGGTATGTTTCATGAATGATCGCATCTACACGAAAAAAAAGGTCTCGCAAAATAAAAGTGAGGTTCATTACTTAAATAAGTTAATACATGTAGTGTGGGCTGTATATTAGAGAACTATAGATCAACTTTAAAATATGATTTCAGATCATTTACTTTCATCGGGGCATGTGGGATAAAAAAAAAATAAAAAAAAAAAGAATGCAATATTTTGAGTGTAAATATGATGAGTTACAAATTAGGTCAGGAATCTGAATGTTTTGTCTGTAATTTGCTATCTATTTAAAACTTCGGTCCTCAAAATAAATATTTATCTTTGATCTTTGATTTTGGAACAAATATCAGAAATGTTGCTTATTTACGTACATAACCTTAATTGCAGATACCAGATACCAGCTCTTCTGTGATAGAGAAATATTTAACATAGCAAAAGATGTTTGCATTACAGTATTACAAACACAATAGATAAATGACATAATTTGCGTACAAGTCAATTTTTTTCATTCATCCACGTAGTATTTTATCTCATTGATCCCATCTCTGGTATGGCCAGGGGTCCGTGTTTGTCCATTTCTCTGATTTGTATTTTCTGTAGGAATTACAAGATTGAATACTGTTCGTTATCTTAGCTTTTTCATTGTTAATATTTTAGGGCGGAGGAATGAATTAGAAATAGTATGTGATTTGTCGAAAGATAGATAGGATTTCGTAAGTTTGCACACATCAACCAGGAAGCAAATGACTACGGTTAGTTAACACTCATTCGTATTTTTAGAAGTACACCCTAGTACTATGACAGGTATGTTTCCGATCTGTCTACCTTTGGAGTCCAACTCTTTCGTACGTTAATTTTGTGATAGTTTGAATATTTCAGGTGATTATAACAAAAAATAGGGTGTGCTCCAAGGAACATATTTGTCATCTGTGTTATTAGCGATACATAATCATGGAGAAAATACTGACGGACTTTTAAAACGCCACACATTTTTTTTTTATTCATTCATTGAAAACATTACATATAAAACTTTTATTGAAAATTTTACCCACCATACATTGTATTGATTTTTAAACCCCATTCTCGATTTACCCGTGTCCATTGTTTGCGCGTTGTGAGTAGCATTACGCGAAATTTTCTGGGCTTTTTTTTTTTCAAACATGTGAAAAAGTAATAGGAATTTTTCGCGATAAAACAACTTTGTTGGTGAAACTATAGACACCACTAACAGAAATAATTCAAAACCAAGACTATGCCGCGCTTTAGCTATGAGTGATTGACTGATTATATATTGTTTAACGATACGCTCGAGAATTTTTCACTCATATGTTTATAATATACCACTACAAATTTGTTTATTAGATATATGAACAAATTTATAATGTATAAATTATCAAGTGTTACGTTTTTAAAGTCCGTCAGTATAGAATAAACTAGATGCCGTCATAAGACAGTAATACCCGCACGCCAGTGTTTACTCTCCGTCATATATATATATATACGTATATGTGTAAAAACTATAAAAGCAGCCACAATATTATTTGGATAATGCGTAAAATGTGCATGTAAGACGATCAGATCTGCGAACCAGGTTTATAAAGAGAAATGTCGTTTTTGACCTCATTCCCAATTTGAAACTTTCGAATGGCGGTCAGGGTGGATTTGTCAAAAAGGTCCCTTTTGTTACTCCCATGACAATGAGTATGACAATTCTGAAAATCTTCTAACCTTTTATGTACTTTGTTTAACAATTGTTGCAAGTTTTATGGTGATAAACAACACTTATGTGATGGATATAGTGGTGGTGGTTGAGGGGGTGGGGGGTTAATGATACTTTTCTGCTACAACTAGATGTTCTCAGAAATATGTGTCAGTACATGTGTGAAAGCATTTACTGTAGCGAATTATGTGTCATATATTCTTTGATAACAACCTCATGTTGTAATTTCTAATGTTACAATTATGATAAACTAGCTTGAAATCTCTCAATAACGAAATTGTCTTTTTTATAATTTAACTTATATATTTTTATATAAATGTTTATAGAGAAAAGATTAACATTTATTATGATAATCATTCAATGCAATCATCATTTAATCATTCACTTTCAAACAAACAAAAAACTAACAAACAAAACAAAACAGAAAATACAGATTGCAGAGCACTAGGAAGCATTTCTCCTTTCATCACGTGGCAATTAATGTCTTTGAGGGAACTCCGCGTATGGGTCACTATATTGTCTTTTAGGGACCTTCTGGTATCGATCCCCGCATCCTCGGGTCTGCTACATTCGTAACCACACATGCTTTAGAGCCTTCGGTGTCGTCAATTTCCATGTTGGGCTCAAAAAATAGAAGCAGAAAAGGAAAATTGAGAAGCAACTTGTGGGAAATTGAAACTGGAAGTCCAGTAATTAGAACTGAAAATAAAGAAGCTAAAGCAAGGTAAACTATCTAGTAGTATATTAAAATAAAAGACTGTACATCGTAAAATATATTTACTAAATGTTATGTCTATATGTTTTAGATCATCTGAATGAATGGTTCAAGTGAGCTTTGATAATCAATTGTCTGTCGACACACTGTGAAGCCACTGTACGGTATATTTTTTTTAATATTGTTTACACCTTTTTACATAAGAAATATATTCTAAAAAAAAAAAGAAGAATAATTATAATTATTAAGGCATGGTGAATAATAACGTGATGCAAGCAATCAAATCAAATGCAGCTCTGTCTGCCTGTAGAACCTAAATACGGATTCGGATTTTTTTTGTTTTGGTTATTCATTTGTGTGTGTGTGTTTGTTTGTTTTTCAATGTATATTTTGTTTTCATCGAAAAGTTTTTACTCCTATTGTGACGTTACCAGCTATAGGTGAAGTAGCATTTAGACCTATGGTAAGCGCTTATGGCCGTAGTCGTAAAGGTTCTTTAACGTGCCACGTCTGTCGCGACACGGGACCTTCGTTTTCAAGGTCATATCCGAAAGACCCGTCATTCTCATTGATTGATCATTGTTCATTATCTTTACTTTTTAACACCTTTTTAATGCATGTACAGTACAGAATAACAAGAAGTAAAAGTAAGGAAAGAATTGATAGCGTCTCCTCCGTTTTAAAGTGTAGCTTAGACACTTGTGAAATAGAGAGCATCATTAGACGTCAACTAAAGGCCATGTGAATAAAAAGCAATCAGTTGCATTACGTGTACAGTTAACATAAAATGTTAGCCTGGTGTAATGTCCTCCCCATGCTAACGCTGGGGACAAGTAGCTATACGCAGGGACGCTTAAGTTCAGACTTACTCTTAGCCAAGTCAGTCAAAGAAGTAAAATTACACGCGAAGTTCTTAACCTGCCTTTTTCTTCCCTTCTTTTTATTCTCTCCTTTTTGTTTTCTTTCACTCCCATTCACACAATGTCCCCCCTTTGTTTTGTCCCTCCCGTTTACCTCCGCTCAAGTCAGTATCAACTCGATTCAAAAATAAACTTTGATGTCACAATGGATTTTCATTTCACAGTAACCGAAGACTTGGGTCACTAGCATATCTATATTATTGTGATTTAGTTCTGAAACTTAGTCAGATAGAGAGGCCTTCGTGGCCGAGTACCGGTCGCGGTAGCTCAGTGGTTAGAGCGTTCGCTTCGTAACCGGGAGGTCGTGAGTTCGAGCCCCGCTTGTGCCATGGCCGCGTCAAACCTAAGACGAAAAATAGGTAGTGATTGCTCCTTCGCCAAACGCTCGGCATTTAGAAGTGAAAATCACGGGTCTTTCGGATATGACCTTAAAAACGGAGGTCACGGTAGGCGTTGGCACGTTAAAGAACCCTCACTGCTACGGCCCTGAGCGCTAAGCATAGGTCTAAATTAATGGTACTTCACCTACAGCTGGTGACGTCTCAATATGAGTGAAATATTCTCGACGGGACGTAAAACAAACAAATAAACAATCGTGGCCGAGTCGTTAGAGCATCGCGCTGAAAATCACAAGGCCTCTCACCTCTAGTCGGCGCGGGTTCTATTCTCCCTCGCGCCGATATATGTTAGAAAGTTTACTTTCGGAAGGTCGGTGGTCTCTTCTCGGGTGCATTGTATCTGGGATCTCTCTTCCATCAATAACAAACCGGACAATACCAGATAACTGATCAATTGTTGAGTTCGGCGGAAAACAGCAATTAATCAATCTTACTCAGATAGTTCCCCCTTTACATGTTTTATAGTAGAAGGAAGATAAATTCACTAAATATTTTTAGTGTAAATTTGATTTCACACCGAGAGAGGGGTTTTCTTGTAATGTCCTGGATTCACGAACGTTTACCTTACACAATCAATTCATCAGATATAGTGACCTTCACCTTAAAGGCGACCATTCATATGAAATTTCATGAAACGGTATTGAAGACTGTTATATAATTTCTTTCTATATGGACCAATAACTTTAGCATGAAATGATACAGATTATCTTTAGGTTATCATGGTTATGGGGCAGTGCGGGCTTCACAAGAAGTTTTGTTGCTAAAACACACAAAAGATCAGAAGTGCAGTTCGAATGATATATAAAATGCTATTTGAATCTTAGCCATTAAATTTCAAATGAAAAGTCTCCAGGTACTTAAGATGATTTTGAAAAAAATACTGCAGTTTTGGCTATGCCTAAATGTAAAGCTTTGACTACTGTTCAACATAATGTCAAAAATATGAAGATTAATTTAAAGCGGTGTTTGATTTGTTTTCCTTTTTACGGAAACTAGGAATATCTTAAGGGGAATAAACATGGTTATGGAGAATGCAAAGACCTTCGATATTTACAACGATTTTCAGATAATTTAATTTATTTTTATTAGAGTCACTTCTGATCTTCTCTCAAGAAGATTGAAACCTAAATTATCTTTGTGGATTATACCGTCAGCTATCGTTAATGCAAATGTAATCCGGAACTGTGCAAACAACTGGAAATGTTTTCTTTTTTATTTATAGAAAAATTTATTGATGAAAATTCATATACCTATGGTCGAATTAAAATTAAACTTTATATTGTGACGATTAACAAACAACATTGACAACTTATATTAATGCTTCTCGTCGCCTCAGATCATGGCGTGAAAAGGGTCATTGTTGTGGGAAGAAACCTGAGTACCCGGAAGAAACCCACATGTCTCGCATATCACCACTGCCGATTCTGAGGTTTTGAACTCGGGTCGCAGCGCTGAGAAGCGAGTGCGTTAACCACTACACTACCCGGACACCCTAGAATTAGATTACAACTATAAAATGAATATTGTGAAACATATTCATGATTACTAATTACTGACTTTTACTGTGGTTAGAACTACTTGGTACACATTTCCGGTGAGCGTTCATTCGAGGTGTTTTGTCGAAAATTGCGACTGGTTTGGAGTTATATATAACGTAAATGAAAACACCACTACTTAACGTATGCATACAGACTTGCAACTCTCTAGTTTTAAATAATACGAAAAAGCTAGATTGGTTGTTTACGAAACACTTCAGTAACAAACTTACCACCTTTTCAAGGATGCCGTATCCCCCAAACACCGGCTCTGCAATCATGCCCAGTATCCGGAAGTGACGCGAGATATATATTGTTCAACACCCATATACCGGATACCGCAGGGTTGTTTAATTGGTACAATTCTCCTCGCCTTCGTTGGATCCAGGGGGTAGAGAGGAGGGTGAGGGATAGGTACTTCTGGCATGACGTAATATTCTTCCGGCGGTGCAGATGACGGTGGTTTGGGGGCTTTCTTCCTCTTTTTCTTTTCTTTCTTCTCTGCCTTGATAATACTGTTCTGAATCTTTTCTATATCAAGGCAAGCGAATGGTACTGAATCTTTTGATTTCTTGGCAGGTGGCTCGGGCAAGGCCTCAATACATGGATTCAGCCTCGCCGTGATGTTGTCCCGAGACAGAGGCTGAAATTCTCCAACACGAGGCAATACTTCGTATTTCTTGCCCGAGCCCTTTATCGGTTTTTCTTCCTTTTGTGGCAATTTCTGATCATGATTTATAGGAATATCCGGGATAACTGTATACATGTTGTCATGTATAAATACCGGTTCCTTGTTTTTCTTTTGCTGGTTTCTGACTCTAAAAAATCAAATATCAATAAGATCATGTTGGTGTCAGATGAGAACCCGTTCATTTAAATCGTACATTCACTAAGATATGTTGGGAATGAAAAGGGATCCAATCCCAAAATTCTCGTTGGTTGCTTATTTTTTTTCATTCCTATGGGGACGTCACCATTGCTGGTGAAGGGATGCAAAATTTAGGCTTATGTTTAGAGCTTGCGGTCTTTCATCAGGGAAGGATCTGATCGTGCCACACTGCTGTGATACAGGACCTCTGTTTTGGCGGTCTCATCCGAAGGACCGCCACATTTAGTCTTATTTTACATGTGTATGACAAGGAAAGGGGTACTGAGGACCTATTTTAACCAGGTTCCTCACGGGTGTTTAGAATAGGTCTTCAGTACACCTTGCTTTGCCACTACATGGGGGTTTCCTTCGGATGACACCGCAAAAATTATCTTTCTCTCTCCTTCTCAACTGTTCCTCTCCTCCCATCTCTCTATCCACACTCACCACACATAACTTATCCTATTTCTTGACGCCCCCCCCCTCTCTCTCTCTCCACGCCATTCTCTATATCCCTCTTCTCACTAGATACCATATCTCTCTACCCCCCCCCCCCCTCCCCACCTTGAACATAACCTCATGCTACTTAGCTACTAATTAAATATCTATGATTTATATACAGGAAATATACTAGATTATACCTACATGAACATGATGTTTTGAAGTCGTCTTCTAAATCTTTGTAAAGGAAAATGTAGCTCAACGCGATGAAAGCGACTAGCAGTCTACGTACTGACCTCACCGATTGTGATGCACTGATTGTGATGTCATGTTAAGGTCACGTGGGAGTCATATTCAGTTCCTTCGTATGTTATTGCTGTAATTCCGCGTGATATCATACTTGGATATTCTTTTTCTATGGAGTCTATAGAAAGGATGCAAAATTCCCCAGAGCCATAGAACTTTAAACACTGTAAATGCTCAGGGACTACTCTGTCTCAATTGTGACGTCACATTTGTTTACGATCGCATAAGACTGAACTCAATTGTGACGTCACATTCGATATTTTTAGTTCTGTTTTCACTCTTCCATGCCCCGCCCACTCACAGCAACGAGTCCCACGCTCCTCCGACCTCCGTCAACAAATGGCGAGCGATCGCACGACATGGACCGATTTACAACTGATACCGGGCCATTTCTCGCTTAACTATCATGATAAAGTTGTATTTTCTTTGAAATCCAAAGAACGTGGACTTACTTATTTCAAAGAGACAGGGGGTCTGGATATTTTCCTGTGGATCCATTATTTCCAAAAGTGTTGCAAACAACAAAATGCAAAGCTGTAAATTTTTAGTAATAATTTCAAAATAATGATAAATATAAAATAACAGAAAAACGCAATACAAGTAGAAAAGGAAAGGCGCGGGGGGGGGGGGGGGGGGTCATCAGCAGACGTAAAATCAGTGGAGCAGATCCCACCCCCTCCTTCCACTTTTTTTTCAATTCAATTTTATTGATTGATTCACCAAACACAATGGCAAACAATTATGTTACACATTTTGAGATATATAATTATAATAAACTAAATACTAAGAGTTCATATATAGATATATATATGATTTCAGCATTTGGGAGACCACACTACATTATATGGCTTAGGGAGACAATATACAAATTTCTTATTCATGTGCATTTTTCTGCAAACAAACAGCAACTCAATAGTCCTTAGAATACAAATTATGCTGCTATGGCTTTGATTTTTTGTTAGATCTACATCCAAAAATTAAACAGAAAAACTGGTCTCCTTAATATTTTGTATTTCTCTCACATGACTTAAGGAGACCAGTATATATTTTCCATCATATTTTTATGGCTTAGGTAGACCATATATTTTTCTTTATAGTTTTGCATAATTAACATATTTAGACATTAACATTGTCCATATCATAGCCATGGAAAGGATACTGAAAAATTATTGGTCATAAATTAAGGTCAAATCAAATGCAAGTGAATCAATTACACAAGTGTTTTATTGCAAAAGAACTAATCCAAAACAATTTATCATGATGCCTGTGTTCAACTTGAAAGTACCAACGCTCACAGATGAATTACAGTCTCCTTCATAATGCTTTGCTTAGCATTGCTGAAGTCATAATTATAGCAGTAGCCTTCAAGTAGTTGTCTTGTCAATCACAAACCGCTTTTATTATATATGACCAACAACCAAGATCTACCATTCAGTACAAGTTATGCTTCACCGAATTGCTAAATATAAATGTCATACATCATAAATCAAAATAATAACTTAATATTCTCAATGGAAGGCATATAATTTACTTATCAAGCACTTCTGTTTCATACAATTCATTGCACAGAAGAGAACTCTAATAGCTCATCATTTTTCCTTATTCCCCATACCAAATTAAATGTACATCATCTCAAATTTCGGTTAAGCAAATAATCCTCTTTAACATTTCAATTACCAGTATTCAAAACTTATTACCATTCGCAATTTTACATCTGAAAAATACAGATAATGAAAAAAAAATCATTGATGTCTTCATGCACTAGAAAACTTTTGTGAATCATCAAAATCTTCATACATTGCATCATATTAGCTAACACTTTAAGGTGTAAAAATCTTCACTATACTCCAGTCATGTACAATTTTCAGACAAAGTTTTGACCTTTTACATGATGTCCCATGAGTACAGAGTAAATGTAACATATCCTAGAAAAAATATGTGTATGTACACAAGCAATTATTATAGCAATTTTCTTATATTATTTCACAAAATAGGAGATAGATTGTTACTAATCTACAGACAAAGATACATATTTCATACACATACAACAACAAAGAAAACATTATACTATCTATACTATGAAATATTTATGCAAACTACAAAAAATCTACAATTCATTTCTTCAAAGCATCTTTCATTAAGTTATATAGACACAAAGTCCTACTGGTTAATAAAAGGTAGTCAATTATTTCAGATGCTTCAACTCCTCTAATTTTCTTGTGGACCTTTCTCTTGTCATTTTTCTTTCATTGAATATTTTGGTTCTTAATTTCAATATTTGTGTTTTTCATCAAATTCTTGGAGTGTTGTTATACTATTTGTCTGTAGGAACTTCTGGATCTCTTTTTTACCTTAAACAAAATCATTATTATTAAATAGCCACATAAACGTATTAATATTATTTCCATGCATGAATAATATTCAAGCACAATTGTACTGCAAGGTACATGTACATATTTGCAATATTTTTATGCACACAAAACCATCAATTGATGAACTTGCACTGAAAAATCAAAACAAACTTACTAGGTAAATTTCCAGTATTTTTGTCACTTCTTTTAAAGATGTACTCTTGAAAATGTTCTCGTATTGATTTTGTCTCTTGTTTGGACCATTTGACTGGAAGAAAAAAACATTGTGTTGATAATTGCCTATATCATGGATGTTATTCAATATTTAAACTTATGTGATATAGAATAGGAGACATACATAGCTAATTGGTTAAAAAAGTGCATATCAAAAGCTTGATGCCAACACAGAAATAAAACATGCAAATTCAATGCACCACTACTTAGTTTAGGGGTGAGGATCTCTGCCATTTGCTAGATATTTGACTATTTATAAAATCTGGAACTGGAAATGCATGAGGACCTCGTATGAAGAATAGTACATGGTTTAATGGTGCGGGTATCAACCTGTTTTCAAAATGATAAAATGAAGGGTTGGAAATCAACCCCAAGCACCTTGACTAACAAGTCATATAAAGTATTGTGTTGTAAGTTTGAAGAAATTGTGTTCAGGGATGAGAATGCATGTATCCCATTTCCATTTCATTTCAAGGGACCCTTTCTGATTCCATCAAGGCTGGCTTGGTACTGACCATGAAGCATATTAAACCGTAACTATTTATAATGACCTGAATCCCTACTTGGCATTCAGCTCTTAATCCTTAACCTGTCAATCGATCAATTCAGAGTTTTCCAGCTGGTAAAGCTAAACTTTTAACTGCTTAAATTCTTGTTAATGGTATAAAAAAGAGCTTTTAAACTAAATATCACACTATTTACCTGAGTTATTTCTAGTTTTCTTAGCTGACATGTCTTTATTAAAAAGTCTCTGCTCCATGTTGGTTCCAACATCAACTTCCACCTCAAAGGAACGATCTGTAATTGGTACATGTAGTTGTACTACATCATAATTTGCTTTTATGCTAATAAGAAAAATTGTGCGAAAAACTAAGAAAAACCAAAAAAAAATTTGATTGGGTACTTTTAAATTTTAAAAGGATTATGGTGAACCATGTAGGCAAAAAGGATGTTAAATTTTATATTGTAAAATCCAGAAAAATACCATTCATTCAGTGTATCTGCCTTTTTTAAATGAAAGAAAATTAATAACCTTTTGACAATTCATCAGCTGCAGGTTCCTGAGAACATGAAGAACATGTATCTGTGTTTTCAACAATGGATATTACACTTGCTTCAACATGCAAATCTGGAACTGATCCTAAAGAACAAGTTTCCCAAATTACAAAAAAGCATTCAAGAAATAAGAATCAAAATTATTTATTACACATCAGATCGCCTAGCATGGCTGTAATTTAAGTTGTTTATGTACTCAATAGATTTTGGTCTTAAATCAAGAATTTAATATCAAGATTACCAAATTAAATGTTAAGAATCATTATGCATTGAGATTTTTGGTTCCCCGGCCTTATTACAAATACTGTAAATCTGTGAAGGATTTTCAATGATAAAAAACTACCTTTATCAACAGAGCACAGCATCCTGCCCATCACACAAGTTGTTCGTATTCCTAGTGGACATTGGTAGTTTTCTTTTTTGATATGTTCTTCATGGCCCATGTGTTGCAGAAATATTTTCTGGTTTTCCGGTGACATGTCTAAACTGGCATAAATAGATGACAGCCTGTGTCGCATCTTAGTAGCAGTTATCATGTGGATGCCTGCTTCTGCACAAACTTCCGAAACTGCATGCCAGCCTGAACAGTGATAAAAGCCAGTTTTGGTCGCAAATAAAAAAGGATTTTCTTCACGGATGCCAAAAGTAGTTCTGTCTCTTTTGATTATCATGATGGCTGAAATCAAATCATTTGGGATTAACACTGGAACATACTTTTTCCCTTTTCCTTTTAAGTAAGCTAGCTTGAAGTGTCCCAAAAGGTATTGCTCTGCAGGATCTTGTATTTTTTCTAGCTCCTCATCTGGCAGCCATGTTCCTTTTTCAGCTTCCTCCCACTCAGAAATCAGCATTCTTGACGCTTCTTCTCCTCTCCTAGCATTGAATAATGTGAGGCGGGCAACAACTAAGCTTCTTAGCCATGCAAACTTTTTAATACAGTAATTCTTTAACACAAAAGTTATTTCTGCTGAAATGTATTCTTTTAAATGACCAACTTTCTGTTCATTTGGTAAACTTGCAGGCTTTCTGTTTTTTTCTAATGAATTTTTGATGCATTTTTGCCTTGCACTTGGATAGAGTTCATGCTGTAGGCTTTTATAGGCTGACCTAAAGTTCTTCAATTCCTTTTTTTTTTATTGTCCTGCATGGTCTGGGCAAAATAACACTCCAGTGTTTTCACAGATCGCAACAGTATAGCATCCAAGAACAGTTTTTGCCCATGTTTCTCTTGTTTGTTGGAAGTTGTTGTTAGTTGCTGCAAAGCCCTCTACTAAACTGATAAGTGTTCTCTACAGAATATATCTTCAACCATTCTGTCCTCACTGCTCAAACTTCTAAAACAAAAGAAGAGTTTTGAAAGTTCTCTCATTTCTGCCATGATTGTTTTCCTAACTTCATCCTGTTTCCCCTCTTCATGGCGGCGTAAGTAAAAATGTCTATATCCTATTAGTTTGATGGTTTTGTTTGTCCGGCAGAAATCACCAACTTCTCCTTCCCTAAATCGATTCAGTATATCTAAAAAGCCTTGGTCATTGTCCATTTTATCATCTGTGACTTTCTGAAGCAACCTGGGTTTTAATGCTTGGGGTGCAGAATCATTGTAGATTACACATTTATGCTTGAAAAAGTATTTATTTGAGTAGAAGCCTTTACAGTCACTACAAACTCTAAGCTGGTCCTCTAGTATTGGCTTTCTTTCCCTCATATCTGGGTCTAACCCATCTCCGATAAGCTGAAGGTTATACTCGTATATCCCAGATCACATGCCTAATTATAGAAAGAATCTGCAAACACGGAGTTTGAATTATTATTTCGAAAAGATAAACTAACCTGATTAGACTTGCTGTGACGTTAGTCAATTTATTGACCAATCATCACATCCCGTCCGGGCGTCCCTGGTTGTAAACATGGATGCCCAACTATTTTTAGATTCTCTAGAGTCAATTCGTACACAGAATCGTCGATCTTCTTTCAACTACAAAGACACTAAAAACGAGAAAAAAGATGTTGAAATGTGCTTAATTCCCATTAGATTTATACTGAAAACCTGCGGAAAAATCAAACAAAAAATATCTGCTTTTAATTTTGTTTTAAGGTTTTAAAAGTATAATTATGTTTTCTATCAATGAAAATGAAAAACCAATTTGGATATTTGTTATTTCAACAAGTAATCAAACAATCCATTTATTTTGAAGACTTTGCATTTAATTTATTCAGGTACGTAACATGGGATACGTAAGCTTACATTCGCCTACATGTGCGTAACTACCTGGCATTGAAACAATATTATAACCTACATATAGAACAAGTTCTTCATGCCGATCCATTTACACCGAAGTGACATCCCTCGGTTAACTTTACTGTCCATTTACTGTCAATTTTCAAATGGATATAAATAACCTTAATACTGAAGTAATTAAATACATCAAATATACGGGGAAAACTATGCTGTAACTGACAACTTCATTTCGAATTTCCTTCAAGTACTTATTAAAGTCTAGTCAAATTGCGTACATTTCCCCCTGTATAATTTAAACTAAATACACAACTTAATGATGTTTATTGTAATATGATTAAGAATACTTACCATGGAATGGCTTTGATTGGTACATGCTATCCGATATGGCGTCAAAAGGTCATTTAAAAAAACCAAACCGAGACCTTTCGAGGGTATTCGGAACAAATGGCAGAAAGCACTTGCCAAATGTTCAAAACATGGACTAGAAATTAACGACTTTTTTCCTAGTGAGACTTTTAACTTAAAAGGTGTAAAAATATGTTGAAAAAACATTCATTTAGAATAATTAAAGGCAAAAAGAATAATCTATGGCAGATTTATTGTAATAATGCATGTTTTCATTGGTCTCCTAAATGCAGAGAAATATTCTTTACACACTATATGAAGGTAGCAAATTAAATTCTTTTTTATGCAAAATTATCGAAAAAAGACAACTATGGAATGTTAAATGGTAGACACAAACATGCATAGTAGGCAATAGCACACTGTTCATTTGTTTAAAAAAAGCCAATTACATATTAGACAAGGTCAAAATAATACGGACACCAAAATATGTCCCCGTAATCCACCGGTCTCCCTAATAAAGATAAAAAAATACATTCGGTCCTCCAAATGCATATGTTATATATATATATATACACCTGAAAATCTATATTTTACGTGTACATGTGACTTCAAATTGCGTATTTTATTTTACATCCCCCCCCCCCCACTACACATTCTTTGTTTATAAATTATGGTAGTTAGGAATTTAAAATACCATTCCCCAAGCCTAGGAATTACTATTTAAGATGATGAGTTAAACTAATATTTTTAAGGGGATTGTTTTGCTTGTCAAATATTGTGGACAATCCTTCCCCCTCCTTTTGATCAGGCCGTGATAATCTAGTTAAACGAAAGAGTTATTGACCTCTCCCTCTGTATCTACGTCCTACGTTAAACGATTTAATACTTATACACACACACAAAGGCTCCATGCAAAGACAATGCTGTGGCAGTAATGTTCAGTGTAAGTAATGCACATACACGTACACCTTAACCTTAGAACACTCATCTTTACAACCAGCATTATCCATCTGAATACGATGAAAAGTTGTTTTTTCAAGTAATTCTACCAAAATGAAGTGAGTACAAAATAATGTTTGATCGTGGAGCAGACGTACATATGACAAGTGAATTTTTGTGGATTAAGCTGTGTGTGTGTGTGTTGTCGTCCGCAAGTACATTTTCCAATCTATATAGGTAAAGAATGTCGCTGTTAAACGTCCCCCATGCACATATTTTAACCATATTGCCTCAGTAATGTCATATATGAGCATAATCCATTAATTTGATGTTCGTCACATTAAGGGTTGACGGATGTTATGGCGGACAATCATTCAACCAATCAGATTAGCTATATCTACGGAATAACTGCCGTTCTATACTGCACCATTAGCCAGGCATATTCACTTGACTATACATTAAGCAAGTGTTTCAGCGCTGTGATATGAGGTTTAATTATTCAAATAATTTATGAATAGATTGAATTTAGTTACATGCAGATCCGCTTTATTAGTAGTGTATTCCCATTTTACAATTATGCAATTTGATTATATCACAAAAACACGATGTCTGTGTCTCTGGAGGACGTGCCAGTAAATAAAGCTTTTGTAGGTATGAATGTAATAAAAGTATCACAAAGCCGACTCAGTATATACTCAATTGGCTTTGTGATCTATTTTATTTTATTATAAAACTACTTGTGTACATTTCCTATACTTATTTCTGGATTATATATGTCACAGTTGCAATTTATTTGAGATTTAATTAAATTATATTTATGCGCTTTTAATTATTAATATAACTATTTCGATTGGCGCGCGTAGCCAGTTGAATGCAAACCAGTTTTTCAGGTGTGTGAGCGAGTATGAACGTTACGCATTGTACAGGTTGTTATTTCTCTTTTTAGTCCAGTTCTACGTTTGACTGACCAGGACCTGAGTTCAGAATATTGCTGACGAATGGGTTTCACTGAGTACTATTTAACAATGCATGTTTACTAACCCACGCATATAAAATAAGAAACGCGCCAAAAAACCTCACTTTTGAGCTGAATACCTTCACGGTCATTGGCAATTTATTTCATATTGAGAACTTTATATCGATTCACTCGATTTATTATATTAAACTGATAATACTGGATGCCTGGTAAGATTTACATTGATTTGATTATTTATTTGTTAAATACTAGTATTGTAAATTTACCGGCGGTCGTATTCTAAATGGCAAATCGTGTTTTGTAAATGTCTTTGTTTTCTGTTTTACGTATGTCTGTTTTCTTGTGTGCGTGTTTGTGAGATTGTTTTCTGATTTTCTAGGTTTATATATCCATTCGATTCCTATGTAAATAAAATTGTCTAAGATCTACCCAGTTTTGTGTTGTCTGACCAAAACAGCGACCCTGCGACATATATATATATATATATATATATATATATATATATATCTCTCTCTGTGTGTATGTGTGTGCGTGCGTGTTAATAAGACCAAGCAGTATATCTCCCCTTTTCAAGTTGTTTTTCCCCGCGTCTGATGTCAGTGGCTGGATTGTAGTTATCAGTTATCGTTTACGACTTGTACGTTTTGAGTGATCACATTATTGCTATAGGCCTAGACCCTGTTTACAAAGTTTGTTCTGAAAATTTCAAGAACTATTTTTTTTTTTTATTAATCCATTTCTTGTTTTTCTCATACGGTGTATGGTTTCACCTTTAATAAAGTCCTTAAAAATTAAAGGACTTTCTGTATATTTGCATTCCAAATATTGGAAGGTGTTTGTATGTATGATTACGTTTTAAATACGAGTTGCCTCAAATCGTTTTAGTGTCCAAGAAGGTAAGATTTATTTAAAGTTGTTAATATGCAATTCATGCTGTCGGGGAGCAGAAGTAACTCTTAGTTCTCCGCTAGAAAGTCCCCCCCCCATGAAGTATAGAAAATGCTCTAGCTTTACATCATCTACTTTACAACAAAGGCTGACAGATGGTACCGGGAAACCTATGGCAATGTTTTCTGGGTGTTTACTAGTTGTATAGCACCTGTGCTTCGTTAGAGCAGGTATAACAGGATTAACCGTTATAGTCATTCGTCATTGTGGACAATGACTGACATCTCAAAATTCATGTATCTGATCTCCTATAAGATTTAGAAACGGGTTTAAACAAGGAACATTGGTCTAAATGCTAGTACTGAAAACAAAATACCCACTATCGAACGACTCGTTACCAGACGAGAAGAAAAACCAATAAAAAAAACAACTCAGAGAACAACAATGCAGGACATTCCCCTTCCAAGGACTTTTATCATCAACAAACACCTTTTCTTAATGAACTTTGCATCATCTGAGCACATTGAAAGTCAACATTCATATGCTTTGAAAATATATTTTTCCGGCCGAGTCCTGTCACTAGATGCATTCCAACTCTGACTTATTACACACGTGTCCAGGAATTCATTTAATTTTTCTTTAGTCTCTCGTACTTCACGCCTGTCTCCAGATTGTCTACTGTGATAAATCGTCAGTAGTCTCGTGGGTGGATTGTAGATTATCATCGCTTTCCTAAAAATAAATGACGAAATGAATACAGGCTGAATAAATGCATCTAATGACCCACCATTAATCATATCTATACTGTGGGTATCTGCATATGTTTATCTTTAATTGTCTGCCTTACAGTGGTACCTGATGTAGTTTGTTAAATGGCTCTACGTTTTGAAGGAAAGAAGGGCTGAGGGGGCGCAGCTCATGGGCATAGCACTCCCCCTCTATTTTTGTTGGGACACTGGCAAAAGATATTGTGAAATGATTTTCAATGATTATGCAATTGCAATTCATGCAGTCAGAGAGTAGAAGTAACTCTTAGTTGTCCACTAGAAAGTTGCCCCCCCCCCCCCCCCCCAATGAAGTCCAGAAGATTCTCTAGCTTTACATCATCTACTTTACAACAAAGGTTGATAGATGGTACCGGGAAACCTATGGCAATGTTTTCTGGGTGTTTACTAGTTGTATAGCACCTGTGCTTCGTTAGAGCAGGTATAACAGGATTAACCGTTATAGTCATTCGTCATTGTGGACAATGACTGACATCTCAAAATTCATGTATCTGATCTCATATAAGCTTTAGAATCAGATTTAAGCAAGGAAGATTGCTCTAAATGCTAGTACTGAAAACAATCATCAATTTTCTAATATCAGTTGTTTACGGAACACAAAAAAAGCTCTAAATCTTATTATCTGAAGGTAGGCAAAGATTCTGAGTTAAGGTCCGTTGGTCATAGGTCACTTTCATCTCAAATAGTGTTTGTTTGTTAGTTTGATTTACGTCCCGTCGAGAATTTTTAACTCATATTGAAACGCCACCCATTTGTAGAAATACAACAAATTAGACCTATGCTTAGCGAGTGCAGACGTAGCAATGAGGGTTCTTTAATGTGCCAACGCCTGTCCCGATATGGGACCTCCGTTTTTATGGTGATATCTGAAAGAACCGTGACTGCCAGTGTTAATCCAACTCTTAATTCTGTGTTCTTCATAGGATTTCTGGGATTGATCATTGTTCGTTATCTTTACTTTTTAATTCCTTTTTAATGCATGTACACGACTATGAATAGCAAGAAGTAAAGTATTGATAACGTCTCCTCCATTTTAAAGTGTAGCTTAGACACTTGTGAAACAGAGAGCATCATTAGAAGTCAACTAAAGGCCATGTGAATAAAAAGCAATCAGCTGCATTACGTGTACAATTAGCATAAAATGTTAGCCTGGTGTAATGTCCTCCCCATGCTAACGCTGGGGACAAGTAGCTATACGCAGGGACGCTTAAGTTCAGACTTACTCTTAGCCAAGTCAGTCAAAGAAGTAAAATTACACGCGAAGTTCATTAACCTGCTTTTTTCTTCCCTTCTTTTTATTCTCTCCTTTTTGTTTTCTTTCACTCCCATTCACACAACGTCCCCCCTTTCTTTTGTCCCTCCCGTTTACCTCCGCTCAAGTCAGTATCAACTGGATTCAAAAATAAACTTCGATGTCACAATGGATTTTCATTTCACAGTAACCGAAGACTTGGGTCACTAGCATATCTATATTATTGTGATTTAGTTCTGAAACTTAGTCAGATAGAGAGGCCTTCGTGGCCGAGTCGTTAGAGCATCGCGCTGAAAATCACAAGACCTCTCACCTCTAGTCGGCGCGTGTTCTACTCTCCCTCGCGCCGATTTATGTTAGAAAGTTTACTTTCGGAAGGTCGGTGGTCTCTTCCCGGGTGCATTGTATCTGAGATCTCTCTTCCATCAATAACAAACCGGACAATACCAGATAACTGATAAATTGTTGAGTTCGGCGGAAAACAACAATTAATCAATCTTACTCAGATAGTTCCCCCTTTACATGTTTTATGGTGAAGATAAATTCACTAAATATTTTTTGTGTAAATTTGAGATTTCACACCGAGAGAGGGGTTTTCTTGTAATGTCCTGGATTCACGAACGTTTACCTTACACAATCAATTCATCAGATATAGTGACCTTCACCTTAAAGGCGACCATTCATGTGAAATTTCATGAAACGGTATTGAAGACTGTTATATAATTTCTTTCTATATGCACTAATAACTTTAGCATAAAATGATACAGATTATCTTTAGGTTATCATGATTATGGAGCAGTTCGGGCTTCATAAGAAGTCTTGTTGCTAAATCACACAAAAGATCAGAAATGCAGTTCGAATGATATATAAAATGCTATTTGAATCTTAGCCATTAAATTTCAAATGAAAAGTCTCCAGGTACTTAAGATGATTTTGAAAAAAATACTGCAGTTTTGGCTATGCATAAATGTGAAGCTTTGAATACTGTTCAACATAATGTCAAAAATATGAAGATTAATTTAAAGCGGTGTTTGATTTGTTTTCATTTTTACGGAAACTAGGAATATCTTAAGGGGAATAAACATGGTTATGGAGAATGCAAAGACCTTCGATATTTACAACGATTTTCAGATAATTTAATTTCTTTTTATTAGAGTAACTTCTGATCTTCTCTCAAGAAGATTGAAACCTAAATTATCTTTGTGGATTATACTGTCAGCTATCGTTAATGCAAATGTAATCCGGAACTATGCAAACGACTGTAGATGTTTTCTTTTCTATTTATAGAAAACTTTATTGATGAAAATTCATATACCTATGGTCGAATTAAAATTAAACTTTATATTGTGATGATTAACAAACAAGATTGATAACTTATATTAATGCTTCTCGTCGCCTCAGATCATGGCGTGAAAAGGGTCATTGTTGTGGGAAGAAACCTGAGTACCCGGAAGAAACCCACATGTCTCGCATATCACCACTGCCGATTCTGAGGTTTTGAACTCAGGTCGCAGCGCTGAGAAGCGAGTGCGTTAACCACTACACTACCCGAACACCCTAGAATTAGATTACAACTATAAAATGAATATTGTGAAACATATTCATAATTACTAATTACTGACTTTTACTGTGGTTAGAACTACTTGGTACACATTTCCGGTGAGCGTTCATTCGAGGTGTTTTTGTCGAAAATTGCGACTGATTTGGAGTTATATAAAACGTAAATGAAAACACCACTACTTAACATATGCATGCAGAATTGCAACTCTCTAGTTTTAGATAATACGAAAAAGCTAGATCGGTTGTTTACGAAATAGTTAAATAACAAACTTACCATCTTTTCAAGGATACCGTATCCCCAAACACCGGCTCTGCAATCATGCCCAGTATCCGGAAGTGATGTGATCGATATACTGTTCAACACCCATATACCGAATACCGCAGGGTTGTTTAATTGGTACAATTCTCCTCGCCTTCGTTGGATCCAGGGGGTAGAGCGGAGGGTGAGGGATATGTACTTTTGGCATAACGTAATATTCTTCCGGTGGTGCAGAGGACGGTGGTTTCGGGGCTTTCTTCCTCTTTTTCTTTTCTTTCTTCTCTGCCTTGATAATACTTTTCTGAATCTTTTGTATATCAAGGCAAGCGAATGGTACTGAATCTCTTGTTTTCTTGGCAGGTGGCTCGGGCAAGGCCTCAATACATGGATTCAGCCTCGCTGTGATGTTGTCACGAGACAAAGGCTGAAATTCTCCGACATGAGGCAATAATTCGTATTTCTTGCCCGAGCCCTTTATCGGTTTTTCTTCCTTTTGTGGCAATTTCTGATCATGAGTTATGGGAATATCCGGGATAACTGTATACATGTTATCATGTATAAATACCGGGTCCTTGTTTTTCTTTTGCTGGTTTCTGACTCTAAAAATCAAATATCAATAAGATCAAGTTGGTGTCAGATGAGAACCCGTTCATTTAAATCGTACATTCACTGAGATATGTTGGGAATGGCAAGGGATCCAATCCCAAAATTCCCGTTGTTTGCTTGTGTATTGATTAACGTCGTGCTTAATTTTTTTTCATTCCTATGGCGACGTCACCATTGCTGGTGAAGGGATGCAAAATTTAGTCTTATTTTACATGTGTATGACAAGCAAGGGGGTACTGAGGACCTATTCTAACCCGGATCCCCACGGGTGTTTAGAATAGGTCTTCAGGACACCTTGCCTGTCGTACGAGGCCACTAAATGGGGGTTTCCTTCGAATGACACCGCAAAAAAAATTTTCTCTCTCCTTCTCTACTATTCCTCTCCTCCCATCCCTCTATCCACACTCACCACACATAACTTATCCTATTTCTTGACGCTTCTCCCTCTCTCTCTCTCTCCACGCCATTCTCTATATCCCTCTTCTCACTAGATACCATATTTCTCTACCCCCCCCCCCCCCCTCCCCACACACACACCTTGAACATAACCTCATGCTACCAATTATATATCTATGATTCATCTAAAGGAAATATACTAGATTATACATACATGAACATGATGTTTTGAAGTCGTCTTCTAAATCTTTGTACAGAAAAATTTAGCTCAACCCTATGAAAGCGACTAGCAGTCTACGTACTGACCTCACCGATTGTGATGCACTGATTGTGATGTCATGTTAAGGTCACGTGGGAGTCATATTCAGTTCCTTCGTATGTTATTGCTGTAATTCCGCGTGATTTCATACTTGGATATTCTCTTTCTATGGAGTCTATGGAAAGGATGCAAAATTTCCCAGAGCCATAGAAGTTTAAACATTGTAAAAGCTCAGGGACTACTCTTCCTCAATTGTGACGTCACATTTGTTTACGATGGCAAAAGGCTGAACTCAATTGTGGCGTCACATTCGATATTTTTAGCTCTGTTTTCACTCTTCCAGGCCCCGCCCACTCACAGCAACGAGTCCCACGCTACTCCGACCTCCGTCAACAAATGGCGAGCGATGGCACGACAATGACCGATTTTCAACTGATACAGGACCATTTCTCGCTTAACTATTATGATAAAATTTTATTTTCTTTGAAATCCAAAGAACGTGGACTTATTTATTTCAAAGAGACAGGGGGTCTGGATATTCTCCTGTGGATCCATTATTTCCAAAAGTGTTGCAAACAACAAAATATAAAATGCAAAGCTGTAAATTTTTAGTAATAATTTCAAAATAATGATAATAAAAATAAAATAACAGAAAAACGCAATACAAGAAGAAAAGGAAGGGGGGGGGGGGGTGTCATCAGCAGACGTAAAATCAGTGAAGCAGATCCCACCCCCTCCTTCCACTTTTTTTTTCAATTCCATTATTTTATTGATTGATTCACCAAACACAATGGCAAACAATTATGTTACACATTTTGAGATATATAATTATAATAAACTAAATACTAACACTTTATATATATATATATATATATATATATATATATATATATATATACACCTGAAAAGCTATATTTTACGTGTACACGTGACATCAAATTGTGTATTTTATTTTACACCCCCCTCCCCCCACTACTCATTCTTTCCTTATAACTTATGGTAGTTAGGAATTTAAAATACCATTGCCCAACCCTAGGAATTACTATTTAAGATGATCATTTAAAGTAATATTTTTAAGGGGATTGCTTTGCTTGTCAAGAATTTTTGACAATCCTTCCCCCTCCTTTTGATCAGGCGGTGATAATCTAGTTAAACTAAAGAGTTATTGACCTCTCCCTCTGTGTATCTACGTCCTACCTTAAAAGATTTAATACTTATACACACAAAGGCTCCATGCAAAGACAATGCTGTGGCAGAAGATGAAGCAAACAAATTGCAACTAATGTAATGATGTCATAATTCTATCGTCTTATACTGGTAAGTTGAGATGAATAGAGTTTTTCCTTCGCAGTCAGAATTTCCTCGAAGGTCGGTCCTCTTGAAAGTGTGATTTAAGGACCATTGTAAATAAGATATTTTAGGATATAAAGCATTTATTTTTTCAGAAGAAAGAATTTCCGAATGTGGTAGTATATCATCCTTAAAGTCAATTATCTTTGCAGTGCCCCCCCCCCCCCCGGGCCGTTCCAACGCTTGTAAAAATAACGTTTGGACTTCTGAGTTTTTGTGAAAGTTTTGTGTGACCAGTGCCAAATTCTAATAATTGAATATCTTTTGATTCGATCATATTTTTTATTTATTAAGTTAACTCGATTTTCATTACTTCGTGTGTTTATTTATTTGTTCCATCATTCCAACATCTATTATTGGACAATATCAATTTTCTTTTTGAGAGAGAGAGAGAGAGAGAGAGAGAGAGAGAGAGAGAGAGAGAGAGATTGGTCCCTAGGGACATATGAATAAAATATAAACATAGCAAATGAAGTACAACATAATTGATCAGCAACAAAAGGATGATGTATAGGTAATATACATGTACAGTCATATCTAAATTATTTGTATTCTACCTCAACTTAAATTGGAACATTCTTCGTGTATTTCTTTTTACATTTCTAATCTTTCGAAGTTGAACTGGTTACAACTTAATAGAAAATGCATCGCGTCTCCCACAGAGCCAGAAGTACAATGGGGGCATACTCTAAGAATGTCGCCTGCGTGGCAATGTTGAAGATGTAAACAAGATAAGAAAAACACAATGTCGACACGATGTCTTTTTTTCCCGTCTCTCTAACAATTTTTCAGTTATCTGGTGACATGGTGGAGGAGAGAGCCCAGGTACAGTGTACCTGTTGAGAGACCACCGTCCTTCTGCAAGTAAACTGGGAAAGTTTCGCGCATAACGGCACGAGTGGGATTCGAACCCGCGCCGACCAGAGGTTTGAGACCTTATGATTTATTTTAATAGCCCAATGCTTTAACCACTCGGTGACGGATATCGTTTGAGCATTGCAATGTTGACGATGTGAACAATGTAAATAGGGTAAGGGTAAGGGAACTCAATGTCCATTAAATGCAAGCTTGATACCATCCAACATTACAATTAAACAAAAAACAATGTTGACTCGATATTAAATCAACAACGTTCATCAATATCAATAAAACATGGATTCGTCGATTTAACCAAATGGAGACCAAATGGAAATCTAAACAGACCCCAATGGAACTCAAATGGGGATTTAAAAATGTATAATGGAATTATATAGATACATGTACAATGATGTATTAGAAACAAAATAAAAAAGATGTGTAAAACATTAAATCATGACTTAAATAATAGTAATCATAATGATCATATTGTTATAAAAGTGTACTATTATGATTTATTTACACGTGATTTGAAGCAAAATCATACTAGATATTCCTACAACATTTAAAATTCTATTTAAAAAAATAGATTTCATATCTATTGAATATATAGCCAGTGGTGGTAGATTTATAGGGGGCAGGGGACAGCAAAATTTACCATCTAATGTTACTTAATTCAAGATTTGAGACCCAAAATATCTGATTTTATTTCTGTTATTTCGGGGGTGTACCCCCCTTTTTGGAGCCCTTCCCTCTTTCGAAATTTCTGGATCCGCCACTGATAGCATTATACAGAATCCATTTGGGCCCATATCGGTCGATCTCGGCCCACTTGAGCTTTAATTGGTCTCCATTCGGGTTCCATCTGATCTGCATTTTGGTCCATTTGGGTAAATTGACGTACCGATAAAATATCAATCATTGGACATACCTCATAGTAAAAAAGAGTAAAACATATATAAATGAAAGTAAAAAACATAAGAGATCCAATAAATGAAAATTTAAAAAATATGATAATAATAAAGCAGATAACCAAGATCTCAGCATCTCCTCATGGCTTGCAGCGACCATATAATTCCGGACATACTTTGCCTTTTTCTATATATTTATTTTTCTTTTATTATTATTTATTTTTTATTTCATTCTTTTATTTGTTTATTTATCTATTCATTTATTTTTTTAAATATGTGTATGTTTCGGTAAACTGACACAGTCCTAAACGTCAGTTCCGGTTTTGATCATGTTAGGACTTTTGCAATACATGTGTTAGAGAACAATTAAACATGGTCAAGGTAGGCAGAAAAGCCGTTAAGCATTGGTGGTATCCACTCCAGCTCAGTCTCTTATTTTTAGCTATTGGCCAGATTTCATACCAAGCGGTCTGTCGAGCTCGATCGTTGGTGACCTATCCGGTAGGTCCGGGGGGCGGGGGGGGGGGAGGGGGTGGAAAATACCAAATTACCGAAAGCACCCAAAAAGGATACCGAAGACACCACTGCATCAGATATCAGATCGATTAAGGGCTGTATCGTCCCATCCCTATGCAGAGGTCCTATGGATGCAAGAAATAAAACCTCTGCCTTTTTTAGGCCTGGTGAACTTGAAGTGGTGTTTTCGGTACCTTTTTTGGTGTTTTCGGTAATTGTACCTGGTGTTTTTCGGGTTTTCCATGGACCGGTCCAGGGCCCGGGTTTGAATATACTCGTCTGTAGCATTTTCTTCCTTTCCTACATAACACTTGGTGATTTTTTTGTGTAGGCTTTAAGTGAAGAAAAAAAAAATTACTCATATGGATAACTGAGCGGGTGATGACCCTGAACGACCATTGTCTTCCTGAACACAAGCACTTGCACAGGGTTATAAAGAAAATGGACCTAACAAAGCTGCTATTAATTCTCAGCTGCTCGCTTCTAAGTTTTTTAAGATGGACTGCAACGGGTGACATAATTACGCTAAATATTCAACATAATGAAGGAAATTTGCATGGAGAATATGGTGTAGACTTAACAACAATGAACTAATTCTGGGAAGTTGGACTTATTTTTTGAAGTTTCTATTAAGTCAGGTAAACGATTTAAGGAAGCTAATAAAAAACAACATTCAAACTGTCAATTGAGAAAACTTAATGCATTTTCACAATTAATACCGACCTTTTTAAAGTTTCAAGTGAGCAGCCGAGATTTAATTGCAGCTTTGTTAGGTCCATTTCCTTTATTTTTCTCTGCAGTACAGAGTTTCCGAAAACCGTTGGTCCTACTGGCAAAATCGATAGAAAATCAATATGGTCGATAAAACTTGCTATTCTACTGGTCCGGGTAACTGATATTCTACATGTACTTTTAACATTTCAGAAATTTTCGGTTTCTACACAGCGATTTTGTCATTTAGTTGTAATCTCAAAAACTCTTGAGGGAGCGTTTGTTTAAAATTTCTTCCAAAGTGCTCATCCTGCACTGATTGTAGCCAATTTAGTTTACTCCTGGCTCAACGCCTAGCGTAAAACGAAAAGCTTTGCTAGAAAATACAAAGATTGAATAATAAAGACATATGAAGAAATCCGCGTCCGAGGATTCTGTTACTGTTTAGTTACTGTTATATTCGGACTGATAGAATTTGCTTAGGACTGGTAGTACACTACACTAGTGCGTGCTATTCAATTTGTTTGTACACACTGTTTGAGTTATGAGAGCATGAAGAATTTATTGCTTGATTATTTGCATGCTGTCCCTATATTCATGAATTATATAGTAGAATAAGTAATAAAACACTCGTTGCATGACTTCTCGGGGAACAGTTAAAATGTCCCTCGTTAGGGGAGAAGACATGGGAAACTTGCTCTCCTCTACCTTTTGAATTTTCTCCTCAAACCCATGCAACAAGTGGTATATTGGAGTCATGAACAATTTGAGCATAATTATTATTAATGATTTTTGAACTGACATGCACTTTACAAGTTAATGACAAACAGATTTGCAAATTGTAATGTTTACAAACTGTAGAATTTTCATGCAGAATGATATATGTCGGCATGATCAATCTGATTATTCCTTGATTGTTTTTTCTGTAGCTCATGAAATTTAAGAATCATCTGATTTAAGTATGGCAGCCTATTCAAGGGGATTGATTGATTATTGCATTCCGCCACACTCAACAATTTTTCAGTTATCTGGTGGCGTCCAGTTTTTGTTGGTGGAGGAGAGAACCCAGATACAATGTACCTGGGAAGAGACCACCGACCTTCCGCAAGTAAACTGGCAAACTTGCTCACATAACGCCGCGGCCGAGATTCGAACATGCGCCGACAGAGGTGAGAAGCTTTGTGATTTTGAGCCCGATGCTCTAACCACTCCGCCACGGAGGCCCCTATTCAAGGGGAAAGATTGCAGTAAGTATAAAGTTGATTTTTGCTCATCACATCAAAGTCATTCCATACATGTGATAAGTTGAGCAAAATTTTTTATATTGAATTCATGATGTGCATTTCAACTTATTGCATGATTTTTCATTTTAATAATCCTAGTTGAAAAGAAGTTTGCAAGCAAGAATGCAGTTTTTTAAGGTAATCCATTTTTAGCCAAGCAATTGAAATAATATCTTCAACATTTGTGGGGATCTTTAATCTGCCATAAGATTTGTTGTATACATTTATTAGAAACAACGGATAAGCCCAAAATCAGAGGCCGAATTTATGTGCCGTTCTGGGCTGGATGGAGAATACTTAAAAGTAAAGTTCATCAAGAAAAAAACTGGTGAGTTCCTTATCAGTTAGTGGTACATGTATAATTGAAAAAAGTATATGGAAAAAATATGTTGTCAACCTGCGGCACCTGCCTAGCAAGACTGTCATTCTTATAAATATCTTAACTCTGAACAACAGCAACTCTGTGAGATGGCCTCAGTGTATTTAGCAGTGCTTCAGGAACACAACAAAACCTTTTTTAGGAAGGTTGTCGTGACCGAGTGGGCAAATGCACTGGGTGTTTTATTTAGTGCTTTATGACTATATATATATATATATATATATATATATATATATATTTGCATTTAGGGTATGGTGTTTTTGTGACAGAAGACATCTCAAAAAGCAGGTATCAGGTTGAATATGCTGGCGAGAGAATTACTCCAAAAGAAGCAGAGGAGAGAGATAGAAAACGAACAGCGTCAAAATCTAATTACATTTTTTACTTCAGATGGAATGGTATGAAATGGTGAATAATATATGCACACATGTATCTATACTTTGGTAATCCACATTTATGGAATAATGTAACAGTTTGTTAATTGTTTGTGTCATCGGTGCTGCTTACACTGCCAGGGGTGTTCAATTACTGATGCCCCTACAGATTTTAGAAATCAGGCAAGCAAAAGACAATGCTACATTATATAGCTTACCTTTATTTTAAATTTTCATTCCAGGTGTCTTTCAACATTAATAATTCTAAAACAAATACCAGACATTTACTTTACTGCATCAAATACATGTACAATGTCCCCTGATAGCCCTCACTGGGGCCCTTGCTGACTTTGTCAGTTTTCTGGTTAAATTTTGTAATTGCACAGCCCTGACTGTGTGTGAATATGCAATTCAGTGACATGAAAGAATATTTTCATTAGATTCTCTGCACTCCAAAATTTAATGCCAAGTTTCTTTTCCATAGTATTGATGCAACAAATACTGAAAGGATCGCCAAATATGTGAATGACGCTCAAGATGGTTCACACTTAAATAATTCAACAATGAAGATGGTAATGGTGGAGAATGACCCAAGGCTCTGCCTGTTTGCAAACCGAGATATAAAAGGGGGCGAGGAACTGTGATATGATTATGGCGATCCAGACGTGCCTTGGAGACAAGTATGTGATAAATTTTCATGTTTAGCAATTTATTCATATCAACTGTTATGGTATATTGTATTTTGAAATGACATCTGGATTTAATATACATGTACATGTAATATATGAGTGTATTTTTTGTGTAATGGTTACAGTCATATAAAAACTTAATCATTTACTTTGTTGATTGTGTGAATATTATACAGAGTGAGCTGCTTGAGAGTAATTAAAATCTGCAGAGTAATACTATTTAACATGAATTTATTATTTCAATACTTTACATTTATATTTGTAAAAATTCTATAATGTTTATAATGGGGGACCCACAAATTATTCAGGCATATTAGGTGCAGAATCTGGAGATAGTTTTCCACAGTATTTTATAAGTTTGTGTCAGGAAAGAAAGTGTCCCCTTCCCTTTCTAAATCCACCATTATGTCCTTTAGATGTCCTTTATATGAATATTTTGACAACTTTTATGACAACAAGAATGACAGACTTTTGTGTTTAAATGCACATGTACTTTGTTTATTTTGGGTAAATAATTGTATTTTTTGTATTTAATTAAAGATTCCTCTGACACACCAATGGATGATGACCAATTCGATGTCAACAGTAGTAGATATGGAGACTCTGAAGGTAAAAATCTATTGATATTGATAATTTTCAATTTGATATTTAGAAATTTTTTAGTCATTCCAAATTATTTCATATCTTTCTGATATTATCTAAAAGATACAGGAATGATATGTATCAACTGTGGCATAGGTAGCCTAGTGGTTAAGGTACTAAACTCTTGACTGAAAGGTTGTTGGTTCGAATCCTGACTGTGGCAGGTCAACGTTGTGTTCTTGGCCCTTTACATGAATTTCCTCACTCCACCCATGTATAAAATGGATACTTTCAGTTTCATGGTCAGTACATATCACACACACATGTAGTGAGTTTCAGGGTCAGTACATATCACACACACAGATACAGTGAGTTTCAGGGTCAGTACATATCATACACACGTGTAGTGAGTTTCAGGGTCAGTACATATCACACACACAGATACAGCGAGTTTCAGGGTCAGTACATATCATACACGTGTAGTGAGTTTCAGTGTCAGGACATATCACACACACATGTAGTGAGTTTCAGGGTCAGTCCAGTTTTCTAGAAAGGAAAGCCAGAAAATTGTGTTTGGAAGTTAAAGATTGTTCAGATCTTTACACAGAACTTGCCCAAGTATGTCAAGCTCAGGTTATTCTTTTCAACAGAAGAAGAAGTGGGGAAGTAGAGAGAATGACATTATCAGCATATATGGAAGCAAAGCAAACAGGTAGTGGCAAACCCGATGCTGTGGTTTTAAGCACACTCAATGAATTCGAAAAAGCTCTGTGTCATTCACACCTGAGAGTAGAAATTAAAGGAAAGAGGGGAAGAAAAGTACCAGATTTATTCACTGAAGATATGAAAAGATCTGTCAACATCCTCATCAGTGTAAAAGAGATGGCAAACGTCACACAGCCATTCCTCTTCTCAAGGCAGGGACCCATGTGTAAACCATTTAGAGGATGTGACTGTATTCGGCGCTTCTCAAAAAGATGCCTCATTAGATAATCCAAATGCTATCAGTTATACAAAGCTAAGAAAACAGCTGGGCACACTTGCACAGATTCTTAATCTTAGTGAAACGTTACGGGATTTATTAGCAACATTCCAGGGACATAATATTAGAGTCCACAGAGAGTTTTATAGACTCCCCGAAAATGCCTTGCAGGTAGCGAAAGTATCCAAACTCCTACACTGTATCAACAATGGGACAATTCACAAGTACCAGGGGATGGACTTCGATGAGATAAATTTCCCAGACAAAGGTATTTACTTCCGTGCTGATGTTTTTTTGAAAATGCTGAGGCCAAGTAAAATAATAAGTGTGTTTCCGGTTCTCCTACCTACCTGGAAAAAATTATCCTGACCTGAAACTTTTTTTAACTGCACTGAAAGTCTGATATTGTCTAGCATTGTCATTTTATTATTTATTTCCATATGGATCTAAAGGACTAAGTGCAGTATGGTCATTTCTTACCCCTCTCCAGACATCAACAATTTTCACTCTTAAATGTCAACATGGTGTAGGATTTGTATATACAACTTGGGTTTTTTGTTTTGACGTCATGTTGCATAGCAACAATTAATTCTATAGCCACATATATAGAGTCTATTGATTTTTGAGGATTAATAATGTATGACGTATTTTGAATGTCATTATTTTTTACCGGGTATGTTAAGTAGTCCATCAAGTAATGTTATTTGAGCATTTTAAAAAGGAAATAACATCTTTTCTAAGCAAGAACAGGACTGAATTTCCTCAAATTTACTTTGCCGCATTGTTAAGCATATAAAAATCAGAATAACAGCTTATTTTAAAAGTGAGTGTATGCTTGATCAGGTAAGATTTTCTAATCATCAATTTGGATCTTCAATATCTTTCCTTTATAAAAGTATGAGACCTGATGAAACATGCACTCATATCTAATATTGAAAATTTTCGAAAACATCGCAACGTTTTTTTACCTCTGAATTTCTGTATTGCGATATACAGGAATAAAATAATGTCCAGATATATCTAGGATGGATCCTCTTTTACACATTGATGTAAAGAAATAGCAAAATTTTTCCAAGTTCATATTCTGACTTAAACAAAAAAATGATAATTTTTATTGCGTTTTTTTATGTTGTTCAGTTATATTTATTTCATGATTACATTTTCATGATTCAAAAATCTTAATTTCGTAATTTTAGAAAAAGGTGAATGTGAAAGTGAAAGTGAAAGGAGTGACGAGGATGAGGAATTCATGTTGAATCCTACACCAACTAGCTCCGGAAATAGTAAATGAGGTCTTCATTTTTATCTTTAGGGGTGTCATGATATATCAAAATATCAGTATATTGCAATACAGAACAAAATTGTATTGCTCAATATACATTACAATAGGCACAATACTTTATTTTGCAAATTTACATTTGTATTCTACACTGTAGGTCCTAATTCAACACAGCACCCAACAGAACAATCCAATGAATGCAAAAGGGAAGAAAAATTTAAAAACAGCATGGTGAAATGTACCCCTACAGGTAATTTCTCTTTAGTAGTAGGTTGTGTTTTATTGCCAGTAGAGAGAGCAGTATTACCAGTCGTACTGTGACTAACAGTAGTTCTGCATAATTACAAATACAGATTACTTTGAAATTATTTATCAAAGCTTTTTCAAAAACCTACAGTTGCAATACACAGTAGAGTTTGAAGAGACTGGTTCATGATTGTTGGACCAAAAATCCTAATCTTTTTCATTTTTAATATTAGAGATTAAAAATATAACCCATTGTCAGTTGAAAAGCAAAATTTGAACTTTCTGACATCAATGATAAGAAAGATATTTTAACTCAAAATCTTTGTTATGTAAACAAAGACTTTAGTAATTTTATGTAAACAAACACTGGTAACTTGTAATTTTGTTCTTTAAAGCATCTTTATATTTCGTACAGTTATAAATTTGTCTTTTAAGTGGCACATGTTACCCAAAGAATTCTTCAAATATGATATTTATCGTAGAGTTATATATTTTTTAGATAGTTTATAAACAATAACATAAATCATTATAAACAATAACATACATCACTATTTGTTTACATAACAAATATTGATTTCTCTCTGTTGAGCTTCTTTCATAAAATACAACCAATGTGATGGAACATTTTAAAGACAATAAACAATATGATGTAAATCATAAAAAGTGATAATCCAAGTTTGGACCAAATCATGAATCAGTCCCTTCAAGTATAACAAGTTCGGATACCGAATATAAGGCCAATTCAACTTAATTGGTAGATTATCATCCAGGGTCACCAAAAAATATGGGGTGGACGGGGGGATTGTATTTTTTTAATTTGTATTTCGCGAGGAAAAAAATAATGACAATGTGCCTATACATGTATTTACATGAAATTCAGTTATTTCATAGTCCTAGGCATGGCACAGCATTGCCAAGCTTTGAGCAAGATTTACATATCAGTTGCATTATGTGTGCATATGAGACACTAATCTTTGCTCTTTAAATTTTTCTAAAAACCATGGGTTTTTTTTTTCTTCAAAAAATGATGAAAAAAAAGGGGGGGGGGAGCTGACTTTTGAGGGGCGGGTGGGGATGGTAATCCATCAAATACGTTGAACTGGCCCAACAAGAAAAATTTTGTGTCCCAAACGACCCAAATTAGAAAATGTAGAAAGAGAAATTATGGATATAACAAGATATTTTTCATTCCCCATCAATTTTGTTATACCTGGAGTCCACTCTATTTGAATTTAATGACTATATTAGAATATGCAACTAATTGTACAGTGCCTTTTGGCTATAGCTAGTAATGGTAGTTCAGTGGTTAGAATATTAGCTTTGCAACTGGAAGGTCTTTAGTTTGAGCATGGCTGCATCAATATAGGTAGTTATTTCTTTACTGAGTCTTGGACATTTACGAATGATAGGTTTTCAAATAGGACCTTAGAAATGGAGGTCTTTTGTTGAAGCAGGTCATTTGGCAGGTTAAAGAACTTTCACTGTTAATGGGTCTAAATTTATGGCGATGTCATTTACAGCTGATGTTGTCTTAATATTACTGTAAAAATTCTTGAAGGGATGTAAACAAGTTACTGAAATAGTTTTGGCTGTATATTTATCCATTTATTCTAGTTTTAAGTATTGCATCATGTATTCCTTAACAACCTGTTTTTATTCAGTTGATTACTTTTATTCAGCAGCAACTCCAAGGCATAAGTGGACATGTGAAGAAAAAGATATCTTGAAAAATCACTTTCAGAGTTGTATACGTACAGGAAAGACCCCCAGATAGTTGGATTGCCTTAATGCCATAAAGAAGGAGCCAATCATAAAAAAATATTCCTGGAAGCAAATCAAATTTGCTGTCAAAAATTTTATTTCTTCTGAACAGAGACAGATGAAAATAATACTGGACTAACATTTAGTGGCGGAAAATGGATACCTTATGTGGACTTATTTTGATGTGTTTAGAATATAGGTTTGGTTTTTTTTTTATTTATAGTCGCCTGAGCAATTTTTCAGCTATCCGGCGACTGTTGTTTAGAATATACTGTGGTCATGTTTGACATATCAGGATTTAGTACCTCTGTCTACATAATGAAGATGGATAAATAGATGATTTCATATCTTGTATTTTATTGTAATTATGAATCAATGCTTTTTCTTCACTGCCAAACCACATGGATTTGATTCCCACTAAAATGCATTGTAATACACATGGTACATGGATGAATTTATCGTGAGTCGAACGTCTTTCGTCAGTATTAACGTAACTTCTGAACTCTTTCATTATACATGCTCTAGATAGTACTTGTACTTGTACTTGAAAGTGAAGACCTTCACATAAAAAGATTTATTTCAATTTAATGCTGCATTCTAACTGGGCATCTCGGATATTGAAACCTCAACCGACATATCAGAGAGATTACAGAAATGTCAGGCTTCTGATGCTCTTTTAAAGAAAAATATATGTGATGTATAAATGATATGATGATGGGATTATTATCTACATGCATTGATTTACTTAATTTTTCGATTGTATTCAGATAAAGGTCACAAGATTGCATTAGACTTAAAAAAAGAAAGAGCACACCACGCCAAATGGACTTAAAATCTGAATGAAAACCTAGGACAAACACAATTTTCTTTATGATGATTCATTATTTTAGAAAAACGTTTCCTTTCTCTTATATATATATATATATATATATATAAGTCGTACTTGAATTTAATTCTTAACACCTGCATTTGTAACTTTTTTGTTAAATAATATACTAATGCTCTTACAACTTTCAGTTTGCATTAGTTTATTTATTTGTTCAATTGTTGTAATGTTTATAAATTTTGAAAAAGCACTCTGGAAGTATATTTACAAGCGCTTTTTCCCCCAATTGTTTCTTGATTTTGTTTTCATTTTGAAATGAACTATTTTATACAACATATCTATGCTTACTTGCAAATAGTTTAAATCATAGATGCATCAAGCTTAACTTGCATCTAATCATGTACTGAGTTGCTGGTGTTTTTCCTATAAAAAAAAAAAAAGTCACGTGATATACAAGGGACACTTTAAATTCGTAGAGTAGGGCGGTATTTTTAAAACCTCACGAAATATCAAAATTTTATTTATCTATGACAGATATCCCTGTACCGTAGCGGATTTATGGGCCGGTGCGTTATCATGGAGTAATTTGATGCCGCGGACACCGTTGCGCGGTCTGCGTTTCTGATAGAAATGAACAAGTTGGGTAGGAACACTTTCTCTGTAAAACTTTCCAGTGACAGACCTACCTTTCGGGACTGGAATTTGAAGGACTGGACCTTTCGAATCAAAGAATATCGCATACAGCATGCGATTTGATGTTTTGCAACGGCACGCAATGACAAGTCTGTCGCCCTCAGATGAAACCCAAACCTTATTTTTAGTCTTCGAATCGGGTTGAAAATGATAGATCCAGGTTTCATCACCTGTAACTGTCTCTTCCAAACGACGTGGGTCACACTTATCATATTTTTTAATAACTTGCGATGCAAGTCTAACCCGACTTTGTTTCTGCTCGTCAGTGAGCAAATGGGGCACCCAGCGCGCGCAGAGCTTACGTAGCCCAAGTCGTTCACGTAAGATCTTCAAAACACTTGACGAATGAATGCCACTTAATTCATCTATCACTTGAACGGTATAACGTGCGTCTTCCTCAATTAACGTTTTCACAAGAGTAACGTTTTTTTATCCGTCAAAACGGAAACCGGCCTACCCACCCGAGGGTCATTTTCAATTGACTCCCAACCATCATTCAAACGACGTACCCACTTGCAAACTATAGTATATTTTAAAGCACCATTCCCATAAACCTTTTACAAATCAGCATGAATTTCCGTTGACGGAAACCCGAGGTGTGCTCGAATCTTACAATATACCCTTTGTTCAGATATTTTTCCATCCACATTGAACGCTATATTTAACTATAGTGTATAAAACCACGTCTTGAAAATACCCAGCGCAGCGCGCACGTGGACCTTGTGCGCCGCATACCGTGATACCGTTCGAGAGAGGAATAATTACGCAAGATCGTGCAACTTCATCATCGCGTTAAAAAGTTATAGGCTTTCTCTACGAATTAAAAAGTATCCATCGTATGTAGTGACTATTCCACTTCCGGTGTGTATTTAAACAAAGTCACGTGACCAAATGTAGTGACTTTCAGGTAAAAAACCACTTTTTTATTATTTCATTTTTCATCCTATTAAACATCGTTTGGAAATAAAAACATGACTAGATTTACAAATATGGTTTAGTTTTCTCAGTAGTATCCCTAGAACATAGTGTAGTGACTTTCAGGTGTAAAACCTTGTGTAGTGAGAATCGGGGTTATGCACATGTGTGTGTGTGTGTGTGTGTGTGTGTTGTAGTCCGCAAGTACATTTTCCAATCTGTATAGGTAAAGAATGTCGCTGTTAAACGTCCCCCATGCACATATTTTAGCCATATTGCCTCCGTAATATCATATATGAGCATAATCCATTAATTTGATGTTCGTCACAGTAAGGGTTGACGGATGTTATGGCGGACAATCATTCAACCAATCAGATTAGCTATATCTACGTAATAACTGCCGTTGTTCATGGCATCACAGAAGAGTGAATTGCGAATCTTTTCTATACTGCACCATTAGCCAGGCATATTCACTTGACTGTTCATTAAGTAAGTGTGTCAGCGGTGTGATATGAGGTTTAATTATTCAAATAATTTATGAATAGATTGAATTTAGTTACATGCAGATCCGCCTTATTAGGAGTGTATTCCCACTTCACAATTATGCAATTTGATTATATCACAAAAACACGATGTCTGTGTCTCTGGAGGACGTGTCAGTAAATAAAGCCTTTGTAGGTATGTATGTAATAAAAGTATCACAAAACCGACTGAGTATATACTTAATCGGCTTTGTGATATATTTTATTTTATTATAAAACTACTTGTGTAGATTTCCTATACTTATTTCTGGATTATATATATATATATATATATATATATATATATATATATATATATCTGTGTGTGCGTGCGTGCGTGTTAATAAGACCAAGCAGTATATCTCCCCTTTTCAAGTTGTTTTTCCCCGCGTCTGATGTCAGTGGCTGGATTGTAGTTATCAGTTATCGAGTACGACTTGTATGGTTTGATCGTAGTTATTAGTTATCGAGTACGACTTTTACGTTTTGAGTGATCACATTATTGCTATAGGCCTAGACCCTGTTTACAAAGTTTGGTCTGAAAATTTCAAGAATTAATTTTCTAGAAATTTTCATATGGTGTATGGTTTCACCTTTAATAAAGTCCTTAAAAATTAAAGGACTTTATGTATATTTGCATTCCAAATATTGGAAGGTGTTTGTATGTATGATTACGTTTTAAATACGAGTTGCCTCAAATCGTTTTAGTGTCCAAGAAGGTAAGATTTATTTAAAGTTGTTAATATGCAATTCATGCTGTCGGGGAGCAGAAGTAACTCTTAGTTCTCCGCTAGAAAGTCCCCCCCCCCCATGAAGTATAGAAAATGCTCTAGCTTTACATCATCTACTTTACAACAAAGGCTGACAGATGGTACCGGGAAACCTATGGCAATGTTTTCTGGGTGTTTCCTAGTTGTATAGCACCTGTGCTTCGTTAGAGCAGGTATAACAGGATTAACCGTTATAGTCATTCGTCATTGTGGACAATGACTGACATCTCAAAATTCATGTATCTGATCTCATATAAGATTTAGAAACGGGTTTAAACAAGGAACATTGCTCTAAATGCTAGTACTGAAAACAAAATACCCACTATCGAACGACTCGTTACCAGACGAGAAGAAAAACCAATAAAAAAAACCTCAGAGAACAACAGTGCAGGACATTCGCCTTCCTAGGAATTTTATCATCAACAAACACGTTTTCTTTATGAACTTTGCATCATCTGAGCACATTGAAAGTCAACATTCATATGCTTTGAAAATATATTTTTCCGGCCGAGTCCTGTCACTAGATGCGTTCCAACTCTGACTTATTACACACGTGTCCAGGAATTCATTTAATTTTTCTTTAGTCTCTCGTACTTCACGCCTGTCTCCAGATTGTCTACTGTGATAAATCGTCAGTAGTCTCGTGGGTGGATTGTAGATTATCATCGCTTTCCTAAAAATAAATGACGAAATGAATACAGGCTGAATAAATGCATCTAATGACCCACCATTAATCATATCTATACTGTGGGTATCTGCATATGTTTATCTTTAATTGTCTGCCTTACAGTGGTACTTGATGTAGTTTGTTAAATGGCTCTACGTTTTGAAGGAAAGAAGGGCTGAGGGGGCGCAGCTCATGGACATAGCACTCCCCCTCTATTTTTGTTGGGACACTGGCAAAAGATATTGTGAAATGATTTTCAATGATTATGCAATTGCAATTCATGCAGTCAGAGAGTAGAAGTAACTCTTAGTTGTCCACTAGAAAGTTGCCCCCCCCCCCCCCCCCTCCAATGAAGTCCAGAAAAATGCTCTAGCTTTACATCATCTACTTTACAACAAAGGCTGATAGATGGTACCGGGAAACCTATGGCAATGTTTTCTGGGTGTTGACTAGTTGTATAGCACCTGTGCTTCGTTAGAGCAGGTACAACAGGATTAACCGTTATAGTCATTCGTCATTGTGGACAATGACTGACATCTCAAAATTCATGTATCTGATCTCATATAAGATTTAGAAACGGGTTTAAACAAGGAACATTGGTCTAAATGCTAGTACTGAAAACAATCATCAATTTTCTAATATCAGTTGTTTACGGAACACAAAAAAAGCTCTAAATCTTATTATCTGAAGGTAGGCAAAGATTCTGAGTTAAGGTCCGTTGGTCATAGGTCACTTTCATCTCAAATAGTGTTTGTTTGTTAGTTTGTTTTACGTCCCGTCGAGAATTTTTAACTCATATTGAAACGCCACCCATTTGTAGAAATACAACAAATTAGACCTATGCTTAGCGAGTGCAGACGTAGCAATGAGGGTTCTTTAATGTGCCAACGCCTGTCCCGATATGGGACCTCCGTTTTTATGGTGATATCTGAAAGAACCGTGACTGCCAGTGTTAATCCAACTCTTAATTCTGTGTTCTTCATAGGATTTCTGGGATTGATCATTGTTCGTTATCTTTACTTTTTAATTCCTTTTTAATGCATGTACACGACTATGAATAGCAAGAAGTAAAGTATTGATAACGTCTCCTCCATTTTAAAGTGTAGCTTAGACACTTGTGAAACAGAGAGCATCATTAGAAGTCAACTAAAGGCCATGTGAATAAAAAGCAATCAGTTGCATTACGTGTACAATTAGCATAAAATGTTAGCCTGGTGTAATGTCCTCCCCATGCTAACGCTGGGGACAAGTAGCTATACGCAGGGACGCTTAAGTTCAGACTTACTCTTAGGCAAGTCAGTCAAAGAAGTCAAATTACACGCGAAGTTCATTAACCTGCTTTTTTCTTCCCTTCTTTTTATTCTCTCCTTTTTGTTTTCTTTCACTCCCATTCACACAACGTCCCCCCTTTCTTTTGTCCCTCCCGTTTACCTCCGCTCAAGTCAGTATCAACTGGATTCAAAAATAAACTTCGATGTCACAATGGATTTTCATTTCACAGTAACCGAAGACTTGGGTCACTAGCATATCTATATTATTGTGATTTAGTTCTGAAACTTAGTCAGATAGAGAGGCCTTCGTGGCCGAGTCGTTAGAGCATCGCGCTGAAAATCACAAGGCCTCTCACCTCTAGTCGGCGCGGGTTCTACTCTCCCTCGCGCCGATTTATGTTAGAAAGTTTACTTTCGGAAGGTCGGTGGTCTCTTCCCGGGTGCATTGTATCTGAGATCTCTCTTCCATCAATAACAAACCGGACAATACCAGATAACTGATCAATTGTTGAGTTCGGCGGAAAGCAACAATTAATCAATCTTACTCAGATAGTTCCCCCTTTACATGTTTTATGGTGAAGATAAATTCACTAAATATTTTTTGTGGAAATTTGAGATTTCACACCGAGAGAGGGGTTTTCTTGTAATGTCCTGGATTCACGAACGTTTACCTTACACAATCAATTCATCAGATATAGTGACCTTCACCTTAAAGGCGACCATTCATGTGAAATTTCATGAAACGGTATTGAAGACTGTTATATAATTTCTTTCTATATGCACTAATAACTTTAGCATAAAATGATACAGATTATCTTTAGGTTATCATGATTATGGAGCAGTTCGGGCTTCATAAGAAGTCTTGTTGCTAAATCACACAAAAGATCAGAAATGCAGTTCGAATGATATATAAAATGCTATTTGAATCTTAGCCATTAAATTTCAAATGAAAAGTCTCCAGGTACTTAAGATGATTTTGAAAAAAATACTGCAGTTTTGGCTATGCATAAATGTGAAGCTTTGAATACTGTTCAACATAATGTCAAAAATATGAAGATTAATTTAAAGCGGTGTTTGATTTGTTTTCATTTTTACGGAAACTAGGAATATCTTAAGGGGAATAAACATGGTTATGGAGAATGCAAAGACCTTCGATATTTACAACGATTTTCAGATAATTTAATTTCTTTTTATTAGAGTAACTTCTGATCTTCTCTCAAGAAGATTGAAACCTAAATTATCTTTGTGGATTATACTGTCAGCTATCGTTAATGCAAATGTAATCCGGAACTATGCAAACGACTGTAGATGTTTTCTTTTCTATTTATAGAAAACTTTATTGATGAAAATTCATATACCTATGGTCGAATTAAAATTAAACTTTATATTGTGATGATTAACAAACAAGATTGATAACTTATATTAATGCTTCTCGTCGCCTCAGATCATGGCGTGAAAAGGGTCATTGTTGTGGGAAGAAACCTGAGTACCCGGAAGAAACCCACATGTCTCGCATATCACCACTGCCGATTCTGAGGTTTTGAACTCAGGTCGCAGCGCCGAGAAGCGAGTGCGTTAACCACTACACTACCCGAACACCCTAGAATTAGATTACAACTATAAAATGAATATTGTGAAACATATTCATAATTACTAATTACTGACTTTTACTGTGGTTAGAACTACTTGGTACACATTTCCGGTGAGCGTTCATTCGAGGTGTTTTTGTCGAAAATTGCGACTGATTTGGAGTTATATAAAACGTAAATGAAAACACCACTACTTAACATATGCATGCAGAATTGCAACTCTCTAGTTTTAGATAATACGAAAAAGCTAGATCGGTTGTTTACGAAATAGTTAAATAACAAACTTACCATCTTTTCAAGGATACCGTATCCCCAAACACCGGCTCTGCAATCATGCCCAGTATCCGGAAGTGATGTGATCGATATACTGTTCAACACCCATATACCGAATACCGCAGGGTTGTTTAATTGGTACAATTCTCCTCGCCTTCGTTGGATCCAGGGGGTAGAGCGGAGGGTGAGGGATATGTACTTTTGGCATAACGTAATATTCTTCCGGTGGTGCAGAGGACGGTGGTTTCGGGGCTTTCTTCCTCTTTTTCTTTTCTTTCTTCTCTGCCTTGATAATACTTTTCTGAATCTTTTGTATATCAAGGCAAGCGAATGGTACTGAATCTCTTGTTTTCTTGGCAGGTGGCTCGGGCAAGGCCTCAATACATGGATTCAGCCTCGCTGTGATGTTGTCACGAGACAAAGGCTGAAATTCTCCGACATGAGGCAATAATTCGTATTTCTTGCCCGAGCCCTTTATCGGTTTTTCTTCCTTTTGTGGCAATTTCTGATCATGAGTTATGGGAATATCCGGGATAACTGTATACATGTTATCATGTATAAATACCGGGTCCTTGTTTTTCTTTTGCTGGTTTCTGACTCTAAAAATCAAATATCAATAAGATCAAGTTGGTGTCAGATGAGAACCCGTTCATTTAAATCGTACATTCACTGAGATATGTTGGGAATGGCAAGGGATCCAATCCCAAAATTCCCGTTGTTTGCTTGTGTATTGATTAACGTCGTGCTTAATTTTTTTTCATTCCTATGGCGACGTCACCATTGCTGGTGAAGGGATGCAAAATTTAGTCTTATTTTACATGTGTATGACAAGCAAGGGGGTACTGAGGACCTATTCTAACCCGGATCCCCACGGGTGTTTAGAATAGGTCTTCAGGACACCTTGCCTGTCGTACGAGGCCACTAAATGGGGGTTTCCTTCGAATGACACCGCAAAAAAAATTTTCTCTCTCCTTCTCTACTATTCCTCTCCTCCCATCCCTCTATCCACACTCACCACACATAACTTATCCTATTTCTTGACGCTTCTCCCTCTCTCTCTCTCTCCACGCCATTCTCTATATCCCTCTTCTCACTAGATACCATATTTCTCTACCCCCCCCCCCTCCCCACACACACACCTTGAACATAACCTCATGCTACCAATTATATATCTATGATTCATCTAAAGGAAATATACTAGATTATACATACATGAACATGATGTTTTGAAGTCGTCTTCTAAATCTTTGTACAGAAAAATTTAGCTCAACCCTATGAAAGCGACTAGCAGTCTACGTACTGACCTCACCGATTGTGATGCACTGATTGTGATGTCATGTTAAGGTCACGTGGGAGTCATATTCAGTTCCTTCGTATGTTATTGCTGTAATTCCGCGTGATTTCATACTTGGATATTCTCTTTCTATGGAGTCTATGGAAAGGATGCAAAATTTCCCAGAGCCATAGAAGTTTAAACATTGTAAAAGCTCAGGGACTACTCTTCCTCAATTGTGACGTCACATTTGTTTACGATGGCAAAAGGCTGAACTCAATTGTGGCGTCACATTCGATATTTTTAGCTCTGTTTTCACTCTTCCAGGCCCCGCCCACTCACAGCAACGAGTCCCACGCTACTCCGACCTCCGTCAACAAATGGCGAGCGATGGCACGACAATGACCGATTTTCAACTGATACAGGACCATTTCTCGCTTAACTATTATGATAAAATTTTATTTTCTTTGAAATCCAAAGAACGTGGACTTATTTATTTCAAAGAGACAGGGGGTCTGGATATTCTCCTGTGGATCCATTATTTCCAAAAGTGTTGCAAACAACAAAATATAAAATGCAAAGCTGTAAATTTTTAGTAATAATTTCAAAATAATGATAATAAAAATAAAATAACAGAAAAACGCAATACAAGAAGAAAAGGAAGGGGGGGGGGGTGTCATCAGCAGACGTAAAATCAGTGAAGCAGATCCCACCCCCTCCTTCCACTTTTTTTTTCAATTCCATTATTTTATTGATTGATTCACCAAACACAATGGCAAACAATTATGTTACACATTTTGAGATATATAATTATAATAAACTAAATACTAACACTTTATATATATATATATATATATATATATATATATATACACCTGAAAAGCTATATTTTACGTGTACACGTGACATCAAATTGTGTATTTTATTTTACACCCCCCTCCCCCCACTACTCATTCTTTCCTTATAACTTATGGTAGTTAGGAATTTAAAATACCATTGCCCAACCCTAGGAATTACTATTTAAGATGATCATTTAAAGTAATATTTTTAAGGGGATTGCTTTGCTTGTCAAGAATTTTTGACAATCCTTCCCCCTCCTTTTGATCAGGCGGTGATAATCTAGTTAAACTAAAGAGTTATTGACCTCTCCCTCTGTGTATCTACGTCCTACCTTAAAAGATTTAATACTTATACACACAAAGGCTCCATGCAAAGACAATGCTGTGGCAGAAGATGAAGCAAACAAATTGCAACTAATGTAATGATGTCATAATTCTATCGTCTTATACTGGTAAGTTGAGATGAATAGAGTTTTTCCTTCGCAGTCAGAATTTCCTCGAAGGTCGGTCCTCTTGAAAGTGTGATTTAAGGACCATTGTAAATAAGATATTTTAGGATATAAAGCATTTATTTTTTCAGAAGAAAGAATTTCCGAATGTGGTAGTATATCATCCTTAAAGTCAATTATCTTTGCAGTGCCCCCCCCCCCCGGGCCGTTCCAACGCTTGTAAAAATAACGTTTGGACTTCTGAGTTTTTGTGAAAGTTTTGTGTGACCAGTGCCAAATTCTAATAATTGAATATCTTTTGATTCGATCATATTTTTTATTTATTAAGTTAACTCGATTTTCATTACTTCGTGTGTTTATTTATTTGTTCCATCATTCCAACATCTATTATTGGACAATATCAATTTTCTTTTTGAGAGAGAGAGAGAGAGAGAGAGAGAGATTGGTCCCTAGGGACATATGAATAAAATATAAACATAGCAAATGAAGTACAACATAATTGATCAGCAACAAAAGGATGATGTATAGGTAATATACATGTACAGTCATATCTAAATTATTTGTATTCTACCTCAACTTAAATTGGAACATTCTTCGTGTATTTCTTTTTACATTTCTAATCTTTCGAAGTTGAACTGGTTACAACTTAATAGAAAATGCATCGCGTCTCCCACAGAGCCAGAAGTACAATGGGGGCATACTCTAAGAATGTCGCCTGCGTGGCAATGTTGAAGATGTAAACAAGATAAGAAAAACACAATGTCGACACGATGTCTTTTTTTCCCGTCTCTCTAACAATTTTTCAGTTATCTGGTGACATGGTGGAGGAGAGAGCCCAGGTACAGTGTACCTGTTGAGAGACCACCGTCCTTCTGCAAGTAAACTGGGAAAGTTTCGCGCATAACGGCACGAGTGGGATTCGAACCCGCGCCGACCAGAGGTTTGAGACCTTATGATTTATTTTAATAGCCCAATGCTTTAACCACTCGGTGACGGATATCGTTTGAGCATTGCAATGTTGACGATGTGAACAATGTAAATAGGGTAAGGGTAAGGGAACTCAATGTCCATTAAATGCAAGCTTGATACCATCCAACATTACAATTAAACAAAAAACAATGTTGACTCGATATTAAATCAACAACGTTCATCAATATCAATAAAACATGGATTCGTCGATTTAACCAAATGGAGACCAAATGGAAATCTAAACAGACCCCAATGGAACTCAAATGGGGATTTAAAAATGTATAATGGAATTATATAGATACATGTACAATGATGTATTAGAAACAAAATAAAAAAGATGTGTAAAACATTAAATCATGACTTAAATAATAGTAATCATAATGATCATATTGTTATAAAAGTGTACTATTATGATTTATTTACACGTGATTTGAAGCAAAATCATACTAGATATTCCTACAACATTTAAAATTCTATTTAAAAAAATAGATTTCATATCTATTGAATATATAGCCAGTGGTGGCAGATTTATAGGGGGCAGGGGACAGCAAAATTTACCATCTAATGTTACTTAATTCAAGATTTGAGACCCAAAATATCTGATTTTATTTCTGTTATTTCGGGGGTGTACCCCCCTTTTTGGAGCCCTTCCCTCTTTCGAAATTTCTGGATCCGCCACTGATAGCATTATACAGAATCCATTTGGGCCCATATCGGTCGATCTCGGCCCACTTGAGCTTTAATTGGTCTCCATTCGGGTTCCATCTGATCTGCATTTTGGTCCATTTGGGTAAATTGACGTACCGATAAAATATCAATCATTGGACATACCTCATAGTAAAAAAGAGTAAAACATATATAAATGAAAGTAAAAAACATAAGAGATCCAATAAATGAAAATTTAAAAAATATGATAATAATAAAGCAGATAACCAAGATCTCAGCATCTCCTCATGGCTTGCAGCGACCATATAATTCCGGACATACTTTGCCTTTTTCTATATATTTATTTTTCTTTTATTATTATTTATTTTTTATTTCATTCTTTTATTTGTTTATTTATCTATTCATTTATTTTTTTAAATATGTGTATGTTTCGGTAAACTGACACAGTCCTAAACGTCAGTTCCGGTTTTGATCATGTTAGGACTTTTGCAATACATGTGTTAGAGAACAATTAAACATGGTCAAGGTAGGCAGAAAAGCCGTTAAGCATTGGTGGTATCCACTCCAGCTCAGTCTCTTATTTTTAGCTATTGGCCAGATTTCATACCAAGCGGTCTGTCGAGCTCGATCGTTGGTGACCTATCCGGTATTCAACATAATGAAGGAAATTTGCATGGAGAATATGGTGTAGACTTAACAGCAATGAACTAATTCTGGGAAGTTGGACTTATTTTTTGAAGTTTCTATTAAGTCAGGTAAACGATTTAAGGAAGCTAATAAAAAACAACATTCAAACTGTCAATTGAGAAAACTTAATGCATTTTCACAATTAATACCGACCTTTTTAAAGTTTCAAGTGAGCAGCCGAGATTTAATTGCAGCTTTGTTAGGTCCATTTCCTTTATTTTTCTCTGCAGTACAGAGTTTCCGAAAACCGTTGGTCCTACTGGCAAAATCGATAGAAAATCAATATGGTCGATAAAACTTGCTATTCTACTGGTCCGGGTAACTGATATTCTACATGTACTTTTAACATTTCAGAAATTTTCGGTTTCTACACAGCGATTTTGTCATTTAGTTGTAATCTCAAAAACTCTTGAGGGAGCGTTTGTTTAAAATTTCTTCCAAAGTGCTCATCCTGCACTGATTGTAGCCAATTTAGTTTACTCCTGGCTCAACGCCTAGCGTAAAACGAAAAGCTTTGCTAGAAAATACAAAGATTGAATAATAAAGACATATGAAGAAATCCGCGTCCGAGGATTCTGTTACTGTTTAGTTACTGTTATATTCGGACTGATAGAATTTGCTTAGGACTGGTAGTACACTACACTAGTGCGTGCTATTCAATTTGTTTGTACACACTGTTTGAGTTATGAGAGCATGAAGAATTTATTGCTTGATTATTTGCATGCTGTCCCTATATTCATGAATTATATAGTAGAATAAGTAATAAAACACTCGTTGCATGACTTCTCGGGGAACAGTTAAAATGTCCCTCGTTAGGGGAGAAGACATGGGAAACTTGCTCTCCTCTACCTTTTGAATTTTCTCCTCAAACCCATGCAACAAGTGGTATATTGGAGTCATGAACAATTTGAGCATAATTATTATTAATGATTTTTGAACTGACATGCACTTTACAAGTTAATGACAAACAGATTTGCAAATTGTAATGTTTACAAACTGTAGAATTTTCATTCAGAATGATATATGTCGGCATGATCAATCTGATTATTCCTTGATTGTTTTTTCTGTAGCTCATGAAATTTAAGAATCATCTGATTTAAGTATGGCAGCCTATTCAAGGGGATTGATTGATTGATTGATTATTGCATTCCGCCACACTCAACAATTTTTCAGTTATCTGGTGGCGTCCAGTTTTTGTTGGTGGAGGAGAGAACCCAGATACAATGTACCTGGGAAGAGACCACCGACCTTCCGCAAGTAAACTGGCAAACTTGCTCACATAACGCCGCGGCCGAGATTCGAACATGCGCCGACAGAGGTGAGAAGCTTTGTGATTTTGAGCCCGATGCTCTAACCACTCCGCCACGGAGGCCCCTATTCAAGGGGAAAGATTGCAGTAAGTATAAAGTTGATTTTTGCTCATCACATCAAAGTCATTCCATACATGTGATAAGTTGAGCAAAATTTTTTATATTGAATTCATGATGTGCATTTCAACTTATTGCATGATTTTTCATTTTAATAATCCTAGTTGAAAAGAAGTTTGCAAGCAAGAATGCAGTTTTTTAAGGTAATCCATTTTTAGCCAAGCAATTGAAATAATATCTTCAACATTTGTGGGGATCTTTAATCTGCCATAAGATTTGTTGTATACATTTATTAGAAACAACGGATAAGCCCAAAATCAGAGGCCGAATTTATGTGCCGTTCTGGGCTGGATGGAGAATACTTAAAAGTAAAGTTCATCAAGAAAAAAACTGGTGAGTTCCTTATCAGTTAGTGGTACATGTATAATTGAAAAAAGTATATGGAAAAAATATGTTGTCAACCTGCGGCACCTGCCTAGCAAGACTGTCATTCTTATAAATATCTTAACTCTGAACAACAGCAACTCTGTGAGATGGCCTCAGTGTATTTAGCAGTGCTTCAGGAACACAACAAAACCTTTTTTAGGAAGGTTGTCGTGACCGAGTGGGCAAATGCACTGGGTGTTTTATTTAGTGCTTTATGACTATATATATATATATATATATATATATATATATATATATATATTTGCATTTAGGGTATGGTGTTTTTGTGACAGAAGACATCTCAAAAAGCAGGTATCAGGTTGAATATGCTGGCGAGAGAATTACTCCAAAAGAAGCAGAGGAGAGAGATAGAAAACGAACAGCGTCAAAATCTAATTACATTTTTTACTTCAGATGGAATGGTCTGAAATGGTGAATAATATATGCACACATGTATCTATACTTTGGTAATCCACATTTATGGAATAATGTAACAGTTTGTTAATTGTTTGTGTCATCGGTGCTGCTTACACTGCCAGGGGTGTTCAATTACTGATGCCCCTACAGATTTTAGAAATCAGGCAAGCAAAAGACAATGCTACATTATATAGCTTACCTTTATTTTAAATTTTCATTCCAGGTGTCTTTCAACATTAATAATTCTAAAACAAATACCAGACATTTACTTTACTGCATCAAATACATGTACAATGTCCCCTGATAGCCCTCACTGGGGCCCTTGCTGACTTTGTCAGTTTTCTGGTTAAATTTTGTAATTGCACAGCCCTGACTGTGTGTGAATATGCAATTCAGTGACATGAAAGAATATTTTCATTAGATTCTCTGCACTCCAAAATTTAATGCCAAGTTTCTTTTCCATAGTATTGATGCAACAAATACTGAAAGGATCGCCAAATATGTGAATGACGCTCAAGATGGTTCACACTTAAATAATTCAACAATGAAGATGGTAATGGTGGAGAATGACCCAAGGCTCTGCCTGTTTGCAAACCGAGATATAAAAGGGGGCGAGGAACTGTGATATGATTATGGCGATCCAGACGTGCCTTGGAGACAAGTATGTGATAAATTTTCATGTTTAGCAATTTATTCATATCAACTGTTATGGTATATTGTATTTTGAAATGACATCTGGATTTAATATACATGTACATGTAATATATGAGTGTATTTTTTGTGTAATGGTTACAGTCATATAAAAACTTAATCATTTACTTTGTTGATTGTGTGAATATTATACAGAGTGAGCTGCTTGAGAGTAATTAAAATCTGCAGAGTAATACTATTTAACATGAATTTATTATTTCAATACTTTACATTTATATTTGTAAAAATTCTATAATGTTTATAATGGGGGACCCACAAATTATTCAGGCATATTAGGTGCAGAATCTGGAGATAGTTTTCCACAGTATTTTATAAGTTTGTGTCAGGAAAGAAAGTGTCCCCTTCCCTTTCTAAATCCACCATTATGTCCTTTAGATGTCCTTTATATGAATATTTTGACAACTTTTATGACAACAAGAATGACAGACTTTTGTGTTTAAATGCACATGTACTTTGTTTATTTTGGGTAAATAATTGTATTTTTTGTATTTAATTAAAGATTCCTCTGACACACCAATGGATGATGACCAATTCGATGTCAACAGTAGTAGATATGGAGACTCTGAAGGTAAAAATCTATTGATATTGATAATTTTCAATTTGATATTTAGAAATTTTTTAGTCATTCCAAATTATTTCATATCTTTCTGATATTATCTAAAAGATACAGGAATGATATGTATCAACTGTGGCATAGGTAGCCTAGTGGTTAAGGTACTAAACTCTTGACTGAAAGGTTGTTGGTTCGAATCCTGACTGTGGCAGGTCAACGTTGTGTTCTTGGCCCTTTACATGAATTTCCTCACTCCACCCATGTATAAAATGGATACTTTCAGTTTCATGGTCAGTACATATCACACACACATGTAGTGAGTTTCAGGGTCAGTACATATCACACACACAGATACAGTGAGTTTCAGGGTCAGTACATATCATACACACGTGTAGTGAGTTTCAGGGTCAGTACATATCACACACACAGATACAGCGAGTTTCAGGGTCAGTACATATCATACACGTGTAGTGAGTTTCAGTGTCAGGACATATCACACACACATGTAGTGAGTTTCAGGGTCAGTCCAGTTTTCTAGAAAGGAAAGCCAGAAAATTGTGTTTGGAAGTTAAAGATTGTTCAGATCTTTACACAGAACTTGCCCAAGTATGTCAAGCTCAGGTTATTCTTTTCAACAGAAGAAGAAGTGGGGAAGCAGAGAGAATGACATTATCAGCATATATGGAAGCAAAGCAAACAGGTAGTGGCAAACCCGATGCTGTGGTTTTAAGCACACTCAATGAATTCGAAAAAGCTCTGTGTCATTCACACCTGAGAGTAGAAATTAAAGGAAAGAGGGGAAGAAAAGTACCAGATTTATTCACTGAAGATATGAAAAGATCTGTCAACATCCTCATCAGTGTAAAAGAGATGGCAAACGTCACACAGCCATTCCTCTTCTCAAGGCAGGGACCCATGTGTAAACCATTTAGAGGATGTGACTGTATTCGGCGCTTCTCAAAAAGATGCCTCATTAGATAATCCAAATGCTATCAGCTCTACAAAGCTAAGAAAACAGCTGGGCACACTTGCACAGATTCTTAATCTTAGTGAAACGTTACGGGATTTATTAGCAACATTCCAGGGACATAATATTAGAGTCCACAGAGAGTTTTATAGACTCCCCGAAAATGCCTTGCAGGTAGCGAAAGTATCCAAACTCCTACACTGTATCAACAATGGGACAATTCACAAGTACCAGGGGATGGACTTCGATGAGATAAATTTCCCAGACAAAGGTATTTACTTCCGTGCTGATGTTTTTTGAAAATGCTGAGGCCAAGTAAAATAATAAGTGTGTTTCCGGTTCTCCTACCTACCTGGAAAAAATTATCCTGACCTGAAACTTTTTTTAACTGCACTGAAAGTCTGATATTGTCTAGCATTGTCATTTTATTATTTATTTCCATATGGATCTAAAGGACTAAGTGCAGTATGGTCATTTCTTACCCCTCTCCAGACATCAACAATTTTCACTCTTAAATGTCAACATGGTGTAGGATTTGTATATACAACTTGGGTTTTTTGTTTTGACGTCATGTTGCATAGCAACAATTAATTCTATAGCCACATATATAGAGTCTATTGATTTTTGAGGATTAATAATGTATGACGTATTTTGAATGTCATTATTTTTTACCGGGTATGTTAAGTAGTCCATCAAGTAATGTTATTTGAGCATTTTAAAAAGGAAATAACATCTTTTCTAAGCAAGAACAGGACTGAATTTCCTCAAATTTACTTTGCCGCATTGTTAAGCATATAAAAATCAGAATAACAGCTTATTTTAAAAGTGAGTGTATGCTTGATCAGGTAAGATTTTCTAATCATCAATTTGGATCTTCAATATCTTTCCTTTATAAAAGTATGAGACCTGATGAAACATGCACTCATATCTAATATTGAAAATTTTCGAAAACATCGCAACGTTTTTTTACCTCTGAATTTCTGTATTGCGATATACAGGAATAAAATAATGTCCAGATATATCTAGGATGGATCCTCTTTTACACATTGATGTAAAGAAATAGCAAAATTTTTCCAAGTTCATATTCTGACTTAAACAAAAAAATGATAATTTTTATTGCGTTTTTTTATGTTGTTCAGTTATATTTATTTCATGATTACATTTTCATGATTCAAAAATCTTAATTTCGTAATTTTAGAAAAAGGTGAATGTGAAAGTGAAAGTGAAAGGAGTGACGAGGATGAGGAATTCATGTTGAATCCTACACCAACTAGCTCCGGAAATAGTAAATGAGGTCTTCATTTTTATCTTTAGGGGTGTCATGATATATCAAAATATCAGTATATTGCAATACAGAACAAAATTGTATTGCTCAATATACATTACAATAGGCACAATACTTTATTTTGCAAATTTACATTTGTATTCTACACTGTAGGTCCTAATTCAACACAGCACCCAACAGAACAATCCAATGAATGCAAAAGGGAAGAAAAATTTAAAAACAGCATGGTGAAATGTACCCCTACAGGTAATTTCTCTTTAGTAGTAGGTTGTGTTTTATTGCCAGTAGAGAGAGCAGTATTACCAGTCGTACTGTGACTAACAGTAGTTCTGCATAATTACAAATACAGATTACTTTGAAATTATTTATCAAAGCTTTTTCAAAAACCTACAGTTGCAATACACAGTAGAGTTTGAAGAGACTGGTTCATGATTGTTGGACCAAAAATCCTAATCTTTTTCATTTTTAATATTAGAGATTAAAAATATAACCCATTGTCAGTTGAAAAGCAAAATTTGAACTTTCTGACATCAATGATAAGAAAGATATTTTAACTCAAAATCTTTGTTATGTAAACAAAGACTTTAGTAATTTTATGTAAACAAACACTGGTAACTTGTAATTTTGTTCTTTAAAGCATCTTTATATTTCGTACAGTTATAAATTTGTCTTTTAAGTGGCACATGTTACCCAAAGAATTCTTCAAATATGATATTTATCGTAGAGTTATATATTTTTTAGATAGTTTATAAACAATAACATAAATCATTATAAACAATAACATACATCACTATTTGTTTACATAACAAATATTGATTTCTCTCTGTTGAGCTTCTTTCATAAAATACAACCAATGTGATGGAACATTTTAAAGACAATAAACAATATGATGTAAATCATAAAAAGTGATAATCCAAGTTTGGACCAAATCATGAATCAGTCCCTTCAAGTATAACAAGTTCGGATACCGAATATAAGGCCAATTCAACTTAATTGGTAGATTATCATCCAGGGTCACCAAAAAATATGGGGTGGACGGGGGGATTGTATTTTTTTAATTTGTATTTCGCGAGGAAAAAAATAATGACAATGTGCCTATACATGTATTTACATGAAATTCAGTTATTTCATAGTCCTAGGCATGGCACAGCATTGCCAAGCTTTGAGCAAGATTTACATATCAGTTGCATTATGTGTGCATATGAGACACTAATCTTTGCTCTTTAAATTTTTCTAAAAACCATGGGGTTTTTTTTTCTTCAAAAAATGATGAAAAAAAAGGGGGGGGGAGCTGACTTTTGAGGGGCGGGTGGGGATGGTAATCCATCAAATACGTTGAACTGGCCCAACAAGAAAAATTTTGTGTCCCAAACGACCCAAATTAGAAAATGTAGAAAGAGAAATTATGGATATAACAAGATATTTTTCATTCCCCATCAATTTTGTTATACCTGGAGTCCACTCTATTTGAATTTAATGACTATATTAGAATATGCAACTAATTGTACAGTGCCTTTTGGCTATAGCTAGTAATGGTAGTTCAGTGGTTAGAATATTAGCTTTGCAACTGGAAGGTCTTTAGTTTGAGCATGGCTGCATCAATATAGGTAGTTATTTCTTTACTGAGTCTTGGACATTTACGAATGATAGGTTTTCAAATAGGACCTTAGAAATGGAGGTCTTTTGTTGAAGCAGGTCATTTGGCAGGTTAAAGAACTTTCACTGTTAATGGGTCTAAATTTATGGCGATGTCATTTACAGCTGATGTTGTCTTAATATTACTGTAAAAATTCTTGAAGGGATGTAAACAAGTTACTGAAATAGTTTTGGCTGTATATTTATCCATTTATTCTAGTTTTAAGTATTGCATCATGTATTCCTTAACAACCTGTTTTTATTCAGTTGATTACTTTTATTCAGCAGCAACTCCAAGGCATAAGTGGACATGTGAAGAAAAAGATATCTTGAAAAATCACTTTCAGAGTTGTATACGTACAGGAAAGACCCCCAGATAGTTGGATTGCCTTAATGCCATAAAGAAGGAGCCAATCATAAAAAAATATTCCTGGAAGCAAATCAAATTTGCTGTCAAAAATTTTATTTCTTCTGAACAGAGACAGATGAAAATAATACTGGACTAACATTTAGTGGCGGAAAATGGATACCTTATGTGGACTTATTTTGATGTGTTTAGAATATAGGTTTGGTTTTTTTTTTATTTATAGTCGCCTGAGCAATTTTTCAGCTATCCGGCGACTGTTGTTTAGAATATACTGTGGTCATGTTTGACATATCAGGATTTAGTACCTCTGTCTACATAATGAAGATGGATAAATAGATGATTTCATATCTTGTATTTTATTGTAATTATGAATCAATGCTTTTTCTTCACTGCCAAACCACATGGATTTGATTCCCACTAAAATGCATTGTAATACACATGGTACATGGATGAATTTATCGTGAGTCGAACGTCTTTCGTCAGTATTAACGTAACTTCTGAACTCTTTCATTATACATGCTCTAGATAGTACTTGTACTTGTACTTGAAAGTGAAGACCTTCACATAAAAAGATTTATTTCAATTTAATGCTGCATTCTAACTGGGCATCTCGGATATTGAAACCTCAACCGACATATCAGAGAGATTACAGAAATGTCAGGCTTCTGATGCTCTTTTAAAGAAAAATATATGTGATGTATAAATGATATGATGATGGGATTATTATCTACATGCATTGATTTACTTAATTTTTCGATTGTATTCAGATAAAGGTCACAAGATTGCATTAGACTTAAAAAAAGAAAGAGCACACCACGCCAAATGGACTTAAAATCTGAATGAAAACCTAGGACAAACACAATTTTCTTTATGATGATTCATTATTTTAGAAAAACGTTTCCTTTCTCTTATATATATATATATATATATATAAGTCGTACTTGAATTTAATTCTTAACACCTGCATTTGTAACTTTTTTGTTAAATAATATACTAATGCTCTTACAACTTTCAGTTTGCATTAGTTTATTTATTTGTTCAATTGTTGTAATGTTTATAAATTTTGAAAAAGCACTCTGGAAGTATATTTACAAGCGCTTTTTCCCCCAATTGTTTCTTGATTTTGTTTTCATTTTGAAATGAACTATTTTATACAACATATCTATGCTTACTTGCAAATAGTTTAAATCATAGATGCATCAAGCTTAACTTGCATCTAATCATGTACTGAGTTGCTGGTGTTTTTCCTATAAAAAAAAAAAAAGTCACGTGATATACAAGGGACACTTTAAATTCGTAGAGTAGGGCGGTATTTTTAAAACCTCACGAAATATCAAAATTTTATTTATCTATGACAGATATCCCTGTACCGTAGCGGATTTATGGGCCGGTGCGTTATCATGGAGTAATTTGATGCCGCGGACACCGTTGCGCGGTCTGCGTTTCTGATAGAAATGAACAAGTTGGGTAGGAACACTTTCTCTGTAAAACTTTCCAGTGACAGACCTACCTTTCGGGACTGGAATTTGAAGGACTGGACCTTTCGAATCAAAGAATATCGCATACAGCATGCGATTTGATGTTTTGCAACGGCACGCAATGACAAGTCTGTCGCCCTCAGATGAAACCCAAACCTTATTTTTAGTCTTCGAATCGGGTTGAAAATGATAGATCCAGGTTTCATCACCTGTAACTGTCTCTTCCAAACGACGTGGGTCACACTTATCATATTTTTTAATAACTTGCGATGCAAGTCTAACCCGACTTTGTTTCTGCTCGTCAGTGAGCAAATGGGGCACCCAGCGCGCGCAGAGCTTACGTAGCCCAAGTCGTTCACGTAAGATCTTCAAAACACTTGACGAATGAATGCCACTTAATTCATCTATCACTTGAACGGTATAACGTGCGTCTTCCTCAATTAACGTTTTCACAAGAGTAACGTTTTTTTATCCGTCAAAACGGAAACCGGCCTACCCACCCGAGGGTCATTTTCAATTGACTCCCAACCATCATTCAAACGACGTACCCACTTGCAAACTATAGTATATTTTAAAGCACCATTCCCATAAACCTTTTACAAATCAGCATGAATTTCCGTTGACGGAAACCCGAGGTGTGCTCGAATCTTACAATATACCCTTTGTTCAGATATTTTTCCATCCACATTGAACGCTATATTTAACTATAGTGTATAAAACCACGTCTTGAAAATACCCAGCGCAGCGCGCACGTGGACCTTGTGCGCCGCATACCGTGATACCGTTCGAGAGAGGAATAATTACGCAAGATCGTGCAACTTCATCATCGCGTTAAAAAGTTATAGGCTTTCTCTACGAATTAAAAAGTATCCATCGTATGTAGTGACTATTCCACTTCCGGTGTGTATTTAAACAAAGTCACGTGACCAAATGTAGTGACTTTCAGGTAAAAAACCACTTTTTTATTATTTCATTTTTCATCCTATTAAACATCGTTTGGAAATAAAAACATGACTAGATTTACAAATATGGTTTAGTTTTCTCAGTAGTATCCCTAGAACATAGTGTAGTGACTTTCAGGTGTAAAACCTTGTGTAGTGAGAATCGGGGTTATGCACATGTGTGTGTGTGTGTGTGTGTGTGTGTGTTGTAGTCCGCAAGTACATTTTCCAATCTGTATAGGTAAAGAATGTCGCTGTTAAACGTCCCCCATGCACATATTTTAGCCATATTGCCTCCGTAATATCATATATGAGCATAATCCATTAATTTGATGTTCGTCACAGTAAGGGTTGACGGATGTTATGGCGGACAATCATTCAACCAATCAGATTAGCTATATCTACGTAATAACTGCCGTTGTTCATGGCATCACAGAAGAGTGAATTGCGAATCTTTTCTATACTGCACCATTAGCCAGGCATATTCACTTGACTGTTCATTAAGTAAGTGTGTCAGCGGTGTGATATGAGGTTTAATTATTCAAATAATTTATGAATAGATTGAATTTAGTTACATGCAGATCCGCCTTATTAGGAGTGTATTCCCACTTCACAATTATGCAATTTGATTATATCACAAAAACACGATGTCTGTGTCTCTGGAGGACGTGTCAGTAAATAAAGCCTTTGTAGGTATGTATGTAATAAAAGTATCACAAAACCGACTGAGTATATACTTAATCGGCTTTGTGATATATTTTATTTTATTATAAAACTACTTGTGTAGATTTCCTATACTTATTTCTGGATTATATATATATATATATATATATATATATATATATATATATATCTGTGTGTGCGTGCGTGCGTGTTAATAAGACCAAGCAGTATATCTCCCCTTTTCAAGTTGTTTTTCCCCGCGTCTGATGTCAGTGGCTGGATTGTAGTTATCAGTTATCGAGTACGACTTGTATGGTTTGATCGTAGTTATTAGTTATCGAGTACGACTTTTACGTTTTGAGTGATCACATTATTGCTATAGGCCTAGACCCTGTTTACAAAGTTTGGTCTGAAAATTTCAAGAATTAATTTTCTAGAAATTTTCATATGGTGTATGGTTTCACCTTTAATAAAGTCCTTAAAAATTAAAGGACTTTATGTATATTTGCATTCCAAATATTGGAAGGTGTTTGTATGTATGATTACGTTTTAAATACGAGTTGCCTCAAATCGTTTTAGTGTCCAAGAAGGTAAGATTTATTTAAAGTTGTTAATATGCAATTCATGCTGTCGGGGAGCAGAAGTAACTCTTAGTTCTCCGCTAGAAAGTCCCCCCCCCCCCCCCATGAAGTATAGAAAATGCTCTAGCTTTACATCATCTACTTTACAACAAAGGCTGACAGATGGTACCGGGAAACCTATGGCAATGTTTTCTGGGTGTTTCCTAGTTGTATAGCACCTGTGCTTCGTTAGAGCAGGTATAACAGGATTAACCGTTATAGTCATTCGTCATTGTGGACAATGACTGACATCTCAAAATTCATGTATCTGATCTCATATAAGATTTAGAAACGGGTTTAAACAAGGAACATTGGTCTAAATGCTAGTACTGAAAACAAAATACCCACTATCGAACGACTCGTTACCAGACGAGAAGAAAAACCAATAAAAAAAACCTCAGAGAACAACAGTGCAGGACATTCGCCTTCCTAGGAATTTTATCATCAACAAACACGTTTTCTTTATGAACTTTGCATCATCTGAGCACATTGAAAGTCAACATTCATATGCTTTGAAAATATATTTTTCCGGCCGAGTCCTGTCACTAGATGCGTTCCAACTCTGACTTATTACACACGTGTCCAGGAATTCATTTAATTTTTCTTTAGTCTCTCGTACTTCACGCCTGTCTCCAGATTGTCTACTGTGATAAATCGTCAGTAGTCTCGTGGGTGGATTGTAGATTATCATCGCTTTCCTAAAAATAAATGACGAAATGAATACAGGCTGAATAAATGCATCTAATGACCCACCATTAATCATATCTATACTGTGGGTATCTGCATATGTTTATCTTTAATTGTCTGCCTTACAGTGGTACTTGGTGTAGTTTGTTAAATGGCTCTACGTTTTGAAGGAAAGAAGGGCTGAGGGGGCGCAACTCATGGGCATAGCACTCCCCCTCTATTTTTGTTGGGACACTGGCAAAAGATATTGTGAAATGATTTTCAATGATTATGCAATTGCAATTCATGCAGTCAGAGAGTAGAAGTAACTCTTAGTTGTCCACTAGAAAGTTGCCCCCCCCCCCCCCCCCTCCAATGAAGTCCAGAAAAATGCTCTAGCTTTACATCATCTACTTTACAACAAAGGCTGATAGATGGTACCGGGAAACCTATGGCAATGTTTTCTGGGTGTTGACTAGTTGTATAGCACCTGTGCTTCGTTAGAGCAGGTACAACAGGATTAACCGTTATAGTCATTCGTCATTGTGGACAATGACTGACATCTCAAAATTCATGTATCTGATCTCATATAAGATTTAGAAACGGGTTTAAACAAGGAACATTGGTCTAAATGCTAGTACTGAAAACAATCATCAATTTTCTAATATCAGTTGTTTACGGAACACAAAAAAAGCTCTAAATCTTATTATCTGAAGGTAGGCAAAGATTCTGAGTTAAGGTCCGTTGGTCATAGGTCACTTTCATCTCAAATAGTGTTTGTTTGTTAGTTTGATTTACGTCCCGTCGAGAATTTTTAACTCATATTGAAACGCCACCCATTTGTAGAAATACAACAAATTAGACCTATGCTTAGCGAGTGCAGACGTAGCAATGAGGGTTCTTTAATGTGCCAACGCCTGTCCCGATATGGGACCTCCGTTTTTATGGTGATATCTGAAAGAACCGTGACTGCCAGTGTTAATCCAACTCTTAATTCTGTGTTCTTCATAGGATTTCTGGGATTGATCATTGTTCGTTATCTTTACTTTTTAATTCCTTTTTAATGCATGTACACGACTATGAATAGCAAGAAGTAAAGTATTGATAACGTCTCCTCCATTTTAAAGTGTAGCTTAGACACTTGTGAAACAGAGAGCATCATTAGAAGTCAACTAAAGGCCATGTGAATAAAAAGCAATCCGCTGCATTATGTGTACAGTTAGCATAAAATGTTAGCCTGGTGTAATGTCCTCCCCATGCTAACGCTGGGGACAAGTAGCTATACGCAGGGACGCTTAAGTTCAGACTTACTCTTAGCCAAGTCAGTCAAAGAAGTAAAATTACACGCGAAGTTCATTAACCTGCTTTTTTCTTCCCTTCTTTTTATTCTCTCCTTTTTGTTTTCTTTCACTCCCATTCACACAACGTCCCCCCTTTCTTTTGTCCCTCCCGTTTACCTCCGCTCAAGTCAGTATCAACTGGATTCAAAAATAAACTTCGATATCACAATGGATTTTCATTTCACAGTAACCGAAGACTTGGGTCACTAGCATATCTATATTATTGTGATTTAGTTCTGAAACTTAGTCAGATAGAGAGGCCTTCGTGGCCGAGTCGTTAGAGCATCGCGCTGAAAATCACAAGGCCTCTCACCTCTAGTCGGCGCGGGTTCTACTCTCCCTCGCGCCGATTTATGTTAGAAAGTTTACTTTCGGAAGGTCGGTGGTCTCTTCCCGGGTGCATTGTATCTGAGATCTCTCTTCCATCAATAACAAACCGGACAATACCAGATAACTGATCAATTGTTGAGTTCGGTGGAAAACAACAGTCAAGCAATCTTAGTCAGATAGTTCCCCCTTTACATGTTTTATAGTAGAAGGAAGATAAATTCACTAAATATTTTTTGTGTAAATTTGATTTCACACCGAGAGAGGGGTTTTCTTGTAATGTCCTGGATTCACGAACGTTTACCTTACACAATCAATTCATCAGATATAGTGACCTTCACCTTAAAGGCGACCATTCATGTGAAATTTCATGAAACGGTATTGAAGACTGTTATATAATTTCTTTCTATATGGACCAATAACTTTAGCATAAAATGATACAGATTATCTTTAGGTTATCATGATTATGGAGCAGTTCGGGCTTCATAAGAAGTCTTGTTGCTAAATCACACGAAAGATCAGAAATGCAGTTCGAATGATATATAAAATGCTATTTGAATCTTAGCCATGAAATTTCAAATGAAAAGTCTCCAGGTACTTAAGATGATTTTGAAAAAAATACTGCAGTTTTGGCTATGCATAAATGTGAAGCTTTGAATACTGTTCAACATAATGTCAAAAATATGAAGATTAATTTAAAGCGGTGTTTGATTTGTTTTCATTTTTACGGAAACTAGGAATATCTTAAGGGGAATAAACATGGTTATGGAGAATGCAAAGACCTTCGATATTTACAACGATTTTCAGATAATTTAATTTCTTTTTATTAGAGTAACTTCTGATCTTCTCTCAAGAAGATTGAAACCTAAATTATCTTTGTGGATTATACCGTCAGCTATCGTTAATGCAAATGTAATCCGGAACTGTGCAAACGACTGTAGATGTTTTCTTTTCTATTTATAGAAAACTTTATTGATGAAAATTCATATACCTATGGTCGAATTAAAATTAAACTTTATATTGTGATGATTAACAAACAAGATTGACAACTTATATTAATGCTTCTCGTCGCCTCAGATCATGGCGTGAAAAGGGTCATTGTTGTGGGAAGAAACCTGAGTACCCGGAAGAAACCCACATGTCTCGCATATCACCACTGCCGATTCTGAGGTTTTGAACTCAGGTCGCAGCGCTGAGAAGCGAGTGCGTTAACCACTACACTACCCGGACACCCTAGAATTAGATTACAACTATAAAATGAATATTGTGAAACATATTCATAATTACTAATTACTGACTTTTACTGTGGTTAGAACTACTTGGTACACATTTCCGGTGAGCGTTCATTCGAGGTGTTTTTGTCGAAAATTGCGACTGATTTGGAGTTATATAAAACGTAAATGAAAACACCACTACTTAACATATGCATGCAGAATTGCAACTCTCTAGTTTTAGATAATACGAAAAAGCTAGATCGGTTGTTTACGAAATAGTTAAATAACAAACTTACCATCTTTTCAAGGATACCGTATCCCTAAACACCGGCTCTGCAATCATGCCCAGTATCCGGAAGTGATGTGATCGATATACTGTTCAACACCCATATACCGAATACCGCAGGGTTGTTTAATTGGTACAATTCTCCTCGCCTTCGTTGGATCCAGGGGGTAGAGCGGAGGGTGAGGGATATGTACTTTTGGCATAACGTAATATTCTTCCGGTGGTGCAGAGGACGGTGGTTTCGGGGCTTTCTTCCTCTTTTTCTTTTCTTTCTTCTCTGCCTTGATAATACTTTTCTGAATCTTTTGTATATCAAGGCAAGCGAATGGTACTGAATCTCTTGATTTCTTGGCAGGTGGCTCGGGCAAGGCCTCAATACATGGATTCAGCCTCGCTGTGATGTTGTCACGAGACAAAGGCTGAAATTCTCCGACATGAGGCAATAATTCGTATTTCTTGCCCGAGCCCTTTATCGGTTTTTCTTCCTTTTGTGGCAATTTCTGATGATGAGTTATGGGAATATCCGGGATAACTGTATACATGTTATCATGTATAAATACCGGGTCCTTGTTTTTCTTTTGCTGGTTTCTGACTCTAAAAATCAAATATCAATAAGATCAAGTTGGTGTCAGATGAGAACCCGTTCATTTAAATCGTACATTCACTGAGATATGTTGGGAATGACAAGGGATCCAATCCCAAAATTCCCGTTGTTTGCTTGTGTATTGATTAACGTCGTGCTTAATTTTTTTTTCATTACTATGGCGACGTCACCATTGCTGGTGAAGGGATGCAAAATTTAGTCTTATTTTACATGTGTATGACAAGCAAGGGGGTACTGAGGACCTATTCTAACCCGGATCCCCACGGGTGTTTAGAATAGGTCTTCAGGACACTTTACCTGTCGTACGAGGCCACTAAATGGGGGTTTCCTTCTAATGACACCGAAAAAAATTTTTTCTCTCTCCTTCTCTACTGTTCCTCTCCTCCCATCCCTCTATCCACACTCACCACACATAACTTATCCTATTTCTTGACGCTTCTCCCCCTCTCTCTCTCTCCACGCCATTCTCTATATCCCTCTTCTCACTAGATACCATATTTCTCTACCCCCCCTCCCCCCTCCCCCCCCCACACACCTTGAACATAACCTCATGCTACCAATTATATATCTATGATTCATCTAAAGGAAATATACTAGATTATACATACATGAACATGATGTTTTGAAGTTGTCTTCTAAATCTTTGTACAGAAAAATTTAGCTCAACCCTATGAAAGCGACTAGCAGTCTACGTACTGACCTCACCGATTGTGATGCACTGATTGTGATGTCATGTTAAGGTCACGTGGGAGTCATATTCAGTTCCTTCGTATGTTATTGCTGTAATTCCGCGTGATTTCATACTTGATGGAGTCTATGGGAAGGATGCAAAATTTCCCAGAGCCATAGAAGTTTAAACATTGTAAAAGCTCAGGGACTACTCTTCCTCAATTGTGACGTCACATTTGTTTACGATGGCAAAAGGCTGAACTCAATTGTGGCGTCACATTCGATATTTTTAGCTCTGTTTTCACTCTTCCAGGCCCCGCCCACTCACAGCAACGAGTCCCACGCTACTCCGACCTCCGTCAACAAATGGCGAGCGATGGCACGACAATGACCGATTTTCAACTGATACAGGACCATTTCTCGCTTAACTATTATGATAAAATTTTATTTTCTTTGAAATCCAAAGAACGTGGACTTATTTATTTCAAAGAGACTGGATATTCTGGATATTCTCCTGTGGATCCATTATTTCCAAAAGTGTTGCAAACAACAAAATACAAAATGCAAAGCTGTAAATTTTTAGTAATAATTTCAAAATAATGATAATAAAAATAAAATAACAGAAAAACGCAATACAAGAAGAAAAGGAAGGGGGGGGGGGTGTCATCAGCAGACGTAAAATCAGTGAAGCAGATCCCACCCCCTCCTTCCACTTTTTTTTTCAATTCCATTATTTTATTGATTGATTCACCAAACACAATGGCAAACAATTATGTTACACATTTTGAGATATATAATTATAATAAACTAAATACTAACACTTTATATATATATATACACCTGAAAAGCTATATTTTACGTGTACACGTGACATCAAATTGTGTATTTTATTTTACACCCCCCTCCCCCCACTACTCATTCTTTCTTTATAACTTATGGTAGTTAGGAATTTAAAATACCATTGCCCAACCCTAGGAATTACTATTTAAGATGATCATTTAAAGTAATATTTTTAAGGGGATTGTTTTGCTTGTCAAGAATTTTCGACAATCCTTCCCCCTCCTTTTGATCAGGCGGTGATAATCTAGTTAAACTAAAGAGTTATTGACCTCTCCCTCTGTGTATCTACGTCCTACCTTAAAAGATTTAATACTTATACACACAAAGGCTCCATGCAAAGACAATGCTGTGGCAGAAGATGAAGCAAACAAATTGCAACTAATGTAATGATGTCATAATTCTATCGTCTTATACTGGTAAGTTGATATGAATAGAGTTTTTCCTTCGCAGTCAGAATTTCCTCGAAGGTCGGTCCTCTTGAAAGTGTGATTTAAGGACCATTGTAAATAAGATATTTTAGGATATAAAGCATTTATTTTTTCAGGAGAAAGAATTTCCGAATGTGGTAGTATATCATCCTTAAAGTCAATTATCTTTGCAGTGCCCCCCCCCCCCCCCCGGGCCGTTCCAACGCTTGTAAAAATAACGTTTGGACTTCTGAGTTTTTGTGAAAGTTTTGTGTGACCAGTGCCAAATTCTAATAATTGAATATCTTTTGATTCGATCATATTTTATATTTATTAAGTTAACTCGATTTTCATTTCTTCGTGTGTTTATTTATTTGTTCCATCATTCCAACATCTATTATTGGACAATATCAATTTTCTTTTTGAGAGAGAGAGAGAGAGAGAGAGAGAGAGAGATTGGTCCCAAGGGACATATGAATAAAATATAAACATAGCAAATGAAGTACAACATAATTGATCAGCAACAAGGATGATGTATAGGTAATATACATGTACAGTCATATCTAAATTATTTGTATTCTACCTCAACTTAAATTGGAACATTCTTCGTGTATTTCTTTTTACATTTCTAATCTTTCGAAGTTGAACTGGTTACAACTTAATAGAAAATGCATCGCGTCTCCCACAGAGCCAGAAGTACAATGGGGGCATACTCTAAGAATGTCGCCTGCGTGGCAATGTCGAAGATGTAAACAAGATAAGAAAAACACAATGTCGACACGATGTCTTTTTTTCCCGTCTCTCTAACAATTTTTCAGTTATCTGGTGACATGGTGGAGGAGAGAGCCCAGGTACAGTGTACCTGTTGAGAGACCACCGTCCTTCTGCAAGTAAACTGGGAAAGTTTCGCGCATAACGGCACGAGTGGGATTCGAACCCGCGCCGACCAGAGGTTTGAGACCTTATGATTTATTTTAATAGCCCAATGCTTTAACCACTCGGTGACGGATATCGTTTGAGCATTGCAATGTTGACGATGTGAACAATGTAAATAGGGTAAGGGTAAGGGAACTCAATGTCCATTAAATGCAAGCTTGATACCATCCAACATTACAATTAAACAAAAAACAATGTTGACTCGATATTAAATCAACAACGTTCATCAATATCAATAAAACATGGGTTCGTCGATTTAACCAAATGGAGACCAAATGGAAATCTAAACAGACCCCAATGGAACTCAAATGGGGATTTAAAAATGTATAATGCAATTATATAGATACATGTACAATGATGTATTAGAAACAAAATAAAAAAGATGTGTAAAACATTAAATCATGACTTAAATAATAGTAATCATAATGATCATATTGTTATAAAAGTGTACTATTATGATTTATTTACACGTGATTTGAAGCAAAATCATACTAGATATTCCTACAACATTTAAAATTCTATTTTAAAAAATAGATTTCATATCTATTGAATATATAGCCAGTGGTGGCAGATTTATAGGGGGCAGGGGACAGCAAAATTTACCATCTAATGTTACTTAATTCAAGATTTGAGACCCAAAATATCTGATTTTATTTCTGTTATTTCGGGGGTGTACCCCCCCTTTTTGGAGCCCTTCCCTCTTTCGAAATTTCTGGATCCGCCACTGATAGCATTATACAGAATCCATTTGGGCCCATATCGGTCGATCTCGGCCCACTTGAGCTTTAATTGGTCTCCATTCGGGTTCCATCTGATCTGCATTTTGGTCCATTTGGGTAAATTGACGTACCGATAAAATATCAATCGTTGGACATACCTCATAGTAAAAAAGAGTAGAACATATATAAATGAAAGTAAAAAACATAAGAGATCCAATAAATGAAAATTAAAAAAAATATGATAATAATAAAGCAGATAACCAAGATCTCAGCATCTCCTCATGGCTTGCAGCGACCATATAATTCCGGACATACTTTGCCTTTTTCTATATATTTATTTTTCTTTTATTATTATTTATTTTTTATTTCATTCTTTTATTTGTTTATTTATCTATTCATTTATTTTTTTAAATTTGTGTATGTTTCGGTAAACTGACACAGTCCTACACGTCAGTTCCGGTTTTGATCATGTTAGGACTTTTGCAATACATGTGTTAGAGAACAATTAAACATGGTCAAGGTAGGCAGAAAAGCCGTTAAGCATTGGTGGTATCCACTCCAGCTCAGTCTCTTATTTTTAGCTATTGGCCAGATTTCATACCAAGCGGTCTGTCGAGCTCGATCGTTGGTGACCTATCCGGTAGGTCCGGGGGGCGGGGGGGGGGGAGGGGGTGGAAAATACCAAATTACCGAAAGCACCCAAAAAGGATACCGAAGACACCACTGCATCAGATATCAGATCGATTAAGGGCTGTATCGTCCCATCCCTATGCAGAGGTCCTATGGATGCAAGAAATAAAACCTCTGCCTTTTTTAGGCCTGGTGAACTTGAAGTGGTGTTTTCGGTACCTTTTTTGGTGTTTTCGGTAATTGTACCTGGTGTTTTTCGGGTTTTCCATGGACCGGTCCAGGGCCCGGGTTTGAATATACTCGTCTGTAGCATTGTCTTCCTTTCCTACATAACACTTGGTGATTTTTTTGTGTAGGCTTTAAGTGAAGAAAAAAAAATTACTCATATGGATAACTGAGCGGGTGATGACCCTGAACGACCATTGTCTTCCTGAACACAAGCACTTGCACAGGGTTATAAAGAAAATGGACCTAACAAAGCTGCTGTTAATTCTCAGCTGCTCGCTTCTAAGTTTTTTAAGATGGACTGCAACGGGTGACATAATTACGCTAAATATTCAACATAATGAAGGAAATTTGCATGGAGAATATGGTGTAGACTTAACAACAATGAACTAATTCTGGGAAGTTGGACTTATATTTTGAAGTTTCTATTAAGTCAGGTAAACGATTTAAGGAAGCTAATAAAAAACAACATTCAAACTGTCAATTGAGAAAACTTAATGCATTTTCACAATTAATACCGACCTTTTTAAAGTTTCAAGTGAGCAGCCGAGATTTAATTGCAGCTTTGTTAGGTCCATTTCCTTTATTTTTCTCTGCAGTACAGAGTTTCCGAAAACCGTTGGTCCTACTGGCAAAATCGATAGAAAATCAATATGGTCGATAAAACTTGCTATTCTACTGGTCCGGGTAACTGATATTCTACATGTACTTTTAACATTTCAGAAATTTTCGGTTTCTACACAGCGATTTTGTCATTTAGTTGTAATCTCAAAAACTCTTGAGGGAGCGTTTGTTTAAAATTTCTTCCAAAGTGCTCATCCTGCACTGATTGTAGCCAATTTAGTTTACTCCTGGCTCAACGCCTAGCGTAAAACGAAAAGCTTTGCTAGAAAATACAAAGATTGAATAATAAAGACATATGAAGAAATCCGCGTCCGAGGATTCTGTTACTGTTTAGTTACTGTTATATTCGGACTGATAGAATTTGCTTAGGACTGGTAGTACACTACACTAGTGCGTGCTATTCAATTTGTTTGTACACACTGTTTGAGTTATGAGAGCATGAAGAATTTATTGCTTGATTATTTGCATGCTGTCCCTATATTCATGAATTATATAGTAGAATAAGTAATAAAACACTCGTTGCATGACTTCTCGGGGAACAGTTAAAATGTTGTCCCTCGTTAGGGGAGAAAACATGGGAAACTTGCTCTCCTCTACCTTTTGAATTTTCTCCTCAAACCCATGCAACAATTGGTATATTGGAGTCATGAACAATCTGAACATAATTATTATTAATGATTTTTGAACTGACATGCACTTTACAAGTTAATGACAAACAGATTTGCAAATTGTAATGTTTACAAACTGTAGAATTTTCATGCAGAATGATATATGTCGGCATGATCAATCTGATTATTCCTTGATTGTTTTTTCTGTAGCTCATGAAATTTAAGAATCATCTGATTTAAGTATGGCAGCCTATTCAAGGGGATTGATTGATTATTGCATTCCGCCACACTCAACAATTTTTCAGTTATCTGGTGGCGTCCAGTTTTTGTTGGTGGAGGAGAGAACCCAGATATAATGTACCTGGGAAGAGACCACCGACCTTCCGCAAGTAAACTGGCAAACTTGCTCACATAACGCCGCGGCCGAGATTCGAACATGCGCCGACAGAGGTGAGAAGCTTTGTGATTTTGAGCCCGATGCTCTAACCACTCGGCCACGGAGGCCCCTATTCAAGGGGAAAGATTGCAGTAAGTATAAAGTTGATTTTTGCTCATCACATCAAAGTCATTCCATACATGTGATAAGTTGAGCAAAATTTTTTATATTGAATTCATGATGTGCATTTCAACTTATTGCATGATTTTTCATTTTAATAATCCTAGTTGAAAAGAAGTTTGCAAGCAAGAATGCAGTTTTTTAAGGTAATCCATTTTTAGCCAAGCAATTGAAATAATATCTTCAACATTTGTGGGGATCTTTAATCTGACATAAGATTTGTTGTATACATTTATTAGAAACAACGGATAAGCCCAAAATCAGAGGCCGAATTTATGTGCCGTTCTGGGCTGGATGGAGAATACTTAAAAGTAAAGTTCATCAAGAAAAAAACTGGTGAGTTCCTTATCAGTTAGTGGTACATGTATAATTGAAAAAAGTGTATGGATAAAATATGTTGTCAACCTGCGGCACCTGCCTAGCAAGACTGTCATTCTTATATAAATATCTTAACTCTGAACAACAGCAACTCTGTGAGATGGCCTCAGTGTATTTAGCAGTGCTTCAGGAACACAACAAAACCTTTTTTAGGAAGGTTGTCGTGACCGAGTGGGCAAATGCACTGGGTGTTTTATTTAGTGCTTTATGACTATATATATATATATATATATATATATATATATATATATATATATATTTGCATTTAGGGTATGGTGTTTTTGTGACAGAAGACATCTCAAAAAGCAGGTATCAGGTTGAATATGCTGGCGAGAGAATTACTCCAAAAGAAGCAGAGGAGAGAGATAGAAAACGAACAGCGTCAAAATCTAATTACATTTTTTACTTCAGATGGAATGGTCTGAAATGGTGAATAATATATGCACACATGTATCTATATTTTGGTAATCCACATTTATGGAATAATGTAACAGTTTGTTAATTGTTTGTGTCATCGGTGCTGCTTACACTGCCAGGGGTGTTCAATTACTGATGCCCGGGGCTACAGATTTTAGAAATCAGGCAAGCAAAAGACAATGCTACATTATATAGCTTACCTTTATTTTAAATTTTCATTCCACGTGTCTTTCAACATTAATAATTCTAAAACAAATACCAGACATTTACTTTACTGCATCAAATACATGTACAATGTCCCCTGATAGCCCTCACTGGGGCCCTTGCTGACTTTGTCAGTTTTCTGGTTAAATTTTGTAATTGCACAGCCCTGACTGTGTGTGAATATGCAATTCAGTGACATGAAAGAATATTTTCATTAGATTCTCTGCACTCCAAAATTTAATGCCAAGTTTCTTTTCCATAGTATTGATGCAACAAATACTGAAAGGATCGCCAAATATGTGAATGACGCTCAAGATGGTTCACACTTAAATAATTCAACAATGAAGATGGTAATGGTGGAGAATGACCCAATGCTCTGCCTGTTTGCAAACCGAGATATAAAAGGGGGCGAGGAACTGTGATATGATTATGGCGATCCAGACGTGCCTTGGAGACAAGTATGTGATAAATTTTCATGTTTAGCAATTTATTCATATCAACTGTTATGGTATATTGTATTTTGAAATGACATCTGGATTTAATATACATGTACATGTAATATATGAGTGTATTTTTTGTGTAATGGTTACAGTCATATAAAAACTTAATCATTTACTTTGTTGATTGTGTGAATATTATACAGAGTGAGCTGCTTGAGAGTAATTCAAATCTGCAGAGTAATACTATTTAACATGAATTTATTATTTCAATACTTTACATTTATATTTGTAAAAATTCTATAATGTTTATAATGGGGGACCCACAAATTATTCAGGCATATTAGGTGCAGAATCTGGAGATAGTTTTCCACAGTATTTTATAAGTTTGTGTCAGAAAAGAAAGTGTCCCCTTCCCTTTCTAAATCCACCATTATGTACTTTAGATGTCCTTTATATGAATATTTTGACAACTTTTATGACAACAAGAATGACAGACTTTTGTGTTTAAATGCACATGTACTTTGTTTATTTTGGGTAAATAATTGTATTTTTTGTATTCGATTAAAGATTCCTCTGACACACCAATGGATGATGACCAATTCGATGTCAACAGTAGTAGATATGGAGACTCTGAAGGTAAAAAGTCTATTGATATTGATAATTTTCAATTTGATATTTAGAAATTTTTTAGTCATTCCAAATTATTTCATATCTTTCTGATATTATCTAAAAGATACAGGAATGATATGTATCAACTGTGGCATAGGTAGCCTAGTGGTTAAGGTACTAGACTCTTGACTAAAAGGTTGTTGGTTCGAATCCTGACTGTGGCAGGTCAACGTTGTGTTCTTGGCCCTTTACATGAATTTCCTCACTCCACCCATGTATAAAATGGATACTTTCAGTTTCATGGTCAGTACATATCACACACACATGTAGTGAGTTTCAGGGTCAGTACATATCACACACACAGATACAGTGAGTTTCAGGGTCAGTACATGTCATACACACGTGTAGTGAGTTTCAGGGTCAGTACATATCACACACACAGATACAGCGAGTTTCAGGGTCAGTACATATCATACACGTGTAGTGAGTTTCAGTGTCAGGACATATCACACACACATGTAGTGAGTTTCAGGGTCAGTCCAGTTTTCTAGAAAGGAAAGCCAGAAAATTGTGTTTGGAAGTTAAAGATTGTTCAGATCTTTACACAGAACTTGCCCAAGTATGTCAAGCTCAGGTTATTCTTTTCAACAGAAGAAGAAGTGGGGAAGCAGAGAGAATGACATTATCAGCATATATGGAAGCAAAGCAAACAGGTAGTGGCAAACCCGATGCTGTGGTTTTAAGCACACTCAATGAATTCGAAAAAGCTCTGTGTCATTCACACCTGAGAGTAGAAATTAAAGGAAAGAGGGGAAGAAAAGTACCAGATTTATTCACTGAAGATATGAAAAGATCTGTCAACATCCTCATCAGTGTAAAAGAGATGGCAAACGTCACGCAGCCATTCCTCTTCTCAAGGCAGGGACCCATGTGTAAACCATTTAGAGGATGTGACTGTATTCGGCGCTTCTCAAAAAGATGCCTCATTAGATAATCCAAATGCTATCAGTTATACAAAGCTAAGAAAACAGCTGGGCACACTTGCACAGATTCTTAATCTTAGTGAAACGTTACGGGATTTATTAGCAACATTCCAGGGACATAATATTAGAGTCCACAGAGAGTTTTATAGACTCCCCGAAAATGCCTTGCAGGTAGCGAAAGTATCCAAACTCCTACACTGTATCAACAATGGGACAATTCACAAGTACCAGGGGATGGACTTCGATGAGATAAATTTCCCAGACAAAGGTATTTACTTCCGTGCTGATGTTTTTTTGAAAATGCTGAGGCCAAGTAAAATAATAAGCGTGTTTCCGGTTCTCCTACCTACCTGGAAAAAATTATCCTGACCTGAAACTTTTTTTAACTGCACTGAAAGTCTGATATTGTCTAGCATTGTCATTTTATTATTTATTTCCATATGGATCTAAAGGACTAAGTGCAGCATGGTCATTTCTTACCCCTCTCCAGACATCAACAATTTTCACTCTTAAATGTCAACATGGTGTAGGATTTGTATATACAACTTGGGTTTTTTGTTTTGACGTCATGTTGCATAGCAACAATTAATTCTATAGCCACATATATAGAGTCTATTGATTTTTGAGGATTAATAATGTATGACGTATTTTGAATGTCATTATTTTTTACCGGGTATGTTAAGTAGTCCATCAAGTAATGTTATTTGAGCATTTTAAAAAGGAAATAACATCTTTTCTAAGCAAGAACAGGACTGAATTTCCTCAAATTTACTTTGCCGCATTGTTAAGCATATAAAAATCAGAATAACAGCTTATTTTAAAAGTGAGTGTATGCTTGATCAGGTAAGATTTTCTAATCATCAATTTGGATCTTCAATATCTTTCCTTTATAAAAGTATGAGACCTGATGAAACATGCACTCATATCTAATATTGAAAATTTTCGAAAACATCGCAACGTTTTTTTACCTCTGAATTTCTGTATTGCGATATACAGGAATAAAATAATGTCCAGATATATCTAGGATGGATCCTCTTTTACACATTGATGTAAAGAAATAGCAAAATTTTTCCAAGTTCATATTCTGACTTAAACAAAAAAATGATAATTTTTATTGCGTTTTTTTATGTTGTTCAGTTATATTTATTTCATGATTACATTTTCATGATTCAAAAATCTTAATTTCGTAATTTTAGAAAAAGGTGAATGTGAAAGTGAAAGTGAAAGGAGTGACGAGGATGAGGAATTCATGTTGAATCCTACACCAACTAGCTCCGGAAATAGTAAATGAGGTCTTCATTTTTATCTTTAGGGGTGTCATGATATATCAAAATATCAGTATATTGCAATACAGAACAAAATTGTATTGCTCAATATACATTACTATAGGCACAATACTTTATTTTGCAAATTTACATTTGTATTCTACACTGTAGGTCCTAATTCAACACAGCACCCAACAGAACAATCCAATGAATGCAAAAGGGAAGAAAAATTTAAAAACAGCATGGTGAAATGTACCCCTACAGGTAATTTCTCTTTAGTAGTAGGTTGTGTTTTATTGCCAGTAGAGAGAGCAGTATTACCAGTCGTACTGTGACTAACAGTAGTTCTGCATAATTACAAATACAGATTACTTTGAAATTATTTATCAAAGCTTTTTCAAAAACCTACAGTTGCAATACACAGTAGGGTTTGAAGAGACTGGTTCATGATTGTTGGACCAAAAATCCTAATCTTTTTCATTTTTAATATTAGAGATTAAAAATATAACCCATTGTCAGTTGAAAAGCAAAATTTGAACTTTCTGACATCAATGATAAGAAAGATATTTTAACTCAAAATCTTTGTTATGTAAACAAAGACTTTAGTAATTTTATGTAAACAAACACTGGTAACTTGTAATTTTGTTCTTTAAAGCATCTTTATATTTCGTACAGTTATAAATTTGTCTTTTAAGTGGCACATGTTACCCAAAGAATTCTTCAAATATGATATTTATCGTAGAGTTATATATTTTTTAGATAGTTTATAAACAATAACATAAATCATTATAAACAATAACATACATCACTATTTGTTTACATAACAAATATTGATTTCTCTCTGTTGAGCTTCTTTCATAAAATACAACCAATGTGATGGAACATTTTAAAGACAATAAACAATATGATGTAAATCATAAAAAGTGATAATCCAAGTTTGGACCAAATCATGAATCAGTCCCTTCAAGTATAACAAGTTCGGATACCGAATATAAGGCCAATTCAACTTAATTGGTAGATTATCATCCAGGGTCACCAAAAAATATGGGGTGGACGGGGGGATTGTATTTTTTTTATTTGTATTTCGCGAGGAAAAAAATAATGACAATGTGCCTATACATGTATTTACATGAAATTCAGTTATTTCATAGTCCTAGGCATGGCACAGCATTGCCAAGCTTTGAGCAAGATTTACATATCAGTTGCATTATGTGTGCATATGAGACACTAATCTTTGCTCTTTAAATTTTTCTAAAAACCATGGTTTTTTTTTTTTTCAAAAAATGATGAAAAAAAAGGGGGGGGGGGGAGCTGACTTTTGAGGGGCGGGTGGGGATGGTAATCCATCAAATACGTTGAACTGGCCCAACAAGAAAAATTTTGTGTCCCAAACGACCCAAATTAGAAAGAGAAATTATGGATATAACAAGATATTTTTCATTCCCCATCAATTTTGTTATACCTGGAGTCCACTCTATTTGAATTTAATGACTATATTAGAATATGCAACTAATTGTACAGTGCCTTTTGGCTATAGCTAGTAATGGTAGTTCAGTGGTTAGAATATTAGCTTTGCAACTGGAAGGTCTTTAGTTTGAGCATGGCTGCATCAATATAGGTAGTTATTTCTTTACTGAGTCTTGGACATTTACGAATGATAGGTTTTCAAATAGGACCTTAGAAATGGAGGTCTTTTGTTGAAGCAGGTCATTTGGCAGGTTAAAGAACTTTCACTGTTAATGGGTCTAAATTTATGGCGATGTCATTTACAGCTGATGTTGTCTTAATATTACTGTAAAAATTCTTGAAGGGATGTAAACAAGTTACTGAAATAGTTTTGGCTGTATATTTATCCATTTATTCTAGTTTTAAGTATTGCATCATGTATTCCTTAACAACCTGTTTTTATTCAGTTGATTACTTTTATTCAGCAGCAACTCCAAGGCATAAGTGGACATGTGAAGAAAAAGATATCTTGAAAAATCACTTTCAGAGTTGTATACGTACAGGAAAGACCCCCAGATAGTTGGATTGCCTTAATGCCATAAAGAAGGAGCCAATCATAAAAAAATATTCCTGGAAGCAAATCAAATTTGCTGTCAAAAATTTTATTTCTTCTGAACAGAGACAGATGAAAATAATACTGGACTAACATTTAGTGGCGGAAAATGGATAACTTATGTGGACTTATTTTGATGTGTTTAGAATATAGGTTTGGTTTTTTTTTTATTTATAGTCGCCTGAGCAATTTTTCAGCTATCCGGCGACTGTTGTTTAGAATATACTGTGGTCATGTTTGACATATCAGGATTTAGTACCTCTGTCTACATAATGAAGATGGATAAATAGATGATTTCATATCTTGTATTTTATTGTAATTATGAATCAATGCTTTTTCTTCACTGCCAAACCACATGGATTTGATTCCCACTAAAATGCATTGTAATACACATGGTACATGGATGAATTTATCGTGAGTCGAACGTCTTTCGTCAGTATTAACGTAACTTCTGAACTCTTTCATTATACATGCTCTAGATAGTACTTGTACTTGTACTTGAAAGTGAAGACCTTCACATAAAAAGATTTATTTCAATTTAATGCTGCATTCTAACTGGGCATCTCGGATATTGAAACCTCAACCGACATATCAGAGAGATTACAGAAATGTCAGGCTTCTGATGCTCTTTTAAAGAAAAATATATGTGATGTATAAATGATATGATGATGGGATTATTATTATCTACATGCATTGATTTACTTAATTTTTCGATTGTATTCAGATAAATGTCACAAGATTGCATTAGACTTAAAAAAAGAAAGAGCACACCACGCCAAATGGACTTAAAATCTGAATGAAAACCTAGGACAAACACAATTTTCTTTATGATGATTCATTATTTTAGAAAAACGTTTCCTTTCTCTTATATATATATATATATAAGTCGTACTTGAATTTAATTCTTAACACCTGCATTTGTAACTTTTTTGTTAAATAATATACTAATGCTCTTACAACTTTCAGTTTGCATTACTTTATTTATTTGTTCAATTGTTGTAATGTTTATAAATTTTGAAAAAGCACTCTGGAAGTATATTTACAAGCGCTTTTTTCCCCAATTGTTTCTTGATTTTGTTTTCATTTTGAAATGAAATATTTTATACAACATATCTATGCTTACTTGCAAATAGTTTAAATCATAGATGCATCAAGCTTAACTTGCATCTAATCATGTACTGAGTTGCTGGTGTTTTTCCTATAAAAAAAAAAAAGTCACGTGATATACAAGGGACACTTTAAATTCGTAGAGTAGGGCGGTATTTTTAAAACCTCACGAAATATCAAAATTTTATTTATCTATGACAGATATCCCTGTACCGTAGCGGATTTATGGGCCGGTGCGTTATCATGGAGTAATTTGATGCCGCGGACACCGTTGCGCGGTCTGCGTTTCTGATAGAAATGAACAAGTTGGGTAGGAACACTTTCTCTGTAAAACTTTCCAGTGACAGACCTACCTTTCGGGACTGGAATTTGAAGGACTGGACCTTTCGAATCAAAGAATATCGCATACAGCATGCGATTTGATGTTTTGCAACGGCACGCAATGACAAGTCTGTCGCCCTCAGATGAAACCCAAACCTTATTTTTAGTCTTCGAATCGGGTTGAAAATGATAGATCCAGGTTTCATCACCTGTAACTGTCTCTTCCAAACGACGTGGGTCACACTTATCATATTTTTTAATAACTTGCGATGCAAGTCTAACCCGACTTTGTTTCTGCTCGTCAGTGAGCAAATGGGGCACCCAGCGCGCGCAGAGCTTACGTAGCCCAAGTCGTTCACGTAAGATCTTCAAAACACTTGACGAATGAATGCCACTTAATTCATCTATCACTTGAACGGTATAACGTGCGTCTTCCTCAATTAACGTTTTCACAAGAGTAACGTTTTTTTATCCGTCAAAACGGAAACCGGCCTACCCACCCGAGGGTCATTTTCAATTGACTCCCAACCATCATTCAAACGACGTACCCACTTGCAAACTATAGTATATTTTAAAGCACCATTCCCATAAACCTTTTACAAATCAGCATGAATTTCCGTTGACGGAAACCCGAGGTGTGCTCGAATCTTACAATATACCCTTTGTTCAGATATTTTTCCATCCACATTGAACGTTATATTTAACTATAGTGTATAAAACCACGTCTTGAAAATACCCAGCGCAGCGCGCACGTGGACCTTGTGCGCCGCATACCGTGATACCGTTCGAGAGAGGAATAATTACGCAAGATCGTGCAACTTCATCATCGCGTTAAAAAGTTATAGGCTTTCTCTACGAATTAAAAAGTATCCATCGTATGTAGTGACTATTCCACTTCCGGTGTGTATTTAAACAAAGTCACGTGACCAAATGTAGTGACTTTCAGGTAAAAAACCACTTTTTTATTATTTCATTTTTCATCCTATTAAACATCGTTTGGAAATAAAAACATGACTAGATTTACAAATATGGTTTAGTTTTCTCAGTAGTATCCCTAGAACATAGTGTAGTGACTTTCAGGTGTAAAACCTTGTGTAGTGAGAATCGGGGTTATGCACATGTGTGTGTGTGTGTGTGTGTGTGTGTGTGTGTGTGTGTGTGTGTGTTGTAGTCCGCAAGTACATTTTCCAATCTGTATAGGTAAAGAATGTCGCTGTTAAACGTCCCCCATGCACATATTTTAGCCATATTGCCTCCGTAATATCATATATGAGCATAATCCATTAATTTGATGTTCGTCACAGTAAGGGTTGACGGATGTTATGGCGGACAATCATTCAACCAATCAGATTAGCTATATCTACGTAATAACTGCCGTTGTTCATGGCATCACAGAAGAGTGAATTGCGAATCTTTTCTATACTGCACCATTAGCCAGGCATATTCACTTGACTGTTCATTAAGTAAGTGTGTCAGCGGTGTGATATGAGGTTTAATTATTCAAATAATTTATGAATAGATTGAATTTAGTTACATGCAGATCCGCCTTATTAGGAGTGTATTCCCACTTCACAATTATGCAATTTGATTATATCACAAAAACACGATGTCTGTGTCTCTGGAGGACGTGTCAGTAAATAAAGCCTTTGTAGGTATGTATGTAATAAAAGTATCACAAAACCGACTGAGTATATACTTAATCGGCTTTGTGATATATTTTATTTTATTATAAAACTACTTGTGTAGATTTCCTATACTTATTTCTGGATTATATATATATATATATATATATATATATCTGTGTGTGCGTGCGTGCGTGTTAATAAGACCAAGCAGTATATCTCCCCTTTTCAAGTTGTTTTTCCCCGCGTCTGATGTCAGTGGCTGGATTGTAGTTATCAGTTATCGAGTACGACTTGTATGGTTTGATCGTAGTTATTAGTTATCGAGTACGACTTTTACGTTTTGAGTGATCACATTATTGCTATAGGCCTAGACCCTGTTTACAAAGTTTGGTCTGAAAATTTCAAGAATTAATTTTCTTGAAATTTTCATATGGTGTATGGTTTCACCTTTAATAAAGTCCTTAAAAATTAAAGGACTTTATGTATATTTGCATTCCAAATATTGGAAGGTGTTTGTATGTATGATTACGTTTTAAATACGAGTTGCCTCAAATCGTTTTAGTGTCCAAGAAGGTAAGATTTATTTAAAGTTGTTAATATGCAATTCATGCTGTCGGGGAGCAGAAGTAACTCTTAGTTCTCCGCTAGAAAGTCCCCCCCCCATGAAGTATAGAAAATGCTCTAGCTTTACATCATCTACTTTACAACAAAGGCTGACAGATGGTACCGGGAAACCTATGGCAATGTTTTCTGGGTGTTTCCTAGTTGTATAGCACCTGTGCTTCGTTAGAGCAGGTATAACAGGATTAACCGTTATAGTCATTCGTCATTGTGGACAATGACTGACATCTCAAAATTCATGTATCTGATCTCATATAAGATTTAGAAACGGGTTTAAACAAGGAACATTGGTCTAAATGCTAGTACTGAAAACAAAATACCCACTATCGAACGACTCGTTACCAGACGAGAAGAAAAACCAATAAAAAAAACCTCAGAGAACAACAGTGCAGGACATTCGCCTTCCTAGGAATTTTATCATCAACAAACACGTTTTCTTTATGAACTTTGCATCATCTGAGCACATTGAAAGTCAACATTCATATGCTTTGAAAATATATTTTTCCGGCCGAGTCCTGTCACTAGATGCGTTCCAACTCTGACTTATTACACACGTGTCCAGGAATTCATTTAATTTTTCTTTAGTCTCTCGTACTTCACGCCTGTCTCCAGATTGTCTACTGTGATAAATCGTCAGTAGTCTCGTGGGTGGATTGTAGATTATCATCGCTTTCCTAAAAATAAATGACGAAATGAATACAGGCTGAATAAATGCATCTAATGACCCACCATTAATCATATCTATACTGTGGGTATCTGCATATGTTTATCTTTAATTGTCTGCCTTACAGTGGTACTTGATGTAGTTTGTTAAATGGCTCTACGTTTTGAAGGAAAGAAGGGCTGAGGGGGCGCAGCTCATGGACATAGCACTCCCCCTCTATTTTTGTTGGGACACTGGCAAAAGATATTGTGAAATGATTTTCAATGATTATGCAATTGCAATTCATGCAGTCAGAGAGTAGAAGTAACTCTTAGTTGTCCACTAGAAAGTTGCCCCCCCCCCCCCCCTCCAATGAAGTCCAGAAAAATGCTCTAGCTTTACATCATCTACTTTACAACAAAGGCTGATAGATGGTACCGGGAAACCTATGGCAATGTTTTCTGGGTGTTGACTAGTTGTATAGCACCTGTGCTTCGTTAGAGCAGGTATAACAGGATTAACCGTTATAGTCATTCGTCATTGTGGACAATGACTGACATCTCAAAATTCATGTATCTGATCTCATATAAGATTTAGAAACGGGTTTAAACAAGGAACATTGGTCTAAATGCTAGTACTGAAAACAATCATCAATTTTCTAATATCAGTTGTTTACGGAACACAAAAAAAGCTCTAAATCTTATTATCTGAAGGTAGGCAAAGATTCTGAGCCAAGGTCCGTTGGTCATAGGTCACTTTCATCTCAAATAGTGTTTGTTTGTTAGTTTGATTTACGTCCCGTCGAGAATTTTTAACTCATATTGAAACGCCACCCATTTGTAGAAATACAACAAATTAGACCTATGCTTAGCGAGTGCAGACGTAGCAATGAGGGTTCTTTAATGTGCCAACGCCTGTCCCAATATGGGACCTCCGTTTTTATGGTGATATCTGAAAGAACCGTGACTGCCAGTGTTAATCCAACTCTTAATTCTGTGTTCTTCATAGGATTTCTGGGATTGATCATTGTTCGTTATCTTTACTTTTTAATTCCTTTTTAATGCATGTACACGACTATGAATAGCAAGAAGTAAAGTATTGATAACGTCTCCTCCATTTTAAAGTGTAGCTTAGACACTTGTGAAACAGAGAGCATCATTAGAAGTCAACTAAAGGCCATGTGAATAAAAAGCAATCAGCTGCATTACGTGTACAATTAGCATAAAATGTTAGCCTGGTGTAATGTCCTCCCCATGCTAACGCTGGGGACAAGTAGCTATACGCAGGGACGCTTAAGTTCAGACTTACTCTTAGCCAAGTCAGTCAAAGAAGTAAAATTACACGCGAAGTTCATTAACCTGCTTTTTTCTTCCCTTCTTTTTATTCTCTCCTTTTTGTTTTCTTTCACTCCCATTCACACAACGTCCCCCCTTTCTTTTGTCCCTCCCGTTTACCTCCGCTCAAGTCAGTATCAACTGGATTCAAAAATAAACTTCGATGTCACAATGGATTTTCATTTCACAGTAACCGAAGACTTGGGTCACTAGCATATCTATATTATTGTGATTTAGTTCTGAAACTTAGTCAGATAGAGAGGCCTTCGTGGCCGAGTCGTTAGAGCATCGCGCTGAAAATCACAAGGCCTCTCACCTCTAGTCGGCGCGGGTTCTACTCTCCCTCGCGCCGATTTATGTTAGGAAGTTTACTTTCGGAAGGTCGGTGGTCTCTTCCCGGGTGCATTGTATCTGAGATCTCTCTTCCATCAATAACAAACCGGACAATACCAGATAACTGATAAATTGTTGAGTTCGGCGGAAAACAACAATTAATCAATCTTACTCAGATAGTTCCCCCTTTACATGTTTTATGGTGAAGATAAATTCACTAAATATTTTTTGTGTAAATTTGATTTCACACCGAGAGAGGGGTTTTCTTGTAATGTCCTGGATTCACGAACGTTTACCTTACACAATCAATTCATCAGATATAGTGACCTTCACCTTAAAGGCGACCATTCATGTGAAATTTCATGAAACGGTATTGAAGACTGTTATATAATTTCTTTCTATATGCACTAATAACTTTAGCATAAAATGATACAGATTATCTTTAGGTTATCATGATTATGGAGCAGTTCGGGCTTCATAAGAAGTCTTGTTGCTAAATCACACAAAAGATCAGAAATGCAGTTCGAATGATATATAAAATGCTATTTGAATCTTAGCCATGAAATTTCAAATGAAAAGTCTCCAGGTACTTAAGATGATTTTGAAAAAAATACTGCAGTTTTGGCTATGCATAAATGTGAAGCTTTGAATACTGTTCAACATAATGTCAAAAATATGAAGATTAATTTAAAGCGGTGTTTGATTTGTTTTCCTTTTTACGGAAACTAGGAATATCTTAAGGGGAATAAACATGGTTATGGAGAATGCAAAGACCTTCGATATTTACAACGATTTTCAGATAATTTAATTTCTTTTTATTAGAGTAACTTCTGATCTTCTCTCAAGAAGATTGAAACCTAAATTATCTTTGTGGATTATACCGTCAGCTATCGTTAATGCAAATGTAATCCGGAACTGTGCAAACGACTGTAGATGTTTTCTTTTCTATTTATAGAAAACTTTATTGATGAAAATTCATATACCTATGGTCGAATTAAAATTAAACTTTATATTGTGATGATTAACAAACAAGATTGACAACTTATATTAATGCTTCTCGTCGCCTCAGATCATGGCGTGAAAAGGGTCATTGTTGTGGGAAGAAACCTGAGTACCCGGAAGAAACCCACATGTCTCGCATATCACCACTGCCGATTCTGAGGTTTTGAACTCAGGTCGCAGCGCTGAGAAGCGAGTGCGTTAACCACTACACTACCCGGACACCCTAGAATTAGATTACAACTATAAAATGAATATTGTGAAACATATTCATAATTACCAATTACTGACTTTTACTGTGGTTAGAACTACTTGGTACACATTTCCGGTGAGCGTTCATTCGAGGTGTTTTTGTCGAAAATTGCGACTGATTTGGAGTTATATAAAACGTAAATGAAAACACCACTATTTAACATATGCATGCAGAATTGCAACTCTCTAGTATTAGACAATACGAAAAAGCTAGATCGGTTGTTTACGAAATAGTTAAATAACAAACTTACCATCTTTTCAAGGATACCGTATCCCCAAACACCGGCTCTGCAATCATGCCCAGTATCCGGAAGTGATGTGATCGATATACTGTTCAACACCCATATACCGAATACCGCAGGGTTGTTTAATCGGTACAATTCTCCTCGCCTTCGTTGGATCCAGGGGGTAGAGCGGAGGGTGAGGGATATGTACTTTTGGCATAACGTAATATTCTTCCGGTGGTGCAGAGGACGGTGGTTTCGGGGCTTTCTTCCTCTTTTTCTTTTCTTTCTTCTCTGCCTTGATAATACTTTTCTGAATCTTTTGTATATCAAGGCAAGCGAATGGTACTGAATCTCTTGATTTCTTGGCAGGTGGCTCGGGCAAGGCCTCAATACATGGATTCAGCCTCGCTGTGATGTTGTCACGAGACAAAGGCTGAAATTCTCCGACATGAGGCAATAATTCGTATTTCTTGCCCGAGCCCTTTATCGGTTTTTCTTCCTTTTGTGGCAATTTCTGATCATGAGTTATGGGAATATCCGGGATAACTGTATACATGTTATCATGTATAAATACCGGGTCCTTGTTTTTCTTTTGCTGGTTTCTGACTCTAAAAATCAAATATCAATAAGATCAAGTTGGTGTCAGATGAGAACCCGTTCATTTAAATCGTACATTCACTGAGATATGTTGGGAATGACAAGGGATCCAATCCCAAAATTCCCGTTGTTTGCTTGTGTATTGATTAACGTCGTGCTTAATTTTTTTTCATTCCTATGGCGACGTCACCATTGCTGGTGAAGGGATGCAAAATTTAGTCTTATTTTACATGTGTATGACAAGCAAGGGGGTACTGAGGACCTATTCTAACCCGGATCCCCACGGGTGTTTAGAATAGGTCTTCAGGACACCTTGCCTGTCGTACGAGGCCACTAAATGGGGGTTTCCTTCGAATGACACCGCAAAAAATTTTTTCTCTCTCCTTCTCTACTGTTCCTCTCCTCCCATCCCTCTATCCACACTCACCACACATAACTTATCCTATTTCTTGACGCTTCTCCCTCTCTCTCTCTCTCCACGCCATTCTCTATATCCCTCTTCTCACTAGATACCATATTTCTCTACCCCCCCCCCCCCCTCCCCCCCACACACCTTGAACATAACCTCATGCTACCAATTATATATCTATGATTCATCTAAAGGAAATATACTAGATTATACATACATGAACATGATGTTTTGAAGTCGTCTTCTAAATCTTTGTACAGAAAAATTTAGCTCAACCCTATGAAAGCGACTAGCAGTCTACGTACTGACCTCACCGATTGTGATGCACTGATTGTGATGTCATGTTAAGGTCACGTGGGAGTTCCTTCGTATGTTATTGCTGTAATTCCGCGTGATTTCATACTTGGATATTCTCTTTCTATGGAGTCTATGGAAAGGATGCAAAATTTCCCAGAGCCATAGAAGTTTAAACATTGTAAAAGCTCAGGGACTACTCTTCCTCAATTGTGACGTCACATTTGTTTACGATGGCAAAAGGCTGAACTCAATTGTGGCGTCACATTCGATATTTTTAGCTCTGTTTTCACTCTTCCAGGCCCCGCCCACTCACAGCAACGAGTCCCACGCTACTCCGACCTCCGTCAACAAATGGCGAGCGATGGCACGACAATGACCGATTTTCAACTGATACAGGACCATTTCTCGCTTAACTATTATGATAAATTTTTATTTTCTTTGAAATCCAAAGAACGTGGACTTATTTATTTCATAATGCAATTATATAGATACATGTACAATGATGTATTAGAAACAAAATAAAAAAGATGTGTAAAACATTAAATCATGACTTAAATAATAGTAATCATAATGATCATATTGTTATAAAAGTGTACTATACTACTCAAAGTTTGATAAGGATCATATAGTTCTTACATTATAAAATCAATATATGAATTGATAAGACACGCAAATTTCATCATAGTGTTGGACTGACCCCTCTTGAGCCTCAAAACACAGGTTAGGTAGGGAAATGCATGCTGCAGTGATCATGAGTAGCACGTGAAGCATGGTACCCACATTATTCACATTTCTGAGTGCTTGTCGTTGATTTGAATTTGGCCATTGTCTTTACATCTGACCTCGTTTAAGTCACTGTTACTCTATGAAAATGCCTCCACAACATCAAAGACGTCGTTTGACTATTGAAGAATTGGCCAGATGCATAGGAATGCTCGAAAATGGTGCAAGACAACGTCACGTTGCAGAGCTATTGGGTGTCAGTCAGAGCGTTGTTTGCAGAGCTTGGAACCGGTATCAAGCTCATGGTTCAGCTTCTCATCGACATGGAGGCGGCAGAGAAAGGTCCACCACGCAGCAAGATGACCGTTTTCTCTTGATTTCAGCACGACGTCATCGGTTTGCAACGGCGACTGCGCTTAGAAATGATCTTCTGAATGCAACTGGAGTTAACATTTCCACGCAAACTGTGCGTAATCGTCTTCATGAAGGTGGTCTTCGTTCCCGGAGAGCCTGTATTCGCATCCCTCTTACTCAGCGACACAGACAAGATCGTTTGAATTGGGCCAGGGCTCATGTGAATTGGAGGGTTGCTGATTGGGCCCCTGTACTTTTCACAGACGAGTCGAGGTTTTGTGTTGACTTCACAGATCGTCGTGCACGAGTGTGGAGAAGGGCAGGAGAACGATATCAGGACGCTAATGTTGCTGAACATGACAGATATGGTGGTGGGTCGTTGATGATTTGGGGAGGAATAAGTCGAGCTGGACAAACTGATCTCCATGTCCTAAGGCGAGGCACGATGACCGGAGTGCGCTACAGGGATGAAGTCCTGGATGTGTACGTGAGACCATATGCTGGTGCTGTTGGTCCTGACTTCATCCTCATGGACGATCATGCACGTCCACATCGTGCTAGGGTGGTGGACGAGTACCTGGAACGTGAGACAATTGTTCGTATGGACTGGCCAGCTCGTTCTCCAGACCTCAACCTTATCGAGCATGTCTGGAATATGCTTCAGGTAGCGATTTCACGTCGTCCTGTACAACCAGCCACCCTCCAGGAACTTGAAAATGTTCTGATCCAAGAATGGAACAATATCTCTCTTGCGTCCATTCAAAACCTCGTTGGAAGCATGAGACGACGTTGCCAAGCTGTCATTGGAGCTAACGGAGGCCATACCCGCTATTGACACTTGTTTGTGCAGTGTGAAATGGAATGTGCAGAGTTTAAACAATTCCGTGATCATGAAATTACCATGCTTTTCAGGGTACTCTCCCTTTACCTTAGGAGTATGCGATGAAATGTCATGTTTGCCAAATTTTTCTGTCACAATTTCTTGAAGTAAACATTTCTGAACATAAATCACTCTGTGTTGGTTGTCATTCACCTTTGTTGAAAGTTTTACAAGTGCTGAAAAATATGATCCTTATCAAACTTTGAGTAGTATATTATGATTTATTTACACGTGATTTGAAGCAAAATCATACTAGATATTCCTACAACATTTAAAATTCTATTTTAAAAAATAGATTTCATATCTATTGAATATATAGCCAGTGGTGGCAGATTTATAGGGGGCAGGGGACAGCAAAATTTACCATCTAATGTTACTTAATTCAAGATTTGAGACCCAAAATATCTGATTTTATTTCTGTTATTTCGGGGGTGTACCCCCCTTTTTGGAGCCCTTCCCTCTTTCGAAATTTCTGGATCCGCCACTGATAGCATTATACAGAATCCATTTGGGCCCATATCGGTCGATCTCGGCCCACTTGAGCTTTAATTGGTCTCCATTCGGGTTCCATCTGATCTGCATTTTGGTCCATTTGGGTAAATTGACGTACCGATAAAATATCAATCATTGGACATACCTCATAGTAAAAAAGAGTAAAACATATATAAATGAAAGTAAAAAACATAAGAGATCCAATAAATGAAAATTAAAAAAAATATGATAATAATAAAGCAGATAACCAAGATCTCAGCATTTCCTCATGGCTTGCAGCGGCCATATAATTCCGGACATACTTTGCCTTTTTCTATATATTTATTTTTCTTTTATTATTATTTATTTTTTATTTCATTCTTTTATTTGTTTATTTATCTATTCATTTATTTTTTTAAATATGTGTATGTTTCGGTAAACTGACACAGTCCTACACGTCAGTTCCGGTTTTGATCATGTTAGGACTTTTGCAATACATGTGTTAGAGAACAATTAAACATGGTCAAGGTAGGCAGAAAAGCCGTTAAGCATTGGTGGTATCCACTCCAGCTCAGTCTCTTATTTTTAGCTATTGGCCAGATTTCATACCAAGCGGTCTGTCGAGCTCGATCGTTGGTGACCTATCCGGTAGGTCCGGGGGGCGGGGGGGGGGGGGGTGGAAAATACCAAATTACCGAAAGCACCCAAAAAGGATACCGTAGACACCACTGCATCAGATATCAGATCGATTAAGGGCTGTATCGTCCCATCCCTATGCAGAGGTCCTATGGATGCAAGAAATAAAACCTCTGCCTTTTTTAGGCCTGGTGAACTTGAAGTGGTGTTTTCGGTACCTTTTTTGGTGTTTTCGGTAATTGTACCTGGTGTTTTTCGGGTTTTCCATGGACCGGTCCAGGGCCCGGGTTTGAATATACTCGTCTGTAGCATTGTCTTCCTTTCCTACATAACACTTGGTGATTTTTTTGTGTAGGCTTTAAGTGAAGAAAAAAAAATTACTCATATGGATAACTGAGCGGGTGATGACCCTGAACGACCATTGTCTTCCTGAACACAAGCACTTGCACAGGGTTATAAAGAAAATGGACCTAACAAAGCTGCTATTAATTCTCAGCTGCTCGCTTCTAAGTTTTTTAAGATGGACTGCAACGGGTGACATAATTACGCTAAATATTCAACATAATGAAGGAAATTTGCATGGAGAATATGGTGGAGACTTAACAACAATGAACTAATTCTGGGAAGATGGACTTATTTTTTGAAGTTTCTATTAAGTCAGGTAAACGATTTAAGGAAGCTAATAAAAAACAACATTCAAACTGTCAATTGAGAAAACTTAATGCATTTTCACAATTAATACCGACCTTTTTAAAGTTTCAAGTGAGCAGCCGAGATTTAATTGCAGCTTTGTTAGGTCCATTTCCTTTATTTTTCTCTGCAGTACAGAGTTTCCGAAAACCGTTGGTCCTACTGGCAAAATTGATAGAAAATCAATATGGTCGATAAAACTTGCTATTCTACTGGTCCGGGTAACTGATATTCTACATGTACTTTTAACATTTCAGAAATTTTCGGTTTCTACACAGCGATTTTGTCATTTAGTTGTAATCTCAAAAACTCTTGAGGGAGCGTTTGTTTAAAATTTCTTCCAAAGTGCTCATCCTGCACTGATTGTAGCCAATTTAGTTTACTCCTGGCTCAACGCCTAGCGTAAAACGAAAAGCTTTGCTAGAAAATACAAAGATTGAATAATAAAGACATATGAAGAAATCCGCGTCCGAGGATTCTGTTACTGTTTAGTTACTGTTATATTCGGACTGATAGAATTTGCTTAGGACTGGTAGTACAGTACACTACACTAGTGCGTGCTATTCAATTTGTTTGTACACACTGTTTGAGTTATGAGAGCATGAAGAATTTATTGCTTGATTATTTGCATGCTGTCCCTATATTCATGAATTATATAGTAGAATAAGTAATAAAACACTCGTTGCATGACTTCTCGGGGAACAGTTAAAATGTTGTCCCTCGTTAGGGGAGAAAACATGGGAAACTTGCTCTCCTCTACCTTTTGAATTTTCTCCTCAAACCCATGCAACAAGTGGTATATTGGAGTCATGAACAATTTGAACATAATTATTATTAATGATTTTTGAACTGACATGCACTTTACAAGTTAATGACAAACAGATTTGCAAATTGTAATGTTTACAAACTGTAGAATTTTCATGCAGAATGATATATGTCGGCATGATCAATCTGATTATTCCTTGATTGTTTTTTCTGTAGCTCATGAAATTTAAGAATCATCTGATTTAAGTATGGCAGCCTATTCAAGGGGATTGATTGATTGATTGATTATTGCATTCCGCCACACTCAACAATTTTTCAGTTATCTGGTGGCGTCCAGTTTTTGTTGGTGGAGGAGAGAACCCAGATACAATGTACCTGGGAAGAGACCACCGACCTTCCGCAAGTAAACTGGCAAACTTGCTCACATAACGCCGCGGCCGAGATTCGAACATGCGCCGACAGAGGTGAGAAGCTTTGTGACTTTGAGCCCGATGCTCTAACCACTCGGCCACGGAGGCCCCTATTCAAGGGGAAAGATTGCAGTAAGTATAAAGTTGATTTTTGCTCATCACATCAAAGTCATTCCATACATGTGATAAGTTGAGCAAAATTTTTTATACTGAATTCATGATGTGCATTTCAACTTATTGCATGATTTTTCATTTTAATAATCCTAGTTGAAAAGAAGTTTGCAAGCAAGAATGCAGTTTTTTAAGGTAATCCATTTTTAGCCAAGCAATTGAAATAATATCTTCAACATTTGTGGGGATCTTTAATCTGACATAAGATTTGTTGTATACATTTATTAGAAACAACGGATAAGCCCAAAATCAGAGGCCGAATTTATGTGCCGTTCTGGGCTGGATGGAGAATACTTAAAAGTAAAGTTCATCAAGAAAAAAACTGGTGAGTTCCTTATCAGTTAGTGGTACATGTATAATTGAAAAAAGTATATGGAAAAAATATGTTGTCAACCTGCGGCACCTGCCTAGCAAGACTGTCATTCTTATAAATATCTTAACTCTGAACAACAGCAACTCTGTGAGATGGCCTCAGTGTATTTAGCAGTGCTTCAGGAACACAACAAAACCTTTTTTAGGAAGGTTGTCGTGACCGAGTGGGCAAATGCACTGGGTGTTTTATTTAGTGCTTTATGACTATATATATATATATATATATATATATATATATATTTGCATTTAGGGTATGGTGTTTTTGTGACAGAAGACATCTCAAAAAGCAGGTATCAGGTTGAATATGCTGGCGAGAGAATTACTCCAAAAGAAGCAGAGGAGAGAGATAGAAAACGAACAGCGTCAAAATCTAATTACATTTTTTACTTCAGATGGAATGGTCTGAAATGGTGAATAATATATGCACACATGTATCTATACTTTGGTAATCCACATTTATGGAATAATGTAACAGTTTGTTAATTGTTTGTGTCATCGGTGCTGCTTACACTGCCAGGGGTGTTCAATTACTGATGCCCGGGGCTACAGATTTTAGAAATCAGGCAAGCAAAAGACAATGCTACATTATATAGCTTACCTTTATTTTAAATTTTCATTCCAGGTGTCTTTCAACATTAATAATTCTAAAACAAATACCAGACATTTACTTTACTGCATCAAATACATGTACAATGTCCCCTGATAGCCCTCACTGGGGCCCTTGCTGACTTTGTCAGTTTTCTGGTTAAATTTTGTAATTGCACAGCCCTGACTGTGTGTGAATATGCAATTCAGTGACATGAAAGAATATTTTCATTAGATTCTCTGCACTCCAAAATTTAATGCCAAGTTTCTTTTCCATAGTATTGATGCAACAAATACTGAAAGGATCGCCAAATATGTGAATGACGCTCAAGATGGTTCACACTTAAATAATTCAACAATGAAGATGGTAATGGTGGAGAATGACCCAAGGCTCTGCCTGTTTGCAAACCGAGATATAAAAGGGGGCGAGGAACTGTGATATGATTATGGCGATCCAGACGTGCCTTGGAGACAAGTATGTGATAAATTTTCATGTTTAGCAATTTATTCATATCAACTGTTATGGTATATTGTATTTTGAAATGACATCTGGATTTAATATACATGTACATGTAATATATGAGTGTATTTTTGTGTAACGGTTACAGTCATATAAAAACTTAATCATTTACTTTGTTGATTGTGTGAATATTATACAGAGTGAGCTGCTTGAGAGTAATTAAAATCTGCAGAGTAATACTATTTAACATGAATTTATTATTTCAATACTTTACATTTATATTTGTAAAAATTCTATAATGTTTATAATGGGCGACCCACAAATTATTCAGGCATATTAGGTGCAGAATCTGGAGATAGTTTTCCACAGTATTTTATAAGTTTGTGTCAGGAAAGAAAGTGTCCCCTTCCCTTTCTAAATCCACCATTATGTCCTTTAGATGTCCTTTATATGAATATTTTGACAACTTTTATGACAACAAGAATGACAGACTTTTGTGTTTAAATGCACATGTACTTTGTTTATTTTGGGTAAATAATTGTATTTTTTGTATTTAATTAAAGATTCCTCTGACACACCAATGGATGATGACCAATTCGATGTCAACAGTAGTAGATATGGAGACTCTGAAGGTAAAAATCTATTGATATTGATAATTTTCAATTTGATATTTAGAAATTTTTTAGTCATTCCAAATTATTTCATATCTTTCTGATATTATCTAAAAGATACAGGAATGATATGTATCAACTGTGGCATAGGTAGCCTAGTGGTTAAGGTACTAGACTCTTGACTGAAAGGTTGTTGGTTCGAATCCTGACTGTGGCAGGTCAACGTTGTGTTCTTGGCCCTTTACATGAATTTCCTCACTCCACCCATGTATAAAATGGATACTTTCAGTTTCATGGTCAGTACATATCACACACACATGTAGTGAGTTTCAGGGTCAGTACATATCACACACACAGATACAGTGAGTTTCAGGGTCAGTACATATCATACACACGTGTAGTGAGTTTCAGGGTCAGTACATATCACACACACAGATACAGCGAGTTTCAGGGTCAGTACATATCATACACGTGTAGTGAGTTTCAGTGTCAGGACATATCACACACACATGTAGTGAGTTTCAGGGTCAGTCCAGTTTTCTAGAAAGGAAAGCCAGAAAATTGTGTTTGGAAGTTAAAGATTGTTCAGATCTTTACACAGAACTTGCCCAAGTATGTCAAGCTCAGGTTATTCTTTTCAACAGAAGAAGTGGGGAAGCAGAGAGAATGACATTATCAGCATATATGGAAGCAAAGCAAACAGGTAGTGGCAAACCCGATGCTGTAGTGTTAAGCACACTCAATGAATTCGAAAAAGCTCTGTGTCATTCACACCTGAGAGTAGAAATTAAAGGAAAGAGGGGAAGAAAAGTACCAGATTTATTCACTGAAGATATGAAAAGATCTGTCAACATCCTCATCAGTGTAAAAGAGATGGCAAACGTCACACAGCCATTCCTCTTCTCAAGGCAGGGACCCATGTGTAAACCATTTAGAGGATGTGACTGTATTCGGCGCTTCTCAAAAAGATGCCTCATTAGATAATCCAAATGCTATCAGTTATACAAAGCTAAGAAAACAGCTGGGCACACTTGCACAGATTCTTAATCTTAGTGAAACGTTACGGGATTTATTAGCAACATTCCAGGGACATAATATTAGAGTCCACAGAGAGTTTTATAGACTCCCCGAAAATGCCTTGCAGGTAGCGAAAGTATCCAAACTCCTACACTGTATCAACAATGGGACAATTCACAAGTACCAGGGGATGGACTTCGATGAGATAAATTTCCCAGACAAAGGTATTTACTTCCGTGCTGATGTTTTTTGAAAATGCTGAGGCCAAGTAAAATAATAAGTGTGTTTCCGGTTCTCCTACCTACCTGGAAAAAATTATCCTGACCTGAAACTTTTTTTAACTGCACTGAAAGTCTGATATTGTCTAGCATTGTCATTTTATTATTTATTTCCATATGGATCTAAAGGACTAAGTGCAGTATGGTCATTTCTTACCCCTCTCCAGACATCAACAATTTTCACTCTTAAATGTCAACATGGTGTAGGATTTGTATATACAACTTGGGTTTTTTGTTTTGACGTCATGTTGCATAGCAACAATTAATTCTATAGCCACATATATAGAGTCTATTGATTTTTGAGGATTAATAATGTATGACGTATTTTGAATGTCATTATTTTTTACCGGGTATGTTAAGTAGTCCATCAAGTAATGTTATTTGAGCATTTTAAAAAGGAAATAACATCTTTTCTAAGCAAGAACAGGACTGAATTTCCTCAAATTTACTTTGCCGCATTGTTAAGCATATAAAAATCAGAATAACAGCTTATTTTAAAAGTGAGTGTATGCTTGATCAGGTAAGATTTTCTAATCATCAATTTGGATCTTCAATATCTTTCCTTTATAAAAGTATGAGACCTGATGAAACATGCACTCATATCTAATATTGAAAATTTTCGAAAACATCGCAACGTTTTTTTACCTCTGAATTTCTGTATTGCGATATACAGGAATAAAATAATGTCCAGATATATCTAGGATGGATCCTCTTTTACACATTGATGTAAAGAAATAGCAAAATTTTTCCAAGTTCATATTCTGACTTAAACAAAAAAATGATAATTTTTATTGCGTTTTTTTATGTTGTTCAGTTATATTTATTTCATGATTACATTTTCATGATTCAAAAATCTTAATTTCGTAATTTTAGAAAAAGGTGAATGTGAAAGTGAAAGTGAAAGGAGTGACGAGGATGAGGAATTCATGTTGAATCCTACACCAACTAGCTCCGGAAATAGTAAATGAGGTCTTCATTTTTATCTTTAGGGGTGTCATGATATATCAAAATATTAGTATATTGCAATACAGAACAAAATTGTATTGCTCAATATACATTACAATAGGCACAATACTTTATTTTGCAAATTTACATTTGTATTCTACACTGTAGGTCCTAATTCAACACAGCACCCAACAGAACAATCCAATGAATGCAAAAGGGAAGAAAAATTTAAAAACAGCATGGTGAAATGTACCCCTACAGGTAATTTCTCTTTAGTAGTAGGTTGTGTTTTATTGCCAGTAGAGAGAGCAGTATTACCAGTCGTACTGTGACTAACAGTAGTTCTGCATAATTACAAATACAGATTACTTTGAAATTATTTATATATATCAAAGCTTTTTCAAAAACCTACAGTTGCAATACACAGTAGGGTTTGAAGAGACTGGTTCATGATTGTTGGACCAAAAATCCTAATCTTTTTCATTTTTAATATTAGAGATTAAAAATATAACCCATTGTCAGTTGAAAAGCAAAATTTGAACTTTCTGACATCAATGATAAGAAAGATATTTTAACTCAAAATCTTTGTTATGTAAACAAAGACTTTAGTAATTTTATGTAAACAAACACTGGTAACTTGTAATTTTGTTCTTTAAAGCATCTTTATATTTCGTACAGTTATAAATTTGTCTTTTAAGTGGCACATGTTACCCAAAGAATTCTTCAAATATGATATTTATCGTAGAGTTATATACTTTTTAGATAGTTTATAAACAATAACATAAATCATTATAAACAATAACATACATCACTATTTGTTTACATAACAAATATTGATTTCTCTCTGTTGAGCTTCTTTCATAAAATACAACCAATGTGATGGAACATTTTAAAGACAATAAACAATATGATGTAAATCATAAAAAGTGATAATCCAAGTTTGGACCAAATCATGAATCAGTCCCTTCAAGTATAACAAGTTCGGGTACCGAATATAAGGCCAATTCAACTTAATTGGTAGATTATCATCCAGGGTCACCAAAAAGTATGGGGTGGACGGGGGGATTGTATTTTTTTTATTTGTATTTCGCGAGGAAAAAAATAATGACAATGTGCCTATACATGTATTTACATGAAATTCAGTTATTTCATAGTCCTAGGCATGGCACAGCATTGCCAAGCTTTGAGCAAGATCTACATATCAGTTGCATTATGTGTGCATATGAGACACTAATCTTTGTTCTTTAAATTTTTCTAAAAACCATGGTTTGTTTTTTTTTCCAAAAAATGATGAAAAAAAGGGGGGGGGGGAGCTGACTTTTGAGGGGCGGGTGGGGATGGTAATCCATCAAATACGTTGAACTGGCCCAACAAGAAAAATTTTGTGTCCCAAACGACCCAAATTAGAAAATGTAGAAAGAGAAATTATGGATATAACAAGATATTTTTCATTCCCCATCAATTTTGTTATACCTGGAGTCCACTCTATTTGAATTTAATGACTATATTAGAATATGCAGCTAATTGTACAGTACCTTTTGGCTATACATGTAGCTAGTAATGGTAGTTCAGTGGTTAGAATATTAGCTTTGCAACTGGAAGGTCTTTAGTTTGAGCATGGCTGCATCAATATAGGTAGTCATTTCTTTACTGAGTCTTGGACATTTACGAATGATAGGTTTTCAAATAGGACCTTAGAAATGGAGGTCTTTTGTTGAAGCAGGTCATTTGGCAGGTTAAAGAACTTTCACTGTTAATGGGTCTAAATTTATGGCGATGTCATTTACAGCTGATGTTGTCTTAATATTACTGTAAAAATTCTTGAAGGGATGTAAACAAGTTACTGAAATAGTTTTGGCTGTATATTTATCCATTTATTCTAGTTTTAAGTATTGCATCATGTATTCCTTAACAACCTGTTTTTATTCAGTTGATTACTTTTATTCAGCAGCAACTCCAAGGCATAAGTGGACATGTGAAGAAAAAGATATCTTGAAAAATCACTTTCAGAGTTGTATACGTACAGGAAAGACCCCCAGATAGTTGGATTGCCTTAATGCCATAAAGAAGGAGCCAATCATAAAAAAATATTCCTGGAAGCAAATCAAATTTGCTGTCAAAAATTTTATTTCTTCTGAACAGAGACAGATGAAAATAATACTGGACTAACATTTAGTGGCGGAAAATGGATACCTTATGTGGACTTATTTTGATGTGTTTAGAATATAGGTTTGGTTTTTTTTTTATTTATAGTCGCCTGAGCAATTTTTCAGCTATCCGGCGACTGTTGTTTAGAATATACTGTGGTCATGTTTGACATATCAGGATTTAGTACCTCTGTCTACATAATGAAGATGGATAAATAGATGATTTCATATCTTGTATTTTATTGTAATTATGAATCAATGCTTTTTCTTCACTGCCAAACCACATGGATTTGATTCCCACTAAAATGCATTGTAATACACATGGTACATGGATGAATTTATCGTGAGTCGAACGTCTTTCGTCAGTATTAACGTAACTTCTGAACTCTTTCATTATACATGCTCTAGATAGTACTTGTACTTGTACTTGAAAGTGAAGACCTTCACATAAAAAGATTTATTTCAATTTAATGCTGCATTCTAACTGGGCATCTCGGATATTGAAACCTCAACCGACATATCAGAGAGATTACAGAAATGTCAGGCTTCTGATGCTCTTTTAAAGAAAAATATATGTGATGTATAAATGATATGATGATGGGATTATTATTATCTACATGCATTGATTTACTTAATTTTTCGATTGTATTCAGATAAATGTCACAAGATTGCATTAGACTTAAAAAAAGAAAGAGCACACCACGCCAAATGGACTTAAAATCTGAATGAAAACCTAGGACAAACACAATTTTCTTTATGATGATTCATTATTTTAGAAAAACATTTCCTTTCTCTTATATATATATATATATATATATATATATATATAAGTCGTACTTGAATTTAATTCTTAACACCTGCATTTGTAACTTTTTTGTTAAATAATATACTAATGCTCTTACAACTTTCAGTTTGCATTAGTTTATTTATTTGTTCAATTGTTGTAATGTTTATAAATTTTGAAAAAGCACTCTGGAAGTATATTTACAAGCGCTTTTTTTCCCAATTGTTTCTTGATTTTGTTTTCATTTTGAAATGAACTATTTTATACAACATATCTATGCTTACTTGCAAATAGTTTAAATCATAGATGCATCAAGCTTAACTTGCATCTAATCATGTACTGAGTTGCTGGTGTTTTTCCTATAAAAAAAAAAAGTCACGTGATATACAAGGGACACTTTAAATTCGTAGAGTAGGGCGGTATTTTTAAAACCTCACGAAATATCAAAATTTTATTTATCTATGACAGATATCCCTGTACCGTAGCGGATTTATGGGCCGGTGCGTTATCATGGAGTAATTTGATGCCGCGGACACCGTTGCGCGGTCTGCGTTTCTGATAGAAATGAACAAGTTGGGTAGGAACACTTTCTCTGTAAAACTTTCCAGTGACAGACCTACCTTTCGGGACTGGAATTTGAAGGACTGGACCTTTCGAATCAAAGAATATCGCATACAGCATGCGATTTGATGTTTTGCAACGGCACGCAATGACAAGTCTGTCGCCCTCAGATGAAACCCAAACCTTATTTTTAGTCTTCGAATCGGGTTGAAAATGATAGATCCAGGTTTCATCACCTGTAACTGTCTCTTCCAAACGACGTGGGTCACACTTATCATATTTTTTAATAACTTGCGATGCAAGTCTAACCCGACTTTGTTTCTGCTCGTCAGTGAGCAAATGGGGCACCCAGCGCGCGCAGAGCTTACGTAGCCCAAGTCGTTCACGTAAGATCTTCAAAACACTTGACGAATGAATGCCACTTAATTCATCTATCACTTGAACGGTATAACGTGCGTCTTCCTCAATTAACGTTTTCACAAGAGTAACGTTTTTTTATCCGTCAAAACGGAAACCGGCCTACCCACCCGAGGGTCATTTTCAATTGACTCCCAACCATCATTCAAACGACGTACCCACTTGCAAACTATAGTATATTTTAAAGCACCATTCCCATAAACCTTTTACAAATCAGCATGAATTTCCGTTGACGGAAACCCGAGGTGTGCTCGAATCTTACAATATACCCTTTGTTCAGATATTTTTCCATCCACATTGAACGCTATATTTAACTATAGTGTATAAAACCACGTCTTGAAAATACCCAGCGCAGCGCGCACGTGGACCTTGTGCGCCGCATACCGTGATACCGTTCGAGAGAGGAATAATTACGCAAGATCGTGCAACTTCATCATCGCGTTAAAAAGTTATAGGCTTTCTCTACGAATTAAAAAGTATCCATCGTATGAAGTGACTATTCCACTTCCGGTGTGTATTTAAACAAAGTCACGTGACCAAATGTAGTGACTTTCAGGTAAAAAACCACTTTTTTATTATTTCATTTTTCATCCTATTAAACATCGTTTGGAAATAAAAACATGACTAGATTTACAAATATGGTTTAGTTTTCTCAGTAGTATCCCTAGAACATAGTGTAGTGACTTTCAGGTGTAAAACCTTGTGTAGTGAGAATCGGGGTTATGCACATGTGTGTGTGTGTTGTAGTCCGCAAGTACATTTTCCAATCTGTATAGGTAAAGAATGTCGCTGTTAGACGTCCCCCATGCACATATTTTAGCCATATTGCCTCAGTAATATCATATATGAGCATAATCCATTAATTTGATGTTCGTCACAGTAAGGGTTGACGGATGTTATGGCGGACAATCATTCAACCAATCAGATTAGCTATATCTACGTAATAACTGCCGTTGTTCATGGCATCATAGAAGAGTGAATTGCGAATCTTTTCTATACTGCACCATTAGCCAGGCATATTCGCTTGACTGTTCATTAAGTAAGTGTGTCAGCGGTGTGATATGAGGTTTAGTTATTCAAATAATTTATCAATAGATTGAATTTAGTTACATGCAGATCCGCCTTATTAGGAGTGTATTCCCACTTCACAATTATGCAATTTGATTATATCACAAAAACACGATGTCTGTGTCTCTGGAGGACGTGTCAGTAAATAAAGCCTTTGTAGGTATGTATGTAATAAAAGTATCACAAAGCCGACTGAGTATATACTTAATCGGCTTTGTGATATATTTTATTTTATTATAAAACTACTTGTGTACATTTCCTATACTTATTTCTGGATTATATATATATATATATATATATATATATATATATATCTGTGTGTGCGTGCGTGCGTGTTAATAAGACCAAGCAGTATATCTCCCCTTTTCAAGTTGTTTTTCCCCGCGTCTGATGTCAGTGGCTGGATTGTAGTTATCAGTTATCGAGTACGACTTGTATGGTTTGATCGTAGTTATTAGTTATCGAGTACGACTTTTACGTTTTGAGTGATCACATTATTGCTATAGGCCTAGACCCTGTTTACAAAGTTTGGTCTGAAAATTTCAAGAATTAATTTTCTTGAAATTTTCATATGGTGTATGGTTTCACCTTTAATAAAGTCCTTAAAAATTAAAGGACTTTATGTATATTTGCATTCCAAATATTGGAAGGTGTTTGTATGTTTGATGTACGTTTTAAAGACGAGTTGCCGCAAATCGTTTTAGTGTCCAAGAAGGTAAGATTTATTTAAAGTTGTTAATGCAATTCATGCTGTCAGGGAGTAGAGGTAACTCTTAGTTCTCCGCTAGAAAGTCCCCCCCCCCCCCCCCAAATGAAGTCCAGAAAATGCTCTAGCTTTACATCATCTACTTTACAACAAAGGCTGACAGATGGTACCGGGAAACCTATGGTAATGTTTTCTGTGTGTTTCCTAGTTGTATAGCACCTGTGCTTCGTTAGAGCAGGTATAACGGGATTAACCGTTATAGTCATTCGTCATTGTGGACAATGACTGACATCTCCAAGTTGATGTATCTGATCTCATATAAGCTTTAGAAACAGGTTTAAGAAAGGACGATTGGTCTAAATGCTAGTACTGAAAACAAAATACCCACTATCGAACGACTCGCTACCAGACGAGAAAAACCAATAAAAAAAACCCTCAGAGAACAACAATGCAGGACATTCCCCTTCCTAGGACTTTTATCATCAACAAACACCTTTTCTTAATGAACTTTGCATCATCTGAGCACATTGAGAGTCAACATTCATATGCTTTGAAAATATATCTTCATCGGCCGGGTCCTGTCACTAGATGCGTTCCAACTCTGCCTTATTACACACGTGTCCAGGAATTCATTTAGTTTTTCTTTAGCCTCTCGTACTTCACACCTGATGCTTCTGTCCCCAGATTGTCTACTGTGTTAAATCGTCAGTAGTCTTGTGGGTGGATCGTAGATTATCATCGCTTTCCTAAAAATAAATGACAAAGTGAATACAGGCTGAATAAATGTATCTAATGACCCCCATTAATCATATCTATACTGTGGGTATCTGCATATGTTTATCTCTAATTGTCTGCCTTAAAGTGGTAATAAAAAGTCTCCATGTACTTAAGATTACTTATTGGTGAACTTCTAAGCCCTACATATAATATATAATAATGTCGTGAGAAAGAAAAATGTCGGTTAATTTCATCTAGATTTGTTTGCAAATATCAAATTGTGTTTGTTTGTTAGTTTGTTTTACGTCCCGTCGAGAATTTTTAACTCATATTGAAATGTCACCCAGTTGTAGAAGTACAACAAATGTAGACCTATGCTTAGCGAGTGCAGACGTAGCAATGAGGGTTCTTTAATGTGCCAACGCCTGCCGCGATATGGGACCTCCGTTTTTATGGTCATATCCGAAAGAACCGTGACTGCCAGTATTAGTCCTACTCTTAATTCTGATTTCTGAGATTGATCATTGTTCGTTATCTTTACTTTTTAACACCTTTTCAATGCATGTACACTACAGAATAGCAAGGAGTTAGAAGAAGGGAAGTATTGATAACGTCTCTTCCGTTTTAAAGTGACACTTGTGAAATAAAGAGCATCATTAGAAGTCAACTAAAGGCCATGTGAATAAAAAGCAATCAGTTGCATTACGTGTACAATTAGCATAAAATGTTAGCCTGGTGTAATGTCCTCCCCATGCTAACGCTGGGGACAAGTAGCTATACGCAAGGACGCTTAAGTTCAGACTTACTCTTAGCCAAGTCAGTCAAAGAAGTAAAATTACACGCGAAGTTCATTAACCTGCTTTTTTCTTCCCTTCTTTTTATTCTCTCCTTTTTGTTTTCTTTCACTCCCATTCACACAACGTCCCCCCTTTCTTTTGTCCCTCCCGTTTACCTCCGCTCAAGTCAGTATCAACTGGATTCAAAAATAAACTTCGATGTCACAATGGATTTTCATTTCACAGTAACAGAAGACTTGGGTCACTAGCATATCTATATTATTGTGATTTAGTTCGGAAACTTAGTCAGATAGAGAGGCCTTCGTGGCCGAGTCGTTAGAGCATCACGCTGAAAATCACAAGGCCTCTCACCTCTAGTTGGCGCGGGTTCTATTCTCCCTCGCGCCGATATATGTTAGAAAGTTTACTTTCGGAAGGTCGGTGGTCTCTTCCCGGGTGCATTGTATCTGGGATCTCTCTTCCATCAATAACAAACCGGACAATACCAGATAACTGATAAATTGTTGAGTTCGGCGGAAAACAACAATTAATCAATCTTACTCAGATAGTTCCCCCTTTACATGTTTTATAGTAGAAGGAAGATAAATTCACTAAAGATTTTTGTGTAAATTTGATTTCACACCGAGAGAGGGGTTTTCTTGTAATGTCCTGGATTCACGAACGTTTACCTTACACAATCAATTCATCAGGTAGAGTGACCTTCACCTTAAAGGCGACCATTCATGTGAAATTTCATGAAACGGTATTGAAGACTGTTATATAATTTCTTTGTATATGGACCAATAACTTTAGCATAAAATGATACAGATTATCTTTAGGTTATCATGGTTATGGGGCAGTGCGGGCTTCATAAGAAGTTTTGTTGCTAAATCACACAAAAGATCAGAAATGCTGTTCGAATGATATATAAAATGCTATTTGAATCTTAGCCATGAAATTTCAAATGAAAAGTCTCCAGGTACTTAAGATGATTTTGAAAAAAATACTGCAGTTTTGGCTATGCCTAAATGTGAAGCTTTGAATACTGTTCAACATAATGTCAAAAATATGAAGATTAATTTAAAGCGGTGTTGATTTGTTTTCATTTTTACGGAAACTAGGAATATCTTAAGGGGAATAAACATGGTTATGGAGAATGCAAAGACCTTCGATATTTATAACGATTTTCAGATAATTTAATTTATTTTTATTAGAGTAACTTCTGATCTTCTCTCAAGAATATTGAAACCTACATTATCTTTGTGGATTATACCGTCAGCTATCGTTAATGCGAATGTAATCCGGAACTGTGGAAACAACTGTAGATGTTTTCTTTTCTATTTATAGAAAAATTTATTGATGAAAATTCATATACCTATGGTCGAATTAAAATTAAACTTTATATTGTGACGATTAACAAACAAGATTGACAACTTATATTAATGCTTCTCGTCGCCTCAGATCATGGCGTGAAAAGGGTCATTGTTGTGGGAAGAAACCTGAGTACCCGGAAGAAACCCACATGTCTCGCATATCACCACTGCCGCTTCTGAGGTTTGGAACTCGGGTCGCAGCGCTGAGAAGCGAGTGCGTTAACCACTACACTATCCGGACACCCTAGAATTAGATTACAACTATAAAATGAGTATTGTGAAACATATTCATGATTACTAATTACTGACTTTTACTGTGGTTAGAACTACTTGGTACACATTTCCGGTGAACGTTCATTCGAGGTGTTTTGTCGAAAATTGCGACTGGTTTGGAGTTATATATAACGTAAATGAAAACACCACTACTTAACGTATGCATACAGACTTGCAACTCTCTAGTTTTAAATAATACGAAAAAGCTAGATTGGTTGTTTACGAAACACTTAAGTAACAAACTTACCACCTTTTCAAGGATGCCGTATCCCCAAACACCGGCTCTGCAATCATGCCCAGTATCCGGAAGTGACGCGAGATATATATTGTTCAACACCCATATACCGGATACCGCAGGGTTGTTTAATTGGTACAATTCTTCTCGCCTTCGTTGGATCCAGGGGGTAGAGAGGAGGGTGAGGGATAGGTACTTCTGGCATGACGTAATATTCTTCCGGCGGTGCAGATGACGGTGGTTTGGGGGCTTTCTTCCTCTTTTTCTTTTCTTTCTTCTCTGCCTTGATAATACTGTTCTGAATCTTTTCTATATCAAGGCAAGCGAATGGTACTGAATCTTTTGATTTCTTGGCAGGTGGCTCGGGCAAGGCCTCAATACATGGATTCAGCCTCGCCGTGATGTTGTCCCGAGACAGAGGCTGAAATTCTCCAACATGAGGCAATACTTCGTATTTCTTGCCCGAGCCCTTTATCGGTTTTTCTTCCTTTTGTGGCAATTTCTGATCATCATTTATAGGAATATCCGGGATAACTGTATACATGTTATCATGTATAAATACTGGTTCGTTGTTTTTCTTTTGCTGGTTTCTGACTCTAAAAAATCAAATATCAATAAGATCAAGTTGGTGTCAGATAAGAACCCATTCATTTAAATCGTACATTCACTACGATATGTTGGGAATGAAAAGGGATCCAATCCCAAAATTCTCGTTGGTTGCTTATTTTTTTCCATTCCTATGGGGAGGTCACCATTGCTGGTGAAGGGATGCAAAATTTAGGCTTATGTTTAGAGCTTGCGGTCTTTCAGCAGGGAAGGAGCTGATCGTGCCACACTGCTGTGATACAGGACCTCTGTTTTGGCGGTCTCATCCGAAGGACCGCCACATTTAGTCTTATTTTACATGTGTATCACAAGGAAAGGGGTACCGAGGACCTATTTTAACCAGGTTCCCCACGGGTGTTTAGAATAGGTCTTCAGTACACCTTGCTTTGCCACTAAATGGGGGTTTCCTTCGGATGACACCGCAAAAAATTATCTTTCTCTCTCCTTCTCAACTGTTCCTCTCCTCCCATTTCTCTATCCACACTCACCGCACATAACTTATCCTATTTCTTGACGCCCCCCCCCCCCTCTCTCTCCACGCCATTCTCCCTGTCCCTCTTCTCACTAGATACCACATCTCTCTACCCCCCCCCCTCCCCACCTTGAACATAACCTCATGCTACTTAGCTACTAATTAAATATCTATGATTTCTATAAAGGAAATATACTAGATTGTACCTACATGAACATGATGTTTTGAAGTCGTCTTCTAAATCTTTGTAAAGGAAAATGTAGCTCAACGCGATGAAAGCGACTAGCAGTCTACGTACTGACCTCACCGATTGTGATGCACTGATTGTGATGTCATGTTAAGGTCACGTGGGAGTCATATTCAGTTCCTTCGTATGTTATTGCTGTAATTCCGCGTGATATCATACTTGGATATTCTTTTTCTATGGAGTCTATAGAAAGGATGCAAAATTCCCCAGAGCCATAGAACTTTAAACACTGTAAATGCTCAGGGACTACTCTTCCTCAATTGTGACGTCACATTTGTTTACGATCGCAAAAGGCTGAACTCAATTGTGACGTCACATTCGATATTTTTAGTTCTGTTTTCACTCTTCCATGCCCCGCCCACTCACAGCAACGAGTCCCATGCTCCTCCGACCTCCGTCAACAAATGGCGAGCGATCGCACGACATGGACCGATTTACACCCGGCCATTTCTCGCTTAACTATCATGATAAAGTTGTATTTTCTTTTGAAATCCAAAGAACGTAGACTACTTATTTCAAAGAGACAGGGGGTCTGGATATTCTCCTGTGGATCCATTATTTCCAAAAAGTGTTGCAAACAACAAAATGCAAAGCTGTAAATTTTTAGTAATAATTTCAAAATAATGATAAATATAAAATACAGAAAAACGCAATACAAGAAGAAAAGGAAAGGCGCGGGGGGGGGGGGGGGGGGGGGGGGGGGGGGTCATCAGCAGACGTAAAATCAGTGGAGCAGATCCCACCCCCTCCTTCCACTTTTTTTTCAATTCAATTTTATTGATTGATTCACCAAACACAATGGCAAACAATTATGTTACACATTTTGAGATATATAATTATAATAAACTAAATACTAACAGTTCATACATATATATATATATATATATATATCTATATATATCCCTGAAAATATATATTTTACATGTACATGTGACATCAAATTTTGTATTTTATTTTATTCCCCCCCCCCACTCATTCTTTCTTTATAAATTATGGTAGTTAGGAATTTAAAATACCATTTCCCAAGCCAAGGAATTACTATTTAAGATGATCAGTTAAACTAATATTTTTAAGGGGATTGTTTTGCTTGTCAAGAATTTGGGACAATCCTTCCCCCTCCTTTTGATCAGGCCGTGATAATCGAGATAAATTAAAGAGTTATTGACCTCTCCCTCTGTGTATCTACGTCCTAGGTAAAAGATTTAATACTTATACACATACAAAGGGTCCATGCAAAGACAATGCAGTGACAGTAATGTTCAGTGTAAATAATGCACATACACGTACACCTTAACCTTAGAACACTCATCTTTACAACCAGCGTTATCCATCTGAATACGATGAAAAGTGGGGGTTTTTTCAAGTAATTCTACCAAAATGAAGTGAGTACAAAATAATATTTGACCTTGGAGCAGACGTACATGTTACAAGTGAATTTTTGTGGATTCAGCTCTCTCTGTCTGTGTGTGTGTGTGTGTGTGTGTGAGTTGTCGTCCGCAAGTTTTCACCCATTGTAAACAATTGTACTAATTGGTAGAGATTCCTTTTCGATTCGGTGATTGGCAAAAATCTAACATTTTCCAATCTATATAGGTAAAGAATGTCGCTGTTAAACGTCCCCCATGCACATATTTTAACCATTTTGCCTCAGTAATATCATATATGAGAATAGTCCATTACTTTGATGTACGTCACATTAAGGGTTGGCGGATGTTATGGCGGACAATCATTCAACCAATCAGATTAGCTATATCTACGTAATAACTGCCGTTGTTAATGACATCATGGAAGAGTGAATTGCGAATCTTTTTATACTGCAGCATCAGCCAGGCATATTCACTTAAGTAAGTGTTTCAGCGGTGTGAGATGAGGTTTAATTATTCAAATAATTTATCAATAGATTGAATTTAGTTGCATTCAGATCCGCCTTATTTCCACTTTACAATGATGCAATTTGATTATATAATTGACGATTGGAGCATATTACCTAATTTATGTTTTTTAATTGTGTTTTAACACAATATACAGATCACAAAAACACGATGTCTGTCTCTCTGGAGGACGTGCCAGTAGGTTAAAGGTTTTGTAAAATTAGGTATGTATGTAATAAAAGTATCACAAAACAGATTGAGTATATACTCAATCGCCTTTCTAATCTATTTTATTTTATCATAAAACTACTTGTGTAAATTTCTTATATTAATTTCTGGATTATATATATATATATATATATATATATATATCTGTGTGTGTATGTGTGTGTTAATAAGACCAAGCAGTATATCTCCCCTTTTCAAGTTGTTTTTTCCCGCGTCTGATGTCAGTGGCTGGATTGTAGTTATCAGTTATCGAGTACGACTTGTACGTTTTGAGTGATCACATTATTGCTATAGGCCTAGACCCTGTTTTCAAAGTTTGTTCTGAAAATTTCAAGAATTAATTTTGTTGAAATTAGTCCATTTCTTGTTTTTCTCATATGGTGTATGGTTTCACCTTTAATAAAGTCCTTAAAAATTAAAGGACGTTATGTATATTTGCATTCCAAATATTGGAAGGTGTTTGTATGTTTGATGTACGTTTTAAATACGAGTTGTCTCAAATCGTTTTAGTGTCCAAGAGGGTAGATTTATTTAAAGTCGTTAATATGCAATTCATGCTGTCAGAGAGTAGAAGTAACTCTTAGTTCTCCGCTAGAAAGTCCCCCCCCCCCCCCCCCCCCAATGAAGTCCAGAAGATTCTCTAGCTTTACATCATCTACTTTACAACAAAGGCTGACAGATGGTACCGGGAAACCTATGACAATGTTTTCTGGGTGTTTACTAGTTGTATAGCACCTGTGCTTCGTTAGAGCAGGTATAACAGGATTAACCGTTATAGTCATTCGTCATTGTGGACAATGACTGACATCTCAAAATTCATGTATCTGATCTCATATAAGCTTTAGAATCAGATTTAAGCAAGGACGATTGGTCTAAATGCTAGTACTGAAAACAAAATACCCACTATCGAACGACTCGTTACCAGACGAGAAAAACCAATAAAAAAAAAACAACTCAGAAAACAACAATGCAGGACATTCCCCTTCCAAGGACTTTTATCATCAACAAACACTTTTTCTTAATGAACTTTGTATCATCTGAGCACATTGAGAATCAACATTCATATGCTTTGAAAATATATCTTCTCCGGCCGGGTCCTGTCACTAGATGCGTTCCAACTCTGACTTATTACACACGTGTCCAGGAATTCATTTAGTTTTTCTTTAGCCTCTCGTACTTCACACCTGATGCTTCTGTCCCCAGATTGTCTACTGTGTTAAATCGTCAGTAGTCTCGTGGGTGGATCGTAGATTATCATCGTTTTCCTAAAAATAAATGACAAAGTGAATACAGGCTGAATAAATGTATCTAATGACCCACATTAATCATATCTATACTGTGGGTATCTGCATATGTTTATCTTTAATTGTCTGCCTTAAAGTGGTATTTGATGTAGTTTTATTAAATGGCTCTACGTATTGAAGGAAAGAAAGGGCTGAAGGGGCGCAGACCCTGGGGCCCCCTCTATATTTGCTGGGACACTGGCAAAAGATATTGTGAAATGGTTTTCAATTACAAATTCTAAAAACTCACTTGTTTACGGAACCAACAAAAAAATGCTCTAAATCTTATTATCTAAAGGTTATCATGATTATGGGGCGGTGCGGGCTTCATACGAATATTTATTGCTAAAGCACACAAAAGATCAGAAATGCTGTTCGACTGATATATAAAATGCTATTCGAATCTTAGCCATGGAATTTCAAATGAAAAGTCTCCATGTACTTAAGATGAATTTGAAGAAAAAAATACTACAGTTTTGGCTATGCCTAAATGTGAAGCTTTGAATACTGTTCAACATAATGTCAAAAATATAAAGATTAATTTAAAGCGGTGTTTGACTTGTTTTCATTTTTACGGAAACTAGGAATATCTTAAGGGGAATAAACATGGTTATGGAGAATGCAAAGACCGTTGATATTTACAACGATTTTCAGATAATGTAATTTATTTTTATTAGAGTAACTTCCGATCGTCTCTAAAGTATCTGGATTATATCGTCAGCAATCGTTAATGCAAATGTAATCCGGAACTTTGCAAACGACTGTAGAAGTTTTCTTTTCTATTGATAGAAAAATTTATTGATGAAAATTCAGATACCTATGATCGAATTAAAATTAAACAATTTGACAAACAAGATTGACAATTTATATTGATGCTTCTCGTCGGCTTAGATTTTGACGTGAAAAGGGTCACTGTTGTGGGAGGAAACCGGAGTACCCGGAAGAAACCCACATATCTGTCTCGCATATCACCACTGCTGATTCTGAGGATTGAACTCGGGTCGCAGCGCTGAGAAGCGAGTGCGTTAACCACTACACTACCCGAACACCCTAGAATTAGATTACAACTATAAAATGAATATTGTGAAACATATTCATGATTACTAATTACCGACTTTTACGGTGGTTAGAACTACTTGGTACACATTTCCGGTGAGCGTTCATTCGAGGTGTTTTTGTCGAAAATTGCGACTGGTTTGGAGTTATATAAAACGTAAATGAAACCACCACTACTTAACATATGCATGCAGATTTGCAACTCTCTAGTTTTAAATAATACGAAAAAGGTAGATTGGTTGTTTACGAAACACTTCATTAACAAACTTACCACCTTTTCAAGGATACCGTATCCCCCAAACACCGGCCCTGCAATCATGCCCAGTATCCGGAATTGACGTGAGCGATATATTGTTCAACACCCATATACCGGATACCGCAGGGTTTTTTAATTGCTACCATTCTCCTCGCCTTCGTTGGATCCAGGGGGTAGAGCGGAGGGTGAGGGATAGGTACTTGTGGCATGACGTAATATTCTTCCGGTGGTGCAGAGGACGGTGGTTTCGGGGCTTTCTTCCTCTTTTTCTTTTCTTTCTTCTCTGCCTTGATCATACTGTTCTGAATCTTTTCTATATCAAGGCAAGCGAATGGGACTGAATCTTTTGATTTCTTGGCAGGTGGCTCGGGCAAGGCCTCAATACATGGATTCAGCCTCGCCGTGATGTCCCGAGACAGAGGCTGAAATTCTCCAACATGAGGCAATACTTCGTATTTCTTGCCCGAGCCCTTTATCGGTTTTTCTTCCTTTTGTGGCAATTTCTGATCGTGAGTTATAGGAATATCCGGCATAACTGTATACATATTATCATGTATAAATACCGGTTCCTTGTTTTTCTTTTGCTGGTTTCTGACTCTAAAAATTAAATATCAATCAGATCAAGTTGGTGTCGGATGAGAACCCGTTCATTTAAATCGTACATTCACTAAGATATGTTGGGAAGGACAAGGGATCCAATCCCAAAAGTCCCGTGGGTTGCTTGTGTATTGATTAACGTCTTGCTTAATTTTTTTTTTCATTCCTATGGGGACGTCACCAATGCTGGTGAAGGGATGCAAAATTTAGGCTTATGTTTAGTGCTTGCGATCTTTGAGCAGGGAAGGATCTGGTCGTGCCACACTGCTGTGATACAGTACCTCTGTTTTTGCGGTCTCATCCGAAGGACCGCCACATTTAGTCTTATTTTATATGTGTATGACAAGGAAAGGGGTACTGAGGACCTATTCTAACCCGGATCCCCACGGGTGTTTAGAATAGGTCTTCAGTACACCTTGCTTTAGTACGAGGCCACTAAATGGGGGTTTCCTTCGGATGACACCGCAAAAAACTCTTTCTCTCTCCTTCTCTACTGTTCCTCTCTTCCCATCTCTCTATCCACACTCACCGCACATAACTTATCCTATTTCTTGACGCCCTCTCTCTCTCTCCACGCCATTCTCTATATCCCTCTTCTCTCTCACTAGATACCAATCTCTCTACCCCCCACCCCCCTCCCCACCTTGAACATAACCTCATGCTACTAATTAAATATCTATGATTTATATAAAGGAAATATACTAGATTATACATACATGAACATGATGTTTTGAAGTCGTCTTCTATATCTTTGTAATAGAAAATCTAGCTCAACACGATGAAAGCGACTAGCAGTCTACGTACTGACCTCAGCGATTGTGATGCACTGATTGTGATGTCATGTTAAGATGACGTGGGAGTCCTATTCAGTTCCTTCGTATGTTATTGCTGTAATTCCGCGTGATTTCATACTTGGATATTCGTTTTCTATGGAATCTATAGAAAGGATGCAAAATTCCCCAGAGCCATAGAAGTTTAAAAATTGTAAAAGCTCAGAGACTACTCTTCCTCAATTGTGACGTCACATTTGTTTACGATCGCAAAAGGCTGAACTCAATTGTGACGTCACATTCGATATTTTTAGTTCCGTTTTCACACTTCCATGCCCCGCCCACTCACAGCAACGAGTCCCACGTTACTCCGACCTCCGTCAACAAATGGCGAGCGATGGCACGACAATGACCGATTTACAACTGATACCGGACCATTTCTCGCTTAACTATTATGATAAAGTTTTATTTTCTTTGAAATCCAAAGAACGTGGACTTCTTTATTTCAAAGAGACAGGGGGTCTGGATATTCTCCTGTGGATCCATTATTTCCAAAAGTGTTGCAAACAACAAAATGCAAAGCTGTAAATTTTCAGTAATAATTTCAAAATAATGATAATAAAAATAAAACAAGAGAAAAACGCAATACAAGAAAAGGAAAGGGGGGGGGGGGGTCATCAGCAGACGTAAAATCAGTGAAGCAGATCCCACCTCCTCCTTCCACTTTTTTTTCAATTCAGTTATTTTATTGATTGATTCACCAAACACGATGGCAAGCAATTATGTTACACATTTTGAGATATATAATTATAATAAACTAAATACTAACAGTTCATACATATATATATATCTATATCTATATATATCCCTGAAAATATATATTTTACATGTACATGTGACTTCAAATTTTGTATTTTATTTTATTAACCCCCCCCCCCCCTCATTCTTTCTTTATAAATTATGGTACTTAGGAATTTAAAATACCATTTCCCAAGCCAAGGAATTACTATTTAAGATGATCAGTTAGACTAGTATTTTTAAGGGGGTTGTTTTGCTTGTCAAGAATTTTGGACAATCCTTCCCCCTCCTTTTGATCAGGCCGTGATAATCGAGTTAAATTAAAGAGTTATTGACCTCTACCTCTGTGTATCTACGTCCTAGGTAAAAGATTGAATGCTTATACACAAAGGCTCAATGCAAAGACAATGCTGTGACAGTAATGTTCAGTGTAAATAATGCACATACACGTACACATTAACCTTAGAACACTCATCTTTACAACCAGCAATATCCATCTGAATACGATTAAAAGTTTTGGGTTTTTTTCAAGTAATTCTACCAAAATGAAGTGAGTACAAAATAATATTTGATCTTGGAGCAGACGTACATGTGACAAGTGAATTTTTGTGGATTCAGCTGTCTCTGTCTGTGTGTGAGTTGTCGTCCGCAAGTTTTCACCCATTGTAAACAATTGTACTAATTTGTAAAGATTCCTTTTCGATTCGGTGATTGGCACAAATCTAACATTTTCCAATCTATATAGGTAAAGAATGTCGCTGTTAAACGTCCCCCATGCACATATTTTAACCATATTGCCTCAGTAATATCATATATGAGCATAGTCCATTAATTTGATGTACGTCACATTAAGGGTTGACGGATATTATAGCGGACAATCATTCAACCAATCAGATTAGCTATATCTACGTAATAACTGCCGTTGTTAATGTCATCATGGAAGAGTGAATTGCGAATCTTTTCTATACTGCAGCATCAGCCAGGCATATTCATTTGACTATACATTAAGTAAGTGTTTCAGCGGTGTGAGATGAGGTTTAATTATTGAAATAATTCATGAATAGATTGAATTTAGTTGCATGCAGATCCGCCTTATTTCCACTGTACAATTATGCAATTTGATTATATAATTGATGAGTTGAGCATATTACCTAATTTGTGTTTTTTAATTGTGTTTTAACACAATATACAGATCACAAATACACGATGTCTGTCTCTCTGGAGGACGTGCCAGTAGTTTAAAGCTTTTGTAGGTAAGTATGTAATAAAAGTATCACAAAACAGATTGAGTATATACTAAATCGGCTTTGTGATCTATTTTATTTTATTATAAAACTACTTGTGTAGATTTCCTATACTTATTTCTAGATTATATAGAACCCCGTGAGGATCCGGGTAGTTAGAATAGATCCTCAGCACCCCTAGCTTGTCGTAAGAGGCGACTAAATGGGGCGGTCCTTCGGATGAGACCGCAAAAACCGAGGTCCCGTGTCACAGCAGGTGTTGCACGTTAAAGATCCCTCCCTGCTCAAAGGCCATAAGCGCCGAGCATAGACCTAAATTTTGCAGCCCATCACCGGCAATGGTGACGTCTCCATATGAATGAAAAATTCTCGAGCGGGACGCAAAACAATATATAATCAATCTATCTATCTATCTATCAATTTATGTATGCAGACTACGGTACAAACTTCTTGGTCTGAAGACGTTCACTCGTCTGTACTTGACATTCTATACACAAACACTCCACTTGTCAGTACTTGGCATTCTGTACAGAAACACTTCACTCGTCGGTACTTTGTTTCACGGCAATGTGCTGTACAAGATTCACTCAGGCTGATATTGGGGTCTCGGGCTGATACAGGGTGTGATATGGAAATAAGTATGTATTATTATGTTTATTAAATACTTAGTAATAACATACAAATCAAGTCTCCCTCGACAAATAAAATTAATCAATATTGACATGACCTCTTCATCACTTTAACAAATAAAATTTAATTGAAATATTATCAACAACTTACAAGTATTGATCACAATAACAGTCACTGTAAAAACTAAAATCTAATAGATATTAACAACAACTTGTATCACAATAGTAAATATTTTTCAAGAAGCAAATTTATCGTCTGCATACTACTAAAAGTCGAAGCGGAAAAAGCCAGAGGACGTCCGGATCGAGGGGCTCCGCAAGGGGGTAAGATATCGGTTATCAGCCCTGCAAATCTGTATCAGCCCTCCAGGACTGATACGGCTATCAGAAAGTAAGCTGTATCGTATATGCAAATACCCTGTATTTATTACTAAGTATGTAATAAATAATACATAATGAACGACATGAGTTAACACATAATACATAATAAACGACCCGACTTAATGATAATTAATTAAGATAGATTAATCATTCCAATATATGCAAACACTGTAAGTTCGCAAATCATAATGAAAATTCTTTAAAGATTTGCATTGACCTTTTTTAAAAATCAGATTAGTAGTGTAAAATTACTATGAAATATAATATACACCAATTCCATCTATAGCACGTTCTGATTTGTACCCGCTGATAACATTTCCCTTACCGTATAAATTTCCTATGTACCTACTCAGTACATGAATTTAACACTAGGATGATTCTCTATCGACAAATAAAAATTGGGTATAATGACTTTCACAAAATGTAGGAAAACATTATGATAAAATGTATATATACTGAGGAAAAGAGTGCATGAAGTCCATCATAATATTTGTTTGTAGCAATCATATTTTCCATATGGAATCGAAGGCTCATGGAATTCACGAAAACACCAGGACATGTACCGAAAACACCGACTGTATCACACAGGCACTTGGGGCATGGATTATCACCCACCCCCACCTTATTACGTTATCAGTGATTATAAGGAGTCATCGATAACGTAAGATTTATTAATACGTTTGTTTGTTTGGATTGTTTGTTTGTTTTACGTCCCGTCGAGAATTTTTCACTCATATTGAGACGTCACCAGCTGTAAGTGAAGCACCACAAATTTAGACCTATGCTTAGCGCTCAGGGCCGTAGCAGTGAGGGTTCTTTAACGTGCCAACGCCTACCGTGACCTCCGTTTTTAAGGTCATATCCGAAAGACCCGTGATTCTCACTTCTAAATGCCGAGCGTTTGGCGAAGGAGCAATCACTACCTATTTTTCGTCTTAGGTTTGACGCGGCCATGGCACGAGCGGGGCTCGAACTCACGACCTCCCGGTTACGAAGCGAACGCTCTAACCACTGAGCTACCGCGACGTGACAGAGACGAAAAATAACGTTTTGCATGATCTTTAACACATATATACAAAATATGGGTAGAAAATAAAAATAAATGTGTGGCTGAATAATAAAAGGTGGAAATCATTTATACCACAAGTGTCTGTGATGTATCATCAAAAACAATAACAAGATTTTGCATGTAGTTCATATATTTACAGAATTGAATTATTGATGGCAAATTTCTAGAGAATGGGGGGGGGGGCGCGCATGAAATTCGTGTCGTGTAACAGAATTATTCATTGCTCCTTCGCCGAAGTAACACTGGGCAGTCAGGGTTCTTTCGGATATGACCAAAAAACGGAGGTCCCATATCGTGGCAGGCGTTGGCACATTAAAGGACCCTGGTTGTTACGTCTGCACTCGCCAAGCATAGGTCTAAATTTGTGGTACTTCTACAACTGGGTGACGTTTCAATATGAGTGAAAAATTCTCGACGGGACGTAAACAAACTTATAAACAAACACTATTTGAGATGAAAGTGACCTATGACCTATGACCTATGACCAACGGACCTTAGAATCTTAGCCCATCTTTAGATAATAAGATTTAGAGCTTTTTGTGTTCCGTAATCAATTGATTTTTTTAGAATGTGTAATTGATTTTGATTATGTAAAGTCCCGCTCGAGAATTTTTCACTCATATGGAGACGTCACCATTGCCGGTGAGGGGCTGTAAAATTTAGGCCTATGCTCGCTGCTTTGAGCAGAAAGGGGTGTTTAACGTACTTTTTAAAAAAAGATCTCTAAGTTTAAATCTTTAAATGCAGCTGTTATATTCAGTGTATTTTTTTTTGTATCAAAACTTAATACGACACATGTTTTGGTCGTTAGGTTCCAATCCCAGTGTGTATTGAACATGAACAGACCTGACAGGTGGACTGATATGGAGTTCGCAATGGGAACCAATGAACTGTTTCAAATTTGTAATTGTAATATATAATGTACCGGTCGCGGTAGCTCTGAGCTTGAGCGTTCGCTTCGTAATGGGGAGGTCGTGAGTTTGAGCCCCGCTATTGCCCAAGACGTTAGTATAGGTAATGACTGCTCCTTCGCCAACAGCTCGAGATTTAGAAGTGAGAATCACAGGTCTTTCGGATATGACCTTAAATACGGAGGTCGTGGCAGGCGTTGGCACGTTAAAGAAACCTCACTGCTACGATCCTGGGCACCAAGCATAGGTTTAAATTTATGATACTTCACCTACAGCTGGTGACGTCACAATATGAGTGAACAATTCTCGACGGGATGTAAAACAATCAATTAATATATATCATGAAAATGCACTAAACGTGGCGTTGAAGTTTGTTTTAAAAGAAGAATCAATAACTACTCTCCGTCGCAGATCGGTAACGCACACAATTTATCTTTCAAGAAAGGGTCACGGGCCATCCTGCTAACCCGAATAACATTGTGCTAGATGATCTTCAAAGATTTTTAAAAATCAATTCTCTTTAATTCTATGACAATTTTTGACTTCATGATATGACCCAACCTAGCTCCATGGGATTGTGTCTTAACTGAACTTGAATCCACACAACATGGGGATACTTCACAATCAATAGGACTAACATGACCTAGCTATTCTTGAGAAGAGTTTCTAAAGATTTTTCCCAATATTAATGTGTTATGTAAAATCTTATCACTGCTTAAGCCCAAGCCTAACCTTAAAATACTTGAATTCAGAACATTTGCAAATCGATTTGGTCTAGTATGACTGTGCTACTCTTGAAAATATATACATATTTTGGAAATTGCCTAACTCCGTGCAAAATTTTTATTCCCTGTTTACGCTAACGCTAATCAAATATTATTCTGGAATACATGCATATTAATATATCTAACCATTGGTCCTTGATAAGAAATTTCCATTGATTACATATATTCTTACGTAAAACTCCGTCGCCGAGTGGTTAGAGCTTCGCAATCAAAATCACAAGGCCACTCACCTCAAGTCGGCGCGGGTTCGATTCTTGCTATATATGAGAAAGTTTGACAGTTTACTTTCGGAAGGCCTTTGGTCTCTTTCCGGGTACATTGTATCGGGGTACCCTCTTCCACCAATAAAAACTGGTCCCCACCAGACAGCTGAAATAAATTAATGCGGTGCTTGATGACATGGTCCAACATCGTTCCTGAATCTCCCCCCACTAATTTTTTCCACGCATCGGTATCTACTTTCTTACACGTTTTCAGATAACAGAGACTGATGGAAATGGCCATACATAAGTTGTTATCATTTTGTACGTGAAAAAGCGATCTCTTTCTTTCTACGCTATTTTTGGGACCGAAGAGAGACGTGATGCGTAATTTTCTATTGCCTCCTCCTTTGGGCAAATCGATGGACCCGATGGTGACCAACAGGTTTTCGTCCACGGGCAAGCTTTCGTTCGAATTGAGTACCTTGGCGATCTCAGACATGACGACATCTGCATTCACATTTTCCCAGGATTGTAGTGGCACGACGATCAGATTGTTTAAACTCGAATGACTAAGGACCACCCTTCCAGATCCGCATCGTCACCCCTTGCCTCCGTCAACAGGTCATCAAACATATCGTGTAATTTAGTTGGTATATCTAACAGTTTATTCCCCCTCCACTGCTCACTGAACTTGACCTTGAACGTGGTGTCACGGGCTATATTTTTCTTAAATGTTCGAGTGTCTCTCTTCCAAATGTAATAGGGTTTTTCTAAGGGGTCCTCGGAACTCCCCCCACCCCCAGCTTGTCCACTTGTTGAAGACCGATTGTCATCGAGAGAATGTCGATTTTTTTTGGTTGGGGATTCCATATCAGACAGAACCTCTTGCCATAAGTTGTCGATGTGCTTTTCCCATTCGAGTTCTCTTAATCGGTTCTCAACCTCAACATCACCGACTAAACCATTCACTGTGGCAAACAACTGCACGACATCCGGATCTTTCAAAGAATCCAAGATTTCTTTGAGAAGACTGTCATCTGCCATCCTTTTTCTTTTAAAAAAAATGTAGCAAAATATAAAGTCAGATCATTTTCTTTTTTTAAAACTGAAATATGTGTGGATTTAACATACACTTGAACATTTATGTATGTATATATAATGATTAAAAAACCCTGCAAAATCATTATAATATTACAAAAACATTTTAACCCCCATAAAAAATTTGAATTATCAAAATAAAACAAAGCATTAATAAGTTAATAAAACTTTTTATTAAGAAACACCAAGTAACATAAATCATCACCAGTATTTTCTAATACTTCACATTTTCTAAAGAAATGTCACCATGGTAAAATACAGTGGTCACCAGTATTTTCTAATACTTCATATTTTTTAAAGAAATGTTACCATGATAAAATACAACGGCTTGCTGACAAAGGATTTAGAAAAAGACAAAAGATGTTCAATATCAGCATTGCTCAAGTTTATACTATCATTCCTTTTTTTTTTTAATCCAGAACTTGTAAACAAATCTGATTGCTGACCCCAAAATATCTAGCTAGGAATGTCTAAAAATTATTTGTTTAAAACATTTTATAAAATTTGTATTGTAAATTTAGTAATGTAAATCACAAGTATTTAATATCATATATACTGAACATCATAACATTATTATTATGAATAAGATTACTGAAAAAGGACGGCATTCACTAACCACTCTTAGGAAAATATTCCTCAAAAATCAGATACTAAATATACTGGACAAAAAAAGTTAAGGATCATGATTTCAGAATTATTTTATTCATA